>JAPDHL010001909.1:1386171-1654905 GCA_032847665.1 Solanum chilense | reverse complement strand
AAATTGTAGGCATCCTCAGATTCAGCACCCTTGAAGACTGGAGGTTTCAATTTCAAGAACTTACTGAAAAGTTCATGCTGATCATTTGTCATTATAGGCCCTGTAGTCAGACGAGGAAACGTGCCTATTTCCAATGAGGCATCCATGCGGGGAGCCACAGTAGCTGCATGTTGTACCTCCGGAACCTGAGGTGCTGGTGCAGAAAACACTGGAGGTGTCTGGCCCTGATCAGATAACCCGCTAAGGTAAGCAAGAACCTGATTGATCATCTCTGGGGTAGGTTGGGGTGGCAATCCCTCATTCTGTACTTGTTCATTCTCCCCTTCCTCACCCTCTCTCACCACTTCCTCAGTTGGTGGAGGAGTCACCGCCCTAGTACCAAGTGGGCTAGGTGCTTGTCCTCTTCCTCTAGAGGACGTCCTCCCACGACCTCTTCCATGGCCTCTTGCCACTACTCCTCTTCGAGCTACAGCCCCAGTGGCTGGCTCAGATGCATCTTGCCTTGTCGGTGTTGGTGTTGGCGCAGTCGTTGCTCTAGTTCTAACCATCTACGAAATAGAGTGAAGATGGTCAGATACCAATTTGTATCACCTAGATACCAATTGGACCCAAGTAATAGCACGAAAGAAAGAAAGAAAGAATGGAATTTTCCTAAAGTCTTATAGCATCTCAAAGAAAAGTAAAGGCATCCCCCTACCGTTCCTTAAGACTCTACTAGACTCGTTCTTGTGTGATGAGACCAACGAACCTAATGCTCTGATACCAAGTTTTTCACGACCCAAATCGAGTCGCGAGTGGCACCCACACTTATCCTACTATGTGAGAGAACCAACCAATACAAAACCCAACATTCCAATATAATAACAGAATAAAATGCGGAAGACTTAAAACTCATTAACGAAATCAATTCAATAACTTCAAAAAATTCAACGACTATTATTATCCCCAAAATCTGGAAGTCATCATCACAAGAACATCTATCCTCAATTACTAAAACTAATAGTATCTAAGAAAACTAAAACAAGTAAAAGCTAGTCCATGCCGGAACTTCAAGGCATCAAGACATGAAGAAGAAGATCCAGTCCAAGCTAGAAGTATTAGCTCACCCTGAAATCTGGTGTAATGAAGACTGGCTAGAGTTGCGGTTGAGTTGAAGACGACGGCACGTTTGCTGTACTCCACAAATAACAAAGAAAGAAACATACAAGTAGGGGTCAGTACAAAACACAAGTACTGAGTAGGTATTATCGGCCAACTCAAAATAGAAAACAGTATATATCAGATAATACCATAAATCAACTACAATACCAGCAACAACAAGTACTATAATCATTAATAAGTACCGCCAAGTTCAACCATGAGGACTCAAGCCTCAATACCATACTCATTTGGGAATTAGGTTCATTAGATTGAGTATATTAACATCTTTCAAGATTCATTATCTTTATTTCTCTCGTGTCGGTACGTGACACTCCGCTCCACCACTACTATGTGTCAGAACGTGACACTCCGATCCCCTAATTTCTATGTGTCGGAACGTGACACTCCGATCCCCTAATTCTACATGTCGGTTCGTGACACCCGATCCCCTAATTCTATGTGTCGGAACGTGATACTTCGATTCTCCAATTCTACGTGTCGGTTCGTGACACCCGATCCCCTAATTCTACGTGTCGGTTCGTTCGGTTCGTGACACCCGATCCCCTACTCTCATCACTTTAGTTAATCAAGCCTTCCTTTATACCAAGGCATCATCAATCTCATTACTTTAGTTCATCAAGCCTTCTTTTATACCAAGGCATCATTATCTCATTACTTTAGTTCATCAAGCCTTCTTTTATAACAAGGCATCACCATTAACAAAGTAGATTAGGGTTTCTCAAGATTTAGGATTCGATAGCTTCATCATGCTTATTTTATCACAATTATATAATCACATTCATACAAGCATGCAATAAGCATATAGAAGGGTTACAATACTACCCAATACATATCATTCGCTATTAAGAGTTTACTACGAATAGCATAAACCATAACCTACCTCCACCGAAGATTCGTGATCAAGCAAGCAATTTCCCAAAGCTTTGTGTTTCCTCTTCGTTCGTATCTCTCTCGATCGTTTCTCTTTCCCTCTCCTTATTCTTTCTATTTTTATTCAAACCCTCTTTCTTTTACCCTAATTAGCATATAATTAAGTATAAAAGATGAGGAATTAACCCACTAATTAACTCAAGGTTATCTCTTTTAACCCCCAAGTAATTAAACTATTAACATTAACCCACTAACTTTATAATTAAAGCAGGAATAGTCCAAAACGCCCCTTAAAATATTTACAGAAATCCGACCCAGCCTGGGATTACGCAACCTGTGACGGCCCTTCGTGCCTGCGACGGTCCGTCCTGCAGGTCCGTCACAAAGTTCAGAGACTAATTTTCTGTGGAAAATGTGTGACGGTCCGTCGTGCCCATGACGGTCCGTCCTGCCATTCCGTCACGAAGTTCAGAGAGTCGATTTCAGTACCCAAATTTCAGAATTCTAAGTGTTTTGGAACGAGACCCCCTCGACGGTCCGTCGTGCCCATGACGGTCCGTCGTGGGATCCATCGTCTCAGCCAGTTTTTCCAGAAATAAAATCTGCTGCTCAAAATGACTAAACAGGTCGTTACATATACTATTATATATGTTAGTAGTTATTTGATATATGATATGATATGATATGATTAATATAATAATTGTTTAACAATATATATTAATTGTATGGTGTTCATATTTTTTTTTTTGGGTAATGTCAAGCCATATTGAATAGGGCAAATTTCACATATAGCAAACAAAAAACTCATACTTGTATTCTATAGCAAAGTTTGCATAATTGTTCTCCATAGCAAACCTATAACTGTATAATTCACTATACATATACAATTGTATGATTCGCTGGCCTAAATTGTATAATTCGCTAGCCTATTTCGCTGCAATTGTATAATTTGCTGGTCTATTTCACTGCAATTCTATAGTTCGCTGGCCTATTTCGCTGCAATATCTGTATAAAATTTGCTTTGTATACAATTGAATCGAAGTATAATATTTGTATATTGTATAATTATAAGTGTATAGAAGAAGATATATGTTTTTCTCTCGCTTTATACAAAAATAGAAACACAATTTATACGCTTCTGTTGTATTAAGCGAGAGAAAATTGTACTTCACTGCAATTGTATAATTCGCTGGCCTTTTTTGCTGCAATATTTATATAAAATTTGCATTTATATATAATTGAATCGAAGTAAAATGTTTGTATATTGTATAATTAAGTATATAGCACGAAGATAGATATTTTTGCATGTGTATATATAATTTTCTCTCGCTTTATATAAAACAGAACACAATTTATACACTTCTTCTGTATAAAGCGAGAGTGGCAAGCAGAGGGAGAGTGGCGAGCGAGAGTTTAGGGAGAGAGGCGACTGGCAAACGTTTGCCAACATTTGATATAGGTCACAATTAAATCAAACAGTAATTACTCCATTTATTTTAGATTATTTGTTTGCCATTATATACAATTATACCTATGGAAGGAATATGATCTTTTTAAATGTGCAGCAATATTGAAGTTGTGATGTCAATTTTTTTATTTTAATATGATAATTCGGTTTGTAGCAAATTATGCACACGTCTATGTGCATGAGTTTCTAAATGTGAGGGCATCCACTATTACATATAAATAAATTATTTTGAACTTTTTATCTTCAACTTTGATCTTTGCTTGATAAGAAAAATATGGAATGAAATCAGCGATCCTTTTATTTAACAAAATTTAAACTGAAATAAAAAAAAAGATAAAATAAATAATTGTGCATTATATTATAATTATAACATAAAAAGTGTATGTGGATCCTGCACCAAGTAAAAAAATAAGAAAATAAGGAATTAAAAGTGGTTATGCTGAAAGGAAGGCGAGAAAGACTAGGCCAACAATGAAATGGGAGGAAGGGAGATTAATTCGGTAATAAACATATGGTTGTGAGAGGTATACTTTTTAATATAAAAGGCGCGATTGAGATGGTTAATAGTGCAAGCTCTAGCAGGAAGAAGAACTAATAAAAAAAGAAGAAGAAGCCTCACCTCTTCTTCTTGTGAGAGTAAAAATATATAAAACTCCCAAAAAAATTACTAGAGTGATCAAAAATAGAAAAAAAAAGAAACATAGTCATGGGGAGTGGTAAAGTGACAGTTGTGGCTTTGCTACTTTGCCTCTCAGTAGGGGTAATAGCTGAGGACCCTTACCTCTACTTTAACTGGAACGTTACCTATGGCACAGTCTCTCCATTGGGCGTGCCACAACAAGGTATTCTCATCAATGGCCAGTTCCCTGGGCCTAGAATTAATTGTACCTCCAACAACAACATTGTCGTCAATGTCTTCAATAATTTGGATGAGCCATTCCTATTTACCTGGAATGGTGTCCAACATAGGAAGAACTCATGGCAAGATGGTACCCCAGGAACCATGTGCCCAATCATGCCTGGTCAAAATTTTACCTACCGATTCCAGGTCAAGGACCAGATTGGTAGCTACTACTACTTCCCTACCACAGCTTTGCACCGAGCAGCAGGTGGTTATGGTGCCATCAATGTCCACAGTCGTGCTCTCATCCCTGTTCCTTTTGACAATCCTGCCGATGAGTACAATGTCTTTGTCGGTGATTGGTACAACAAGGGCCACAAGACTTTGAAAAAGGTCTTGGATGGTGGACACACCGTTGGCAGACCTGATGGCATCATCATCAATGGTAAGTCTGCTAAGGTTGGAGAGGCAAAAGAGCCGCTCTTTACCATGGAGGCTGGCAAGACCTATAGGTACAGATTCTGTAACCTTGGCATGAGGTCCTCAGTCAACGTTAGATTCCAAGGTCACCCAATGAAATTAGTCGAGCTAGAGGGATCCCACACCGTACAAAACATCTACGATTCATTGGATATCCATGTTGGTCAGTGCCTCTCAGTATTGGTGACTGCTAATCAGGAGCCCAAGGACTATTACTTGGTTGTTTCAAGCAGGTTCTTGAAGCAAGAGCTCTCCTCTGTGGCCATCATCCGTTATGCAAATGGAAAGGGCCCAGCATCTCCTGAGCTCCCAGCATCCCCACCAGACAACACTGAAGGCATTGCCTGGTCCATGAACCAGTTCCGCTCCTTCAGATGGAACTTGACCGCTAGTGCTGCCCGTCCCAACCCTCAGGGTTCCTACCATTATGGACAGATCAACATCACCCGCACCATCAAGATTGTCAACTCTATGGGCCAAGTAAATGGTAAGCTTAGATATGGTTTGAACGGTATCTCTCACTCAGATACCGAAACTCCATTGAAGCTTGTAGAGTACTTTGGAGCTGCCGATAAGAGCTTCAAGTATGATCTCATGGCTGATGAAGCCCCAGCTGACCCAAGCAAGCTAACTGTTGCCCCAAATGTGAAAAACACCACCTACCGCAACTTTGTGGAGATCATCTTTGAGAACCACGAGAAGAGCATCAGGACATATCACCTTGACGGATATTCCTTCTTTGCAGTAGCTGTTGAGCCAGGGAGGTGGAGCGCAGAGAAGAGAAAGAACTACAACTTAGTGGACGCAACAAGCAGGAACAACATCCAGGTGTATCCAAACTCATGGGCAGCAATAATGTTGACATTTGACAATGCAGGAATGTGGAACTTGAGGTCAGAGATGTGGGAGAAGACTTATTTAGGAGAGCAAATGTATTTCAGCGTTCTCTCACCAAGCCGCTCCTTGAGAGATGAATACAACCTCCCAGATAACCATCCTCTCTGCGGTGTTGTCAAGGGCATGCCCCTCCCAGCTCCATACAAGGCTTAATTTAATCTCTTCTCTTTCTGTCTAATAAAGGGGACGGCTTGACTATTAATGGATTCCATCTATTTGTTTTCCTTCCCCAAAAAAAATAATGAATAAAATTTTTTTTTTTCTTTCAAATTTATGCATTTTTCTTTTCTCTCCTACTCCTTCATCATATTATTTGAACTCAAATACCAAAACATCAATAAATTCACTAGCTTGATCAAATCAAAAAAAAAAAAAAAAAAAACTAAAAGTCGACTTCAAATCTTACTCTTCACAATTTATAATTTAGTTCTTCTTAATTTTCCATTATCGTTCATAGAGAAAGAAGTTCCGGTCACAGCTTCTCAAACAAAATAAATTAGGGCGGCCCAACGTAATTAATGACCTAAAGCAAAATTTTAATTGAGGCCTAAAATATTTCATAACAAATTTTAAGCGAAAATAAGAGTTAGAATATACTTAATGAAGATATATCACAAAAAAAATTCAATTGAAACCTAATGAAAAATAGATGAAACATATAGGTGTATACAAATATAATTTTCGTAAAAATAAGAAAAAATGCAGTTAGAATATACTTAATGAAGATATATCACAAAAAAAATTCCCGCAATCATGCAAAACGGATAGTGAATCGGAATAATTTTTGTTATGATATATGAATATTGAAAGAAAAAACATTAAAAAGGAAAAACATGGAAATCAACACCGTAAAGCATGCCTTACATAATTGATTAGACATGTACTAATTATTTTGCTATTTAATATTCATTAATATACATATAAAATTGAAAACAAATGATTATTCATGTGTAATCGATTAACTTTGCTATTTAATATTTAATTATATCCATATAATATAAAATAAGTAAATTATAGCGATTTATTTTAAATATATATTGATATTTGCTATATCTTATAATTTTTCCTAATTATAGCTTGTTTATACACTCCCTAGGCCTATATATAAAAGCTATATGTTGTGTAGTAGTGTATTTTTCTGTTTTCTTTTATGGAAAAATGTTATATAATGGAAAACTAATAATTCAAATTTAACGATATAACCACATTTTGATTTAATTGTATCATGTAGAAAATTATTTGTCAGTCGTTTCTCTTCTTCAATATCTCGCTCGTCACTCTCCCTCTCGCTCTCTCTCGCTTTATACAAACACAAATGTATAAAATGTGTTTGTGTTTGTATAAAAAGAGAGAAAATTGTATGTATACATATATTTTCGCTTCCCTCTTTCCCCCTCTTCCAGATCTCGCTCACCAGCCTCACCTCTCTTGCTTATACAAACAGAAACAAAATATATAAATTGCGTTTCTTTTTGTATAACGCGAGAGAAAATTGTATATACACATGCAAATAAATATATTTTCGTCCTATACACTTATAATTATACAACACAATTATTTTTCTATTCAATTTTCTTTTGTCTCTCTCTTTCTCGTTTTAT
Organism: Solanum chilense; assembly: GCA_032847665.1. NCBI lineage: Eukaryota > Viridiplantae > Streptophyta > Magnoliopsida > Solanales > Solanaceae > Solanum > Solanum chilense. The sequence goes on along the minus strand of JAPDHL010001909.1, from coordinate 1,647,587 downwards.
ACATACACAAATTATACAATTGATATTTTGTATACAACTGCTTTCTTTTGTTTATGTAGAACGAATTATACAATTGATTTTTTATAGGTATAGTGAAATATAAATATTTATATTTGCTATGGAACGCAATTATACAAAGTATAGTTATAATATACAAATAAAATTTTTATGTTTAATAAATGTGTAAGTTAGTCTTATTTTATTGGGATAATGCACAAGTACCCCCTCAACCTATACCCGAAATCACATAGACACACTTATACTATATAAAGATCCTATTACACCCCTTAAATTATTTTATAAATAATTTGTTTACCCCTTTTCGGCCTACGTGGCACTATCTTGTGGGTCCAACGCTGATTGACTTTTTTTTCCAAACTAGTGTCACGTAGGCCAAAAGGAGGTAGAAAATTACGTATAAAATAAGTTCTGGAGGGTAATAGGACCTTAGTATAATATAAGTGTGTCTCTGGGATTTCGGGCATAGGTTGAGGGGGTACTTGTGCATTTTCCCTATTTTATTTAATGAAAGAATTATATGGAAGCATTTAAAGGAGTAATACAAGTAGTATGGTGGTATAGTTATAGTTTCAAAAAGAATTGGTTAGTAGCAAAAGTAAGAATTGAAAATTTAGTTTTGGGGGCTTCATTATATTAACCCTTCCTTAACAAGCCAAGGGAGTATGATCCATTCAATTTCTAGTGGATATAGTCCATCCATTCATCAAGCCAACTAGTTCTTAATTTCATTACATGGTTTGTATTAGGAATTTCATTACGTCCTCATTTGAATTATTTTTACACTTTCATCTCTGTTTAGCTTATAAAATCTTTTCATGAGGCTGTTTTTCCTTCAAGAAATAATTTATGTTGAACTAGTAGGTCTTAATCATATTCAACTTGATACCAGTTGTTAGGATCGAAATAAGCAGGTGTAGACGCGGAAGCCAGCAAAGTAAACCTCGAAAGATCACGAGTAAGAAGACAAACGAGAGATATACCAAAAGACACAAAGATTAACGTGGTTCAGTCAATCAACCTACGTCCACAAAGGAGATGAGTAATCCACTATAAATATGAGAGTACAAAATACAGAGAGAAACAACCTCAACCAATTCCCCGGAATACATGGGAGGTTCACACAAGTGATTACGTATCAAGCTCGTGACCCACAAATTCTCTCCTAACCAAACTCTCAAAGCCTTTATGACTATATTGTGATGCTGTTTAAGTTAAAAGGAACATGTCTCTATTTGTATAGTCCTAAACTTTTTCTTGCCAGATTAAGGACTAGTCAATCCAAAACCTTTTCTTAAAAGAAAAACATATTTATGATAAGAAATTTAGGGCAAATAAAATCCAAAAAATCTCCCCCACTGGTCTGAATTTCTGACAAAATAAATTTGTCCACCTTCTTCACTTAATCTCCATTGCGAAATTTATGTCTCAACACGAGAACCTATCTTAAAAAATAAATTTCTCCAACAAAAATCTTCACTAATTACTGTCACAAATGTTGCAGCTAAAATTACCCCCGTCAAGATAAACACCTCTTTCTAACGTGGTTCAGTCATCGATTATCAAACCACTGAACCTGACTCTATCATTAGATTTAGCTCTGGTACCACATGTTATAACCGAAAATAAGCAGGTGTATATGCGGAATCTAGCAAAGCAAATCTCAAACAACACAAGTAAGAAGACAAACGAGAAACACACTGAAAGACACAAAGATTTAACGTGGTTCAGTCATTCCACCTACATCCACAAAGGAGATGAGAAATCCATTATAAATATGAGAGTACAAGACACAAAGAGAAACAACCTCAACTAATTCACTCAGAATACATGGGAGGTTCACACAATTGATAACGTATCAAACTTGTGACCCATAAATTCTCTCCCTAACCAAAACTCTCAAAGTCCTTAAGACTATATTGTGAATGTTGATTAAGTTAGAAGGATCGTGCCTCTATTAATAGATTCCTAAACCTTTTCCTACCAGAAAAAAGGATTAGTCAATCCAAAACCTTTTCCAAAAAGGAAAACCTACTTATGGTAAGAAATTAGGGCAAATAAAACCCAATAAATTTGTTAGTCTATTGTCCGTGTTCCAGCCAAAGTCCCAAGACCTAATCTTACTTGGAAAAGGATTGAAATTATTCTCTTTATTTGGTTTCCAATTCTATTAGGAAAATGATTGAAATTGAAATTTTGTAGTTGGTTTCGGCTTTGTAAGGAAAAGCACAACCCTATAAATAGAGGATGGTCCTGAGAGAATAATTCAACTGCTCATTGGTATTGTCTTTAAAGACATTAGGACACAAGAGAGTTTTTTTAGAGAGCTTTTAACATAATAGAAGAGAGAAGAAAAAGGGTTCTTTTGCTGTAGTTTTTTTCTCCGACCATCAACCTTCTGATCGTGTTCCCCGATTAACTAATCGTTGGATTGGGATAAATTTGGACTGAGTATTTATGATATCTTGGTGGTTGATTTAAACGGTGGAGATCAGATTCGGAGGTCAGAGGTCAGCAATATCCTGTTTTAGATCCCGGACAGTAGCTGCGTTTGGGTGGTGTTTCTTTCTATTTATCTTTTGTTGGTGTAGCTATTGTTTATTCTCTTTGGGTACTTGTTGTGTAGCCATTCGAAAAATATTTGTAACCCTCTTATTGTTATATTGAAGTAATTCGAATCTTGGCGATCCCGTGGTGATTATCTTCGATTTGAAAGGTTTCCATGTTAAACTTGGTGTTCTTTATTGTTAGGTTTTCGTTTTCATCTTTTTTCCGTCACAACACATTACATGGTTTCCATTAGGAATTCCATTACGTACTCATTTGAATTATTTTGCAGTTTCATCTCTGTTTAGCTTATAAAACCTTTTCAAGAGGCTACTTTTCCTTCAAGGAACAATTTATGTTGAACTAGTAGGTATTAATCACATACGACCTGTGGCGAGTGGGAATGATGATTTAATCCACATCCCTGTGACCTGACTTCAAGTTGTGAATTCCACGACTTCCACAAAATTGATCATATATATATATATATATATATATATATATATATATATATATATATATATATATATATATATATATATATATATATATATATATATATATATATATATATATATATATATATGTATATATATATATTGTTGTATTATTAATGTTTTTTTTCCAGAAATTATTCATTCATCAATGATACTATAAGAGCCGAGATTTGTTATATGATTAGCTAGTGAGTAATTTAGTTTGGGTGTCATCATGTACTCAACCAATAGTGACAGTTCACCAACGTAGAAGTCAAAGACTTATCGAAAAAGGGCCTAAATTATCCTTGAAGTATTAGAAATGGTACAGAACTACCCTCCATCCACCTATTGCCTCCAAAATACCCTTCTCACCCATCTATTTGCTCTAAAATACCCTTGTCATCCACCTATGGATTCAAAATTGACCACTTATTTAACGGTTTTAAATTTAAACTATTCAAATATTTTTTTAAATGCGTGACACTCAACTATTTGTTATAATTTAATTTTTTAATATAATTTATAAATCAAATCACTACCCACTCATTACTAATTAAACTCCACCCAATTAATAAACGCGCCCTATTACTAATGCAACAACAGGAAAGCTACTGCCAATGAGTGTTTCTAAAAATTTGAGGCGAAAATGTCTATAGAATTACATTATCATACATTCAAATCCTCAATCAAAACATATTATAAGTCAAGTGTCAGAATAAAAATTATCGATAAACTTAAAAGTATGTTCATCTTAATTATTCATTCGTCTCAATTATGTGATGTTACTTAATAGATAACTTTTTAATAATTAAAGTTTTAATATTTAAAATAAATCATAAATATTTATAAAAATATATTTAAAAACGTATATGAATTAATTTGGAATGTACTATTTCTTTATCTTTAATCATAAATTTCGAATTCAAGCTTAAAGAGAATCCTATTGAAAGTGTCCTCCGAAATAAGCGGCTCAACCTAACTTTAATTGGTGGTTCGATTTGGACTCGAATAATTTTGAATGTTATTTTCATGAATATGTATTTTCTTCGTGTTTTAATAGTGTTTAGGGTAATTTTTGATATTAGAGTTGGTTTGTTAATTGTGTGGGGTTTAATTAGTAATTAGTGGACAGTGGGTTGATTTATAAATGATATTAATAAACTAAGTTATAACCAATAATTGAGTGTCAAGTATTTAAACAAAATATTTAAACAATTAATCTAAATCGTTAAATAAGTCGTTAATTTTGAACCCAAAGGTGCATGAGAAGGGTATTTTGGAGCCAATAGGTGGATGAGAAGGGCATTTGGGAGTCAATAGGTGGATGAAGGGTAGTATTGTACCATTTGAATACTTTAAGGGTATTTTAGGCCCTTTTCCATAGATCTATTAACCTCACGAATCACATCACAGAATAACTACCTGCTCTGGAGGAAGATATATATACGTTTAAATGTTTTTTGTCCCCTCCCTAACAGTATCAAGTACATTAAGTTCTCTCCTTTCAATATACTAATCATTTATATAAGCAGTAAAAGATCGGCCAGGAAAAGGAGTGTTGTATGAAAAATATATGTGTACTCCATTAAAAATGCTAACTGTAACTTCATATACTGAAACTCCCCACAAATACAAAATCAGGTTCAGATAGTGGAAATTACAACGTCAAGAGTGAGATACACAACTCACATGAGATATTTTCCCTATCATATTAGGTTAAATGCAATTTTGTAATATAATTATGAAAATTCTACATCAGTAATGCATGACCTTTGACTAATTTGCTCCAAACGCAACAAAAAAGAAAGAAAATAATAAAACATAAGACAGGAGATATGATAATGGAAATGAGGTGAAAGGCAACATGAGCAAATTTTTGAAACCTATCATATCCATTCTTTAGGGTTGATACAAGCATCCAAGAGTTTCCATTCTTCAGTACCTTCCTCTGGTTGCTGCATTAAGCAACAATAATTAGTTGATATCCAGTGATGTTTTCTTGTTCTCCTCCTATCTAAGAATACTACCAATAAATTACATAGCAGAGTAAAGCTTACATGTTCATACTCCCATCGTGCTGTTAATGGAAGAGATACAAGAATGCTCTCAATCCTACCTCCGGTCTTGAGACAAAATGTAGTTCCACGGTCATAAACCTGTACTTACAAAGCAAAGAAAAGGGTTTAAACAATAATCTTTGTAGATGGGCAAATAGGAACTAAGGGAACAAGTATTCCACCAAGTTGAATTCCACATAGCGGCCTCGCCGTAGTTGATGCCATGCTTTGTGTCCGTCTGTGAAAGGCGTATTCTTCCTCTTCTCTATGATAGGTATATATGCTGGAATGATGGAATTTGCACGCACTACAATTTAAAAACAGACACATCAAGGAAGGTAATTTATCCATTCAAGTAAGTAAACAAGTTCTCACCGCTTGAATTAACTTTCATGCAGAATTAATTATTTCAGAAAAAATGAAATATCAAATATAATATAGTCTAGAAATATAGTTTCCAGCGCATCAACAACTCTTTTTGCAGCACCTAGAAATATGATGTCGCCTGTCGAACTAACAGACGTCATTTTGCCTTTCGTTCATAAAAGTAATCTTGTTTATGACGAGTTGACTGCTCTGTTTCCTCTATTAACAAAGATTATTTATAAACATGTGGTCTTTCACACCATTTACCTGTTGAAAAGAAAAAAACATTTCTCTTAAATTTCCACAAGATTCAAAGATAGATTAATCAGAAGATATGGTAGTAAGAAGGATAATTCTTCATTGGTAGAAAAGTCAAAGATAACACCTTTTTTAGGTGAAATTTAGGTGAACAATAAATTGGTTTCACAAGTTAAATCTTGACATTTTGATATATTGTAATGTCATGGATGACATCAATAGGAAGAATTCACCCCTATAAATAGGTAGCTACTAATTCATTTGTATCACACCTCTCACTTGTCTTCTCATCTGCTAAGGCATTTGTTCTTCTTTCTCTCTTGTAGTATTTCACTTGTACTCTTTTGAAGTGAAATAAATATTGGTTGGTAGTGTCCGAGGAGTAGGCAAAAGAAAACAAAAGTTTGTTGAACCTCGTTAATTCTTGGTGTTCTTTTTATTGTTGTCTCATTTACTATTTATTATCTACCTTTAGATATAGTAGTTGTGATTCCATTACTCTCTAAATATTCGGCTTCCGCAATAATTGGTATCAGATCAAAAGGTATTATCTGAGTACGCTCCACATTAGAAAAAGATTTACTTTGGTCTTTGCATTACTAGCTAGTAAATAATATTTGTAGTAAAATAAGAGACAAGAAAAATGATGAGTCCACATCGAGTGCCAATAATACGTCATCATTGACATCTTCACTTATGACAAGAATTTTGTCACATGTGAAATTTGCAGTTGAACTTTTTGACGGGTCAGGACATTTTGGAATGTGGCAAGGCGAGGTCCTTGATGTTCTTTTTCAACAAGGGCTTGATATTGCCATTAAAGAAAAGAAACCAAATGGTGTAGGAGAAGAAGATTGGGAGCTTATCAACCGTGTTGCTTGCGGTATCCTTCGATCTTACCTCGCAAGAGAACAAAAGTATCCACATGCGAAGGAAACATCTGCAAATAAATTACGGAATTCATTGGAGGAAAGATTCTTGAAGAAAAACAGTCAAAATAAACTTCACATGAAAAAAAGACTGTTACGCTTCACTTATATTTCAGGTAGCACAACGAATGATCATATCACCAGCTTTAATAAGTTGGCGACAGATTTGCGGGATATGGACGTGACTTTTACGGATGGAGATATGGCCTTAATGTTGTTAAGTTCACTTCCCGTTGAGTTCGAGCTTCTTGAAACGACTCTACTGCATGGGAATGATGAATTATCTCTCAAAGAAGTTTGTTCTGCCTTATATAGTTATGAACAAAGAAAGAGAGAAAAACAAAAAGACGGAGAAACAGAATCATTGATTGCGAGAGGTTGTTCTCAAAATCATATGAGAACGAAGAAAGGGAGATCCAAGTCAAGATCCAGACTCAGCAAAGATGAGTGCCTTTTGCCGAGAAAAAGACACTGGAAAAAAGACTGCCCAACGTTGAATAGCAAAGCCAACCCAAATGATAAGGCTGTCATGGATTCAGATGTAGTTGATTGTGATGACTCCGATTACTCAGTAGTTACGACAGATCCATCTAAATCATCTGATGTATGGTTGATGGACTCAACTTGTAGCTATCATATATGTCCCAATCGGGACTGGTTTGTTGATTTACAAGAAGTAGAATATAGCGTTATTCACACCGTAAACAATAATCCTCTTACCGCATATGGTGTTGGTTCAATTCGATTAAGGAACCATGATGTATTAAGTTAAACATTAACAGATGTTCGATATGTACTATATTTGAAGAAAAAATTCATTTCCGCTGGAGCACTAGAGACAAAGGGGTTCAAAGTCATTGAAGATAATGGCGTGATGAGAAAATGCTCTGGTGCGCTGGTAGTAATGAAGGCAATTCAAAGAAATAGTAACATATACCACTATCAAGGTAGTACAATTATTGGAACAACGGCAACAACATTCAATGACGAGAAAGAGGCAGAAATGACCAAGCTGTGGCATATGCGCTTGGGACATGCTGGAGGAAGATCCTTGAAAACTTTATCAGATCAAGGATTGCTAAAAGGAGTGAAAATTTGCAACTTGGAGTTTTGCGAGCATTGTGTCAAGGGAAATCAAACAAGGGTTAAATTTGGAACATCTATTCATAATACTAAAGGTATTTTGGATTATGTTCATTCAGATGATTGGGATGCTTCCAAAACACCTTCATTAGGTGGGAAACACTATTTTGTAAACTTTGTTGATGACTTTTCTCGAAGATTGTGGGTATATACGATGAAAACAAAAGATGAAGTATTCAGATTTTTTTTTCAAATGAAAGGCGATGATAGAAACTCAAAGTGGCAGAAAGATGAAGTATCTTCGCACAGATAATGGTGGAGAATACAAGAATGGTCTATTTTAGAAAATTAGTGAGAAAAATGGCATCGTCATACATTTCATAGTCAGAAATACACCACAACAGAATGGAGTGGCAGAACGCATGAATCGAACTTTATTGGAGAAGGTTAGTTGTATGTTGTCCAATGCTGACTTGGGCAAAGAATTTTGGGCTGAGGCAATAACATATGCCTTCTACCTCATTAATCGTCTACCATATGCTGCTACTGGTGGGAAGACACCATTTGAAAAATGGTATGGAAAACCTGCTGAAGATTATGATTCTTTATATGTATTTGGCTCAATTGAATATTATCATGTAAGAGAGTCAAAATTGAACCCAAGAGTAAAGAAAGCTTTATTTATGAGAATTACTTCTGGAGTCAAAGGATACCGCTTATGGTGTCCAGAGACAAGAAAAATTATTTTCAGCAGGGATGTTACCTTTAATGAATCTGCCTTGGCAAATAAGGTAACAATTGAAGAAGTAAAATAAATTGATGGTGCTTCAAAGCAGGCGGAGTTTGAGGGAAAGATAATTTTCCCAACACAGGGATCAAACGAGGAAACAACAGAAGATTTTCCTCTTGAAGGAGACACAGTCGAAGAGGAGGTTCCATCTCAAGAACCTCAACCACAACTTGAATCAATAGCAACCGGCAAGCCAAAAAGGACAATAAGAAAACCTGCTTGACTCATAGATATGGTGGCTTGTGCGGACTCAATTGCAGCTGATGACATTCCTACCACTTATAAAGACGCAATCCAAAGTTTAAAAGAATATAAGTGGATAATTGCAATGGATGAAGAAATACAGTCCCTTCATCAGAATCATACGTGGAGATTGGCCAATCTCCCGGAGGGCAAGAAAGCATTGGGTGCAAATGGGTATTTGCAAAGAAAGAAGGATTGCCTAACCAAGAAGATGTTCGCTACAAAACAAGATTGGTGGCCAAAGGATATGCTAAAAAGGAGGGAATTGATTATAATGAGGTGTTTTCTCCAGTTGTGAAACACTCCTCCATTAGAGTTTTGTTGGATTTGGTAGCACAGTTGAATTTGGAACTAGTTCAGTTGGATGTAAAAACTGCATTTTTACATGGAGACTTGGAAGAGGAAATCTATATGATTCAGCCAGAAGGACTCAAATTTGATGGAAAAGAAAATATGTGTGCAAACTTGAAAAATCATTGTACGGATTGAAACAATCTTCTAGACAATGGTAGAAACAATTTGACAAGTTTATGTTGCAGCAAAGGAACATAAGAAGAAAATACGATCATTGTGTGTATTTGCGCAAGCTTGAAGATAATTCCTTTATATATCTTCTCCTATATGTTGATGATATGTTGATATCTTCTAAAACTCAAGAGGAAATTGAGAAGCTAAATATTCAACTAAGAAAGGAGTTCGAGATGAAGGATTTGGGTGAGGCAAAGAAGATTCTTGGCATGGAGATAAAAAGAGATAGACACTCAAAGAAACTCTATTTATCTCAGAAAGAATATTTGAAGACAGTATTAAACCGATTTGGTATGAATGAAAAAACGAAGTCGATTAGCACTCCGCTTGCTCCTCATTTTAAGCTGAGTGATGTTATGTCACCTAAGAATGAAGTTGAACGAGAATATATGTCAAGATTACCATACGCGAATGCTATTGGTAGATTGATGTATGCAATGGTTTGCACAAGGCCAGATATTTCACACGATGTTGGAGTTGTAAGGAGGTACATGCACATTCCTGGAAAGGATCATTGGCAGACTGTAAATTTATACTACAATATATTCATAATACTTTAGATGTTGGTTTATTTTTTGAGCAGAAAGATAGTCAATATCTTGTTGGATATTGTGACTCATATTATGCAGGTGATTTGGACAAACGAAGATCAACTACTAGTTATGTTTTCACTATTGGAAATGCACCAGTTAGTTGGAAGTCTACTTTGCAGTCAACAATTGCTTTGTCTACAACTGAGGCAGAGTACATGACAATTACAGACGCTGTGAAGGAAGCAATTTGGCTTCAAGGATTGCTTAGAGAGTTTTGTATTGGAAAAGAAGGAATCACAATATTTATGATAGTCATAGTGCTATTCAATTAGCAAAGAACCAAGTTTATCATGCAAGGACGAAGCACATTGACGTCCGATATCATTTCATATGAGACATCATAGAAGATGGTGGAACATAATGCAGAAAATTCATACTACAGATAATCCTGCTGATATATTGACAAAAGTGGTGACTGCGGTCAAGTTTCAACATTGTTTGAACTTGATCAACATTGAAGATTGAGGTTGAAGACACAATAAAAATTGTTGTTGAGAAAAAGTTGAAAATGGAGAATCTTTCCAAGGTTGAATTTTGTTAAATTTCACAAGATTCAAAAATGGATTAATGAGAAGATAGGGTAGTTAGGAGGATAATTCTTCATTGGTAGAAAATTTAAAGATACCTTTTGTAGGTGAAATTTAGGTGAACAATAAATTGGTTTCACAAGGTAAATCTTGACATTTTGATATATTGTGATGTCATGTATGACATCAATAGGAAGAATTCACCCCTATAAATAGGTAGCTCCTAATTCATTTGTAACACACCTCTCACTTGCCTTCTCATCTGCAAAGACATTTTTTCTTCTTTCTCTCTTGTAGTGTTTCACTTGTACACTTTTGGAGTGGAATAAATATTGGTTGGTTGTGTCCGAGGAGTAGGCAAAAGAAAATAAAATTTTGCCGAACCTCGTTAATTCTTGGTGTTCTTTTTATTGTTGTCTCATTTACTATTTATTAGCTACCTTTAGATATAATAGTTGTGATTCCATTACTCTCTACATATTCGGCTTCCGCAACAATTTCTTGATCATAGTCGTTCAAGTAATCAAAAAATATTCCTCCAAGACCTCGTCTCTCACAACAATGCTGCAATATGATGAGCTCAATGAAAATCTATTCATACTCAATACTTTTGATTTAACAATTAAAAGAACAAACAACCAGAAAAAAAGATATTTACTTCAACTTATCAATTATAAGAGAAGGCAACGACAAAACAATAGCATGGTCATCATAAATTTCCAACAATTTTGAAATTCAGAAAAGTTGGATGAGCTTTCAACTTAAGATACGCATAATGATGTTGGTCCTGAACAGAAATATGCCAATATAGAATAAAGGGAATGCGTGTGCTATTGCTTGGTTGTTGGCTGAACAAATGCATAAGAGGATCAACATGTTACTTATCTGAAAGTATCTAAAGGTTTATGAAGGCCTTTGAAATTTTTTTATGTAAATTTCTGGGGTTATACCCAATGGTGTTGAATACTAATATGCCACTATTAAACCATCTTCTAAAGTAAGTAGAGATAATTAAATATGCATATCAATATCTCATCATTTGTGGTCTTTGCCTTAATAGTTTTCATCACAAAAGGGTGCCTCGTTTACTGTAGGAATAAACATGTTCAATAGAAGCATTTAAGCCAAAGAAAAACAACTTGAATAGTTAAGAAATGAAGTTGCCTGACCTTAATATAGAAATAGTCATTACACCATTTCTTAAATCGAGGGTAGAAGCTAGCATCAAATTTGTCACAAGCAGTTTTTTGCACCTACAAAATAACCAATCTGCTTCATATAATGCAAATAGAAAACTGCGATCAAACATCAGAAAAATGACGTCTTCACTGCATCTGCTGATGGTATAATTATCTTAATTGACATGCAGAAATTGTGAACTAGACATATAGGGATTTCGAAGGAGAAAATACAGTGTGTGAGTGCATTTATACCTAATGGAAGTGCTTCACATCCTCCTCGAAAAGGTAAGAAGGTGTAAGATCAGTACCACCACCAAACCACCATTGCCTTGGTGCTCCTGGTGTATCTGCATTTATGTTAATCATAAGTAACTTTAAACATCATATTAGCTCTCCTCTATAGTGTGTGGATGTCAATATCATGCAAATGAAATTATAAAAGGTCTATATATACAATCTTAATGACTTATAATGGATTAAAGAAAAGGTATATATAGAATGTATATTTACTCAAAATGCTAGGTGAACAGAGTCATCCTATGGCTGATGGGAGGTGACAGATATTTCGTGAAATTAGTTGAGGTGTGCAAGCTGTCCCGGAAAATACTGTTACAAAAAAAAGGTATATCTACTCGGTTTCAATTTATATGACTAAAGAAAAGGTTCCAATGGACTTGTTTGATGATTGTACGGACTCTATAGAATAGATTAGACTGGTTTGATGGACATTGATCAAGGAAATACAAGGTTAACATTTGTGAAACTTGTGCGGCTTGAGGTATGTTGAACTTTGTCCTCTAGAACTGTTTTTTCCTAAATGATAAGGACAATAACTAATTAAAGAGTATAATATGATATTGGAGGTAACTATGCATACGAGGAGATGATTGTATAAGTAGGAACCAGATTATGTCTGGGTTTATGTTTTCAGCTAGTACAATGTAATTGCTGTACTATCTAATAAGTGCCTCTGATATAAGAGTATATGTATTCCTGTATGCTTTATAGAGTATGGTATGACTATCATGTCACGAGATATCTTATAATAGAGTTCTTAGCATATTATACTTATATCTGCAATAGATAATATATGTGCAGGGTATAGATTTTGATGGGTTATTTGACCATACCAGAACAGAGTTAATACCTCGATGGCTTACTTGACCATTCCAAAGATGAATTAAATACTTTGACAGTTTAACTAGCAATCCTAGCACAAAGTAAGCGGGCTCAGCCCATTCAGGAAGCGTCTAGGTTGATATTAAGGTCGTAAAGATCCATAGAGCTAGTAAAGATCTTTAGATCGATGAAGATTAGCATATCTTGTGTCTAAAAAACCAAGTGGTTAGGAACTAAGGCTCGAAATATAAATGTGATTAAGCTGTACTCATGAGAGGCGAGGAATAGGAATGAAGTAGGCATTTTAGTGGACATGGAACTTAAGGAGCAAGTGGTAGAGGTAAGGAGGGCTAATGATAGGACTATATCTATTAACTTAGTTGTGAGAGGGCTTACGTTGAACATTATTAGCGCATACACACCACAAGTGTAACGACCTGTTTAGTCGTTTTGAGCAGCAGATTTTATTTCTGGAAAAACTGGCTGAGACGACGGATACCACGACGGACCGTCATGGGCACGACGGACCGTCGAGGGTGCCTCGTCCCAAAACACTTAAGGATTCTGAAATTTGAGTGCTGAAATCGACTCTCTGAACTCTGTGACGGACCTGCAGGACGGACCGTCACAGACACGACGGACCATTGTGAGGTTCCGTTCCAAAACACTACAACTCTTGAGAATTTGGTACTGGGAACAATTCTCTGAACGTCGTGACGGAAGTGCAGGACGGACCGTCACAGGCGTGACGGACCGTCACAGACTCTTTAGTGAAAATTGAGTCTCTGAACTTTGCGACGACCTGCAGGACGGACCGTCGTAGGCACGACGGGCCGTCACAGGTTGCGTAATCCCAGTCTGGGTCGGATTTCTGGGTAAGTTTTAAAGGGGCGTTTTGGACTATTTCTGCTATAATTATAAATTTCGTGGGTTAATATTAATAACTCAGTTTCTTGGGGGATAAAAGAGGTAACCTTGAGTTAATTAGTGGGTTATTATTGTCATCTTTTATACTTAATTATATGTTAATTAGGGTAAAAGAAAGAGGGTTTGAATAAAGAAAATAAAAAGAACAAAGAGAGAGAGGGAGGATCGAACGAGAGAGAAGATGAAAACGCTGCTTTGGGAAGATAGCTTGTTGATCACAATTCTTTGGTGGAGGTAGGTTATGGTTGTTTCTATGATATTCGTAGTAAACTCTTAATAGCGAATGATATGTATTGGTAGTATTGTAAACCCTTCTATATGCTTAATTGTATGCTTGCATGAATATGATTATATAATTGTGATAAACTAAGCATGATGAAGTTATTGAATCCAAAATCTTGAAAGAAACCCTAATTCACTTTGTTAATGATGATGCCTTGGTATAAAAGAAGGCTTGATAAATTATATAATGAGAATGATGATGCCTTGGTATAACAGAAGGCTTGATAAATTATATAATGAGATTAATGATGCCTTGGTATAAAAGAAGGCTTGATGAATTAGGGGATCGGGTGCCACGTTCCGGTACCAGGATAGAAATAGAGGATCGGGTGCCACGTTCCGGTACCAGGATAGAAATAGAGGATCGGGTGCCACGTTCCGGTACCAGGATAGAATGAGGATCGGAGTGTCACGTTCCGACACCAGGATAATATATGGATCGGGTGCCACGTTCCGGTACCAGGATAGAATGAGGATCGGAGTGCCACGTTTCGGCACCAGGATAGAATATGGATCGGAGTGTCACGTACCGACACAAGAGGAAGAAAGATAATGAATCTGGAAAGATGTTAATATACTCAATGTAATGAACCCAATTCCCAAATGAGTATGGTATTGAGGCTTGAGTCCTCATGGATAAACTTGGTGTACTTATTAATGATTTAGTACTTGTTGTTGCTACATGTTGAGTATTGTAGTTGATTTATGATATTGTCTGATATATACTGTTTTCTATTTTGAGTTGGCCGATGATATCTACTCAGTACTCGTGTTTTGTACTGACCCCTACTTGCATGTTTCTTTCTTTGTTATATGTGTAGTGCAGCAAACGTTCCGTCGTCTTCAACTCAACCGCAACTCTAGCCAGTCTTCATAAAGCCAGATTTCAGGGTGAGCTAATGCTTCTAGCTTGGACTGGATCTTCCACTTCATGTCTTGATGCCTTGAACTTCCGGCACGGACTAGCTTTTATTTATTTAGTTTCTTAGAATACTCTTAGTTTAGTAATTTGATCATAGATGTTCTTGTGATAATGACTTCTAGATTTTGGGGATAATGAGTTATAAATTTTAGAACTTATTTTGTTTGATTTATATAATGAGTTTAAGTCTTCCGCATTGTATTTTATTCAATATGTTTGGGTTTAGATTGGTTGGTTCGCTCACATAGTAGGTTAAGTGTGGGTGCCAGTCGCGGCTCGATTTTGGGTCGTGACAAACTTGGTATCAGAGCATTAGGTTCGTTGGTCTCATCACACAAGAACGAGTTAGTAGGGTCTTAAGGAACGGTAGGGGGACGCCTTTACTTTTCTTTGAGAGGCTATAAGACTTTAGGAAAATTCCATTCTTTCATTCTTTCTTTCGTGCTATTACTTGGATCCAATTGGTATCTAGGTGATACAAATTGGTATCTGACCATCTTCACTCTATTTCGCAGATGGTTAGAACTAGAGCAACGACCGCACCAGCAGCGACACCGGCAAGACAGGATGCGTCTGAGCCAGCCACTGGGGCTGTAGCTCGAGGAGGATCAGTGGCAAGAGGCGGTGGTAGAGGTCGTGGGAGGACGTCCTCTAGAGGAAGAGGACGAGCACCTAGCCCATCTGGTACTAGGGCGGTGACTCCTCCACCGACTGAGGAAGTGATAAGAGAGGGTGAGGAAGGGGAGAATGAACTAGGGCAGAATGAGGAATTACCACCCCAACCTACCCCAGAGATGATCAATCAGGTTCTTGCTTATCTTAGCGGGTTATCTGATCAGGGTCAGACACCTCCAGTGTTTTCTGCACCAGCACCTCAGGTTCCGGAGGTACAACATGCGGCTACTGTGGCTCCCCGCATGGATGCCTCATTAGAAATAGGCACGTTTCCACGTCTGACTACAGGGCCTATAATGACAAATGATCAGCATGAACTTTTCAGTAAGTTCTTGAAATTGAAACCCCCAGTCTTCAAGGGTGCTGAATCTGAGGATGCCTACGATTTTCTGGTTGACTGTCATGAGCTACTACACAAGATGGGTATAGTAGAACGGTTTGGTGTTGAGTTCGTAAGTTATCAGTTTCAAGGGAACGCCAAAATGTGGTGGCGGTCACATGTTGAGTGTCAACCAACAGAGGCACCACCTATGACTTGGGCATCATTCTCTAGCTTGTTTATGGAGAAGTACATCCCCCGGACTTTGAGGGATAGGTAAAGGGATGAGTTCTTGAGCCTAGAGCAAGGTAGGATGTCGGTTACTGCATATGAGGCTAAGTTTCGTGCATTATCCAGGTATGCCACCCAACTTTGTTTCAGTCCACAAGAGCGGATTCGCCGTTTTGTGAAGGGGTTGAGGTCAGAATTGCGGATTTCAGCCTTACAGGTAGCGGCTACTGCAAAATCCTTCCAAGAGGTGGTAGACTTTGTGATAGAGGTGGAAGGAGTGAAGCCAGATGACTTCACCACGACATCGACATCAAAAAGGTTTCGAAAGGGAGGTGAGTTTAATGGTTCTTACTCTAGAGGACAGGGTTCAGGAGGTTACTCAGTCCGACCAATTCAGTCTTCACTACAGACTGTAGTTGGGGGTCCACCTCAGACCGGTCAACACTTCTCTGAGAGACCGATGCTTGAATCCAGAGAGTGTTATGGATGTGGGGAGACTGGACACATTAAGAGGTATTGTCCAAAACAGAGTTACAGACCTCCCATAGTCAGAGGTAGAGGTGGTCATGGTAGAGGCCGTTATTCCGGAGGGCGTGGTGGCCGAGGTAATGGTGGTCACCAAAACGGCCGGGGTGACGGGCAAACTGGGGCCACTACAGCACAACATGGTAGGGGCAACGGACAGACTGGTGATAGGGCCCATTGTTACGCTTTCCCTGGGAGATCTGAAGCGGAGACATCTGATGCTGTTATCACAGGTAATCTTTTGGTTTGTGATTGCATGGCTTCTGTATTATTTGATCCTGGCTCCACATTTTCATATGTATCTTCCTCATTTGCTATTGGTCTTAATTTACCTTGTGAATTGCTTGACATACCTATTCGTGTGTCTACTCCGGTGGGTGAGTCTGTGATAGTTGAAAAAGTATATAGGTCTTGCTTGGTGACTTTCGTGGGGAGCAACACTTATGTAGATTTGGTTATCTTAGAAATGGTTGATTTTGATGTAATTCTGGGTATGACTTGGCTTTCTCCGAATTTTGCGATCTTGGATTGTAATGCTAAAACTGTGATGTTAGCCAAGCCTGGGACAGATCCGTTAGTGTGGGAGGGTGACTACACTTCCACTCCGGTTTGTATCATCTCCTTTCTTCGTGCTAAGATAATGGTTAGTAAGGGGTGTTTAGCTTTCTTGGCACATCTCAGGGATGACACTACACAAGTACCTCCAATTGAGTCAGTTTCAGTAGTCCGAGAGTTTTTGGATGTGTTCCCTGCAGACCTTCCTGGTATGCCACCGGATAGGGATATCGACTTTTGCATTGATTTGGAACCGGGTACTCGCCCCATTTCTATACCCCCTTATAGAATGGCTCCCGCGGAGTTATGAGAGTTAAAGGCCCAACTTCAAGAGTTGTTGAGCAAAGGCTTCATTAGACCAAGTGCATCTCCTTGGGGTGCTCCGGTGTTATTTGTGAAGAAGAAGGATGGGAGTTTTCGGATGTGCATAGACTACCGGCAATTGAACAAGGTAACTATTAAGAACAAGTATCCCATTCCTCGCATTGACGACTTGTTCGATCAGTTACAAGGTGCTTGTGTCTTCTCTAAGATTGACTTAAGATCCGGTTATCATCAATTGAAAATACGGGCAACGGATGTGCCCAAGACTGCTTTTCGAACTAGGTATGGGCATTACGAATTCATGGTAATGTCTTTTGGTCTTACGAATGCCCCTGCTGCTTTCATGAGCTTGATGAACGGGATTTTTAAGCCATATCTGGATCTCTTTGTGATCGTATTTATTGATGATATACTGATATACTCAAAGAGTAAGAAGGAACATGAGGAGC
This sequence comes from Solanum chilense, assembly GCA_032847665.1. Lineage (NCBI taxonomy): Eukaryota > Viridiplantae > Streptophyta > Magnoliopsida > Solanales > Solanaceae > Solanum > Solanum chilense. The sequence continues at coordinate 1,629,660 of JAPDHL010001909.1, read as the reverse complement.
ATTTGAGAATGGTATTAGAGTTGTTGAGGAAGAAAAAGCTTTATGCCAAATTCTCCAAGTGTGAGTTTTGGCTAGATTCAGTGTCTTTCTTGGGGCACGTGGTTTCTAAGGATGGAGTGATGGTGGATCCATCTAAGATTGAGACAGTGAAGAATTGGGTAAGACCTACAAACGTGTCAGAAATAAGGAGCTTTGTTGGGTTAGCTAGCTACTACCGCCGATTTGTCAAGGGATTATCTTCTATTGCTTCCCAATTAACGAATTTGACTAAGCAGAATGTGCCATTTGTATGGTCGAATGAATGTGAGGAAAGCTTGCAGAAACTCAAGATATTGTTGACTACTGCACCAATCCTTACCTTGCCAGTAGAGGGTAAGAATTTCATCGTTTATTGTGATGCATCCTATTCCGGTTTGGGTGCAGTGCTAATGCAAGAGAAGAATGTGATTGCTTATGCTTCGAGGCAATTAAAGGTGCATGAACGTAACTATCCGACCCATGATTTGGAGTTGGCCGCGGTAGTATTTGCATTTAAGCAATGGAGACATTACATATATGGGGTTAAGTGTGAAGTCTATACGGATCATCGTAGCCTACAGTATGTCTTTACTCAGAAAGATTTGAATTTGAGACAGAGGAGATGGATGGAACTACTTAAGGACTACGATATCACTATCTTGTACCATCCGGGAAAAGCTAATGTTGTGGCAGATGCTTTAAGTAGAAAGGCGGGAAGCATGGGAAGTCTAGCTCACTTGCAAGTTTCTAGACACCCATTGGCTAGAGAAGTTCAGATTCTGGCTAATGACTTTATGAGGTTGGAAGTAAATGAGAAGGGAGGATTTTTGGCTTGTGTGGAAGCAAGATCTTCTTTTCTTGACAAGATCAAGGGAAGACAGTTTGATGATGAGAAACTAAGTCGAATTCGGGATAAAGTGTTGCGAGGAGAGGCTAAGGAAGCAAAAATCGATGAGGAAGGTGTTTTGAGAATTAAGGGAAGGGTATGTGTACCTCGCGTCGATGATTTGATCCACACCATCCTCACAGAAGCTCATAGTTCCGGATATTCTATACATCCTGGTGCAACCAAGATGTACCGTGACCTAAAGCAACACTTTTGGTGGAGTAGAATGAAGCGCGACATTGTTGATTTTGTTGCCAAGTGTCCAAACTGTCAGCAAGTGAAGTATGAACATCAGAGGCCCGGAGGAACACTTCAGAGAATGCCCATTCCTGAATGGAAGTGGGAGAGAATTGCAATGGACTTCGTAGTTGGTCTTCCAAAGACAATGGGCAAGTATGACTCTATTTGGGTGATTGTTGATAGGCTAACTAAGTCTGCTCACTTCATTCCGGTCAAGGTGACTTACAATGCAGAGAAGTTGGCCAAAATCTATATCTCAGAAATTGTGCGGTTGCATGGAGTTCCACTCTCCATCATATCAGATAGAGGTACGCAGTTTACTTCTAAGTTTTGGAGAACATTGCATGCTGAATTAGGTACTAGGTTGGACCTTAGTACTGCATTTCATCCTCAGACCGATGGTCAGTCTGAGCGAACGATTCAAGTGTTGGAGGATATGCTTCGTGCATGTGTGATAGAATTTGGTGGTCATTGGGATAACTTTTTACCCTTAGCGGAGTTTTCATACAATAATAGCTATCACTCCAGCATTGACATGGCTCCATTTGAAGCATTGTATGGGAGGAGATGTAGGTCTCCCATTGGTTGGTTTGATGCATTTGAGGTTAGACCTTGGGGTACTGATCTGTTGAGGGATTCATTGGGGAAGGTGAAAGCTATTCAAGAAAAGCTTTTAGCGGCTCAAAGTAGACAAAAGGAATATGCGGATCGAAAGGTTAGAGACTTGGAGTTCATGGAGGGTGAACAAGTCTTGCTGAAGGTTTCACCCATGAAAGGGGTGATGCGGTTTGGTAAAAGGGGTAAGCTAAGTCCAAGATATATTGGACCATTTGAAGTACTTAAGCGAGTAGGGGAGGTGGCTTATGAATTAGCCTTGCCTCCAGGGCTGTCAGGAGTGCATCCGGTATTTCACGTGTCTATGTTGAAAAGATACCATGGGGATGGAAACTACATCATTCGTTGGGATTCGGTTCTGCTTGATGAGAATTTGACTTATGAGGAGGAACCTGTTGCTATTTTAGATAGAGAAGTTCGCAAGTTGAGGTCGAGAGAGATTGCATCCATCAAAGTTCAATGGAAGAATCGACCAGTTGAAGAGGCCACTTGGGAGAAGGAGGCCGATATGCAAGAAAAATACCCACATCTGTTTACAGATTCAGGTACTTCCTTTCGCCCTTGTTTCTTTTCTTGTGATCGTTCGAGGACGAACGATGGGTAAATTGGTATCTATTGTAACGACCTGTTTAGTCGTTCTGAGCAGCAGATTTTATTTCTGGAAAAACTGTCTGAGACGACGAAACCCACGACGGACCGTCATGGGCACGACGGACCGTCGAGGGTGTCTCGTTCCAAAACACTTAAGAATTCTGAGATTTGAGTGCTGAAATCGACTCTCTGAACTCTGTGACGGACCTGCAGGACGGACCGTCACAGACACGACGGACCATTGTGAGGTTCCGTTCCAAAACACTTCAACTCTTGAGAATTTGGTACTGGGAACAATTCTCTGAACGTCGTGACGGAAGTGCAGGACGGACCGTCACAGGCGTGACGGACCGTCACAGACTCTTTAGTGAAAATTGAGTCTCTGAACTTTGCGACGACCTGCAGGACGGACCGTCGCAGGCACGACGGGCCATCACAGGTTGCGTAATCCCAGTCTAGGTCAGATTTCTGGTTAAGTTTTAAAGGGGCGTTTTGGACTATTCCTTCTATAATTATAAATTCCGTGGGTTAACATTAATAACTCAGTTTCTTGGGGGATAAAAGAGGTAACTTTGAGTTAATTAGTGGGTCATTATTGTCATCTTTTATACTTAATTATATGCTAATTAGGGTTAAATAAAGAGGGTTTGAATAAGAAAAATACAAAGAACAAAGAGAGGGAAAGAGAACGATCGAGAGGGAGGAAAAACACAGCTTTGGGAATCTTCTTGCTTGATCACGAATCTTCGGTGGAGGTAGGTTATGGTTTTTCTATGATATTCCTAGTAAACTCTTAATAGCGAATGATATGTATTGGTAGTATTGTAAACCCTTCTATATGCTTAATTGTATGCTTGCATGAATATGATTATATAATTGTGATAAACTAAGCATGATGAAGTTATTGAATCCAAAATCTTGAAAGAAACCCTAATTCACTTGTTAATGATGATGCCTTGGTATAAAAGAAGCTTGATAAATTATATAATGAGAATGATGATGCCTTGGTATAAAAGAAGTCTTGATGAATTAGGGGATCGGGTGCCACGTTCCGGTACCAGGATAGAAATAGAGGATCGGGTGCCACGTTCCGGTACCAGGATAGAATAAGGATCGGAGTGTCATGTTCCGACACCAGGATAGTATATGGATCGGTGCCACGTTCCGGTACTAGGATAGAATGAGGATCGGAGTGTCACGTTCCGACACCAGGATAGTATATGGATCGGGTGCCACGTTCCGGTACCAGGATAGAATGAGGATCGAAGTGCCACGTTCCGGCACCAGGATAGAATATGGATCGGAGTGTCACGTACCGACACAAGAGGAAGAAAGATAATGAATCTTGAAAGATGTTAATATACTCAATGTAATGAACCTAATTCCCAAATGAGTATGGTATTGAGGCTGAAGTCCTCATGGATGAACTTGGTGATACTTATTAATGATTTAGTACTTGTTGTTGCTACATGTTGAGTATTGTAGTTGATTTATGATATAGTCTGATGTATACTGTTTTCTATTTTGAGTTGGCCGATGATATCTACTCAGTACTCGTGTTTTGTACTGATCCCTACTTGCATGTTTCTTTCTTTGTTATATGTGGAGTGCAGCAAACGTTCCGTCGTCTTCAACTCAACCGCAACTCTAGCCAGTCTTCATCAAGCCAGATTTCAGGGTGAGCTAATGCTTCTAGCTTGGACTGGATCTTCCACTTCATGTCTTGATGCCTTGAACTTCCGGCACGGACTAGCTTTTATTTATTTAGTTTCTTAGAATACTCTTAGTTTAGTAATTTGATCATAGATGTTCTTGTGATGATGACTTCCAGATTTTGGGGATAATGAGTTATAAATTTTAGAAGTTATTTAATTGATTTTGTTAATAAGTTTAAGTCTTCCGCATTGTATTTTGTTCAATATGTTTGGGTTTAGATTGGTTGGTTCGCTCACATAGTAGGATAAGTGTGGGTGCCAGTCGCGGCTTGGTTTTGGGTCGTGACATTTTCCAAACTATTAATCAACTTAGGTCATATAATAACTTTAACCACAAGTCTTTTATGTTTATGTAAATAAAACTCATAAACGTTGAAGGATTATGCCTTTTCCACTCTCTGATGGCTATGATGGAAAAGTCTAATTAAGTCCAATTGATGAGTTTCAATTTGTTCTTTTCTTCTACAATGTCTCGTGGGTCAAAATTTATTTTCAATGTAATTCAATCAAATGAAATATTAAGGTACCCCTTTTTACATGTCACAGTACCTATTATTATTGAAAAGATTGGATTAGTGGAAAAAACCAAATCCACCTACATTATTTTGGATCTAACCAATTACAGTGTTTGATGTATTATATAGATTCACAGATTATTCTAAATATTTCAAAAATTAGGATGCTAAGGATAAAATAATAAAGTTACCGTAAATGTAACCACTTAGTCCAATTAATTTTCGTTCTTTTGTGTTTGATCTTAGAGTACCAATGGGCCAATTAAGTCTTTGAAAAGACAATTTGAAATATTGATTATTGAAGAAAATCCAGAAGTTCTTCTGAACATTTTGATGCTTTAAGAGTTATTGTCACACCCCAAGCCTACATCCTGGACGTGACCGTCACTCGAGAACTATTGCTGCCCCCAAATGAATCCTTGATCTGGCTCAATAATCTCATCGGAAAAGTTTCCTGAACATTTAAAAGAACTCAAAATATAAGCTCGTGTAAGAAACTCAATATGTTGTGAATGAACATTTAAGTGGCCAAACTGCAGGCAACTCACATTTGTAATCATTTAAAACTTAAAATGGAAAAAACTCATGAAATTTTATCTATCTATCTATCTATCTATCTATGAAGCCTCTACGAAATGAGATAGATGTCGGACCAAACCCATGATAGCCTAATAACAAAATAAAATAAGTGAAAGTAAATGGGGGATCCTCCAAAAGCATACAGACTCACCAAAAAGCTCTGGAACTCAATTGGATCAACGAAGTTCTGGATATTGATCCATGTTACCTATATCTGCATCATAAAAGATGCAGGCCAAATAGTGTTAGTACATGAAATGTGTGATCGTCCGAGGGGAAATATAAATATAACATACGCTTGAAGGGCACTAAAGAAACAACTTACCTCGTCTCAACTAAACCTCACCTTAATTAAATATAAAAAAATAACTGTATTGCAATATAAAGAAAAGTTTTAAAAATAGTATATGGTAACTCTATAACTCAATGTATGCCAAACTACAAAGTGAACTTTGTTTGGGAGATTCTCTAACCGACAATCATCACTATAAGCTATGTGATGATACATCGTTTAGCCCATTCTGCCAGAATTGTCATATGCTTTGTCGGGATATAGAACTTCTCAACTAAGTGGATCCACTACTGTATGCTAATAAGTAATAAGGAATCATCTATAAAGTAAGACTCTTTCTTTCCATGTTGGATATATGGTTTATGGGGGCTGTGAGTTGTTAAAACTCCCCTCCCCCCAATCGATGCTCAATACTACTCCAAAAATATAACTTAGCTCATTGTATTCTAAAGAAAACATTTGCTCTTCCTCAACTTTGAGATTATTATTCAAAATTTTCCTATAGAAGAGATAATACTTCAAACTGCTCATGAACTTTTCTGGAAATCGGTGTTTCCTCTCATATTAAATATAGGGAAAAGACTCAAATATGCCATCAAACTTTCAGAAAAGGCTCATTTATGCCATTAGTTAAATTTTTTGCTCATTTATGCCATTACCGTTAAAGAAAAGGCTCATTCATGCCATTATTTTTTAATGGTGGTTTTGAAAAACCATTTTGACACGTTGCCAATTATAGTTTGTCCGCGTCATCAATTGTTTTTTGTAAAAAAATATCATTCTAAAAAAATTGAATTACTTTTTATAAAAAAAATTCTTAAAAAATTTGATGACTTGGACAATTATAATTCAGCCACGTCATCAATTTATTTAATATAAATATTTAAAAAATTAATTCAATTTTTTTCAGAATTATATATATATATATATATATATATATATATATATATATATATATATATATATATATATATATATATATATATATATATATATTGATGACGTGGCCGAGTTATAATTGGCCACGTGTCAAAAATGGTTTTGCAAAACCACCATTAAAAATAATGGCATGAATGAGTCTTTTCTTTAAGGGTAATGACCTAAATGAGCAAAACTTTTAACTGATGACATAAATGAGCCTTTTTTGAAAGTTCGATGACATATTTGAGCCTTTTCCCTTAAATATATAAACATTTTCTCTTTGGAATACTTAGTTCCCATTTACCATTTTAAATAAAATGAACTCAACTCTAATCTTCCTAAAACTCAAATGATCAAGTCTTAAAACAAGTTTAAAAGCTTTGTAAAAGACTTCTTATAATGACTTGAAAAACTCCCTAGATGTGAGTCTTAACTCTTCCTTAAATTTTAATTATAAATTCATGTTTATGATCGAAATGATTTGTAGTTGTTTAAAAGTAGTTTAGAGTAATTAGAATCAAGTTGGAAACCTAGGTACAATTTGAGGGAACGTCCACTGTAAGAAGGACAAAAAGGTATAGGACTTGGGGTTCCAAGCGCACTGACTAGTGTGGGGAGACAACCCCTAAACTATAACAGGAGGATTGGGGAGCACGGAGTGGCATGGTACCCCAGGTCCCTAGCTACAAAAAACTTTGGGGAGCACTGAGTGGCGCAATGCCCCATGCCCCTTCCCAAAAACTGACAAATTTTCTTGCACCATTTACATGCCTAACTCCTCAAGAATCGAACTATCTTCTCAAACTCATATGGATTATTAGACCCAAAATAATAACATATAAATCCAATATAATTCACTCAAAGCAACATTCAAACGTAAGATTTGTATCCCAAGAATTTAATGAAATCTCATACTTAAAAAATAGATCACAAACTTCAAGAAACTCATAAAAAATTTAGCAACAACATAGTTATACCTTATATTCATGGACAGATTAAAATATATAATCATTATTGGCATATGATTGAACAATAACTCTCTGCAATTAATGTTGAGCTAGATTAGAAACAATCATTTTTGAAAGAATCAAAACCGGAAAATTGGTTAAATTATGATAGGTTTGAGTTTTGGGTCAACTTAAAAAAAGCATAACTCGTAGGTCAAGATTAGTTTGGTGTGCTAAAAGATACTTTAGGAATGATCTTTGGATTATCTTTCCAATGCCGCCAAGTTTACGCAATTTCGAGTTCGTATGCGGGATATTTGCCCATTTGGTGTCAGGCTATCAAGATAAGGAATGTCAAATTCGGATTTTAAAGGGGTCCCAATTGATTAAATCCGTTTTTAGTAAATTATTTGGGGTTAAAAATGAGTTAGTTCAGTTCACCGATGATAAAGAGAAGGAAAGGAGAAACAAATCAAGATTTTATCGTGTTCGTACATAGGAATAAAAATAGGTTGGGTATCTGAAAGGAGAAGATGACCCTTAACCCTTAACCCTAGGTTTGATCTTGATATGAATTAGGTTGTATTTGGTTCAATTGACTTGGTTATTGGTTTAATTACCACTATATTATGTTGTTACACTAATCATGAACGAAGTTAGGGTGATTGGTAATCTTTCATGCTAGTTCTTGAGAAGATGATCTAGGTTTAGAAGTATGTTGTGAATTGACCTCAGTATGTTTTATTAAGCTATGATCTTGTATTGAATTGTGATGTAGTGATTCTTCTAGCCTTTTTATTATGTTGATCATTGACTTATGATGATCTATACCTAAATTGGGTTGATTTGAGGATTTATGGTAAGACCTTGATGATGAACTATGAAGGAGACTTGGTAAGTCTTATGATCTCTATCCTTTACTTCAAATTGTTTTTAATTGTGATTAAGTCATGAAGTTGTATTGGAGTATGCCTTGTATTAGGATTGATAGAGTGGTATAGCGTTGAATTGAAATATCTTGATTACGATCGTGAGGTGTTGTCTTAAGGTGTAAATGTTATCAGGAGGGTCATTGATTACCTATGTGTCTTATCATGATGTGAAGATGTTAATGTGCTAACTCACTTATATGAATTGTAATGAAAGGATTTATACTCATGCAATTCTTATTGAGATATTTATGATGATTATTATTCAAGGGGTAGACCCTATAACCTAAACTAAGTTATGATTGATAAGAAAGTCTTAAAGACATTTCAAAAAGGGACTCCAGCTTACCACTGAGTGAACTAGAGTGAGGAGTGTCCCTTCCTACATAGGGAAGGTAGTATCACTAATGTACTCTTGAGATTGGAGACTTCAATGCATGTAGCATAAAGAGGGTCCCAACTGTATCTCTTAATTCTTGAACTATGTTTCTCTCATAGGAATACTAGCTAGTCGATCCACGTAGTTGCTATGTTTAATGTTTGGTGCTACCTTGTGAAGTAGTCCACCTTCCTTCAGTGTAGGGTTTTATGACACCAGATTCCACACTAGCTCATGTGGTCTATGTTGGTTAGGACAAGATGTTCCCAAAAGGTAAAATGAACTAAAGTATTGAACTCTAACTATGATTGTAACGATCCAGAAAAATAAATAAATGAATAAAAATAATAGGTACTTAAGGTGATTTAATTATTAATTAAAAATCTGAAATTTAAGGGCATAATGGTCCTTTTACGTATTAATTAAAATAAATCAGATTTGTATTAATCTAGTTTAAATCCTATTTGACTAAGTCTTGAATTTAGTCTCCTAACCCTATTAGTTCTCTCTCTCTCTCACGCTTAATAACTCTCTCTCACGTTCTCCATCTTCCTCACATTATTTCTGCCATATATCAACAGTTCTTCATGCTTGAATAACTCACATAAAATTTTTAAGTAAAAGAAAAAGTAATCAAAACGTCAAGGCTAAGAGAAGTTCGTCGAGTGAGGTGTACGTTAAAGTGAATTGGGAGTGGTTTGGAGGAGTTTTCCGGGCAGCAACATCAAAGTTTGAACATCGATTAAGGTATGGGTTTTCTTCTCTCTTGGCTCCTTTCCCAAGAGTCCCCTTACGGTTCAAACTATTAATATCGAAACTAAGGTTGTTCCCGTTGCATGCCCCTATCACTAGCTTCCTATGATCTTAGGTTGGTTATTCTTGTTGGTAGAATTTAGAGATACTTGTTTGTGGTGACGATCTCGTTTCGAGTATGTGTTCATGATGATGTGATTATATTTTATGTCTTCCGGAAAATATGAATGTATATACGTTTGTATTTGTGCAAGATTTTGACCAAATCATACTTTTAACTTGTCTTAAGAATCCCAACGAACGACAAATAAAGAGGTGCTTAAAAGTCCCGTAAATTGTTTCATATGTGTAAATTAGTAAACTTTTGATCGTTAATACATACTAATACAATATGAATCTTATGTAATATTACACTCACTGTTAAAGCATGTTATTACACACGCTAATGTTAGCTTGGTGTCAACATTTTACCATGCCATCAAAACTTGAATAATAGACGTTATGAACCAACACAGTTGCAATATCTGACATCATACCACATTATTGTACTGTAAATTGACTATATTTTTGAAATCTAACATTATTATTTATCATATTGTCAGTGACTTGAACATCTATAAGATTATAATTACTTAATATTTACTTACTAGCAGTGTAAGTGACGTGTTTGTACAAAATTAAGCACAAGCTAATTTGGTGATTTCATATACTTATTTATTGTAAATTAGCTACTGCTATATCTAATGATGTTTAATATACTAATACTATATGTGACACAAAATACAACTAGAACAAGCAATGATTTTTTTTTGGTCACTACGATATTTACATTATAAATTTTATACTCTAAATAAGGTGTTCCTTTGCTGTACCATATTGTGTGTTAACAAAAAAAAGAGGCACGTATAGTTGATATAAGCTAAATTAACAATGGGTTAACAGTACGCAATACAACATATTCGTTATCTAAATTGTACGATTTAAATTAGAGTTCTAATGTTATGAATATTAGAAATAAAAGCAATAAAAAAAATATATATAAATATAAATGATATCCAAGTGATTCAAGAATTGGGTTCCCGTGCCCAAACTTCCGTATTGATACATAAGTCATACGTGAGTAAAATATCCAAGAGTAATGCCATCTATTTAGATCAAAAATCAAGATCTTGGCATATATGCAAGATACATAAGTCTTGCAATACATAATCTTATGAAATTAAGAATCACTTAACGAACTATAAATGAAGCCCCATGGCTTGTATGTATAGACACATAAGTCTAACATACGTTCAAAAATTAAATGAACCTAAGATGTACGTAATGAAATGATGAACCTTATGAGGGTTAAGTACGAGTTTAAGATATATTAAATGGTCAAGTGCATTGACATAAGATGAGATGAATTATGAAATGAAGGAATGAACATTCACGTAATAAGAGGTAAGTAACTATGAAAAATAAAGGTGCTAATAATGAAGAATGTGGTGACAACATGATGTGAGGCTAATGTATATGATGAGAGCAATCTCAAATGAGCCTAAGTAAATGTTACCAATACGTACTCACCAATGAGAGTGTAAGATAATGAAAAGACCAGTCTCTATGAACACTCTAATGAAAATATTGAGTTTAAAACACTTAATACTAATGATGAGATGAGAAATCATCTAATGAGCTATGATGTCCTCATACTAGAAGCCAGCTTCCATGATGTATGAGTTGAATGTAATGGAACTTTATACTGAGCACCGATAGGCTAGTTATGAGCGGTGATGCCTTGTTTCGGGAAGGGCGGAGGTTCACGTAACTCTCATGAGATGAGACTGTCCGGCTTGCCGGGTATGGGTCTCCATACATCTCCTAGTCTTTGAACCTATATTGCCACTATAGGGATCTGGCGGGGTTAAATTCCCATAAACGTCAGGATGTTATTGAATCGCTTTGGCCGATGATTCCACCTCTTTTCGGTGTGGGGGAGACACTGGATTTCATGATGCTCACATGATCTATGTCGGTTAAAGTTAAAGTTCCCAATGAATGAATGAGGCCAGCCTCGAATGAATCATATAAAGAAATGAATGATACCGAAGGTGTTAGGATAGGATAATCAAGAGGTGAGCTAGATTCAGGTAATAACATTAGGTTATTCTTGATCATTGCACAGCAAACCCGATGAAAGTCTTAAACTACATCCTAGGTATAGCTGGTGTTCGCACTGGCCTATAAATGAATTGAAATGAAATACGTATGAATGAATGAAGCAGACTCTGTGTTTGCTAAAGAAGACTCCCTAGTTGAGGTCCCATATATTGAGCCCTCATTTTGGAAAGTCTTAAGGTTAAGTCTATGATAATAAGGTCTCATGGTATATGAATGAATAATATGAAAGAAACTATGTGTTATATGTTATGTGCTATGTGAAGATGTTATGTGTTGTGTGCAATACGATGATTATAATGATGCATGTCACTCTCATGGCATAACTTTCCTAATCTCATTTTAGAAAGTCCACTGACTTGACTTCCAAACATCATGTTGTTAGGAAAGAGCTCTTCTTCCTCATGCATGTCCCTGGTGTGTGCTTGCATATACCCATACTTAGTACAAGTGTGTACTAATTCCATACAAACATCTACTTTTAGGTGCAGGCACAGGTGGATGGTAGAGCTACAGGTTCGTTGTTGCAGCTATTCGGACGTCAGCATTCATCCGGAGTTTGGTAGGTCCTCATGCTTCGAGGATGCTACTGTTTTACATTCTAGTGTACTTTTAGAGTTGAGCTAGTGGAGCATGTTCCACTAGCGTTTCTTTCCTGTTTTGGTTCAGACTTTGTATTGGTGCTATTTTGACCGATATATAATTAATACTTAATGAATTATTTCTTTCAGTTGGTTATCTCTTAAATGTTAGATGGTTGATGATGAACGATTACGAAATATAAAGAATATTTAACAAGTATGATTAAGGAAATCAAAAATTTCAAATTTTCCGCTAAAAATTAACCTATGTAAAGTAAGAATGACGTAAGTAGGCTTGTTTGCGACCTCTAAGAGGTCAAGGACGCCGGTCTCGTCTGGGGTCTAGATTCTGGTCTTGACAATGATAACCTAAGGGGTCTATCTTAGTCTAGGTAGGGGTATGGGACTCTACCTAAGCATTGCACTTGTTGCTTTGAGGGGAGTCTTAGGAGGAAGTTCTTATGTGGATCATGCTTATAATGTTATATGACATGTATATAATGAACTTGCACATTTTTTATACTATACGTCAATTAGTTCAGTTATGAATATATGTTGGTTTATATTGTTAAAGTAAGATTATATGTACACCTAAATGTAATGTTAGGTGAAGTAGGATGTTAGTCATGATGCATGTTCGGTTGCTTGTTTAAGTTAGGTTATGGGGCTTTGCTTGGTCATTGCACTTGTTGACTTGATAGGGGTTCATGGGTATTTGTCTTGCTTTGATTATGTCTGAATGTACTCTTATTCATGCTTATTGTTAATATAACTTGATGATAGAGTTACTTGAATATGTATCTAATTATATGATATGCACGGTTGAATTGACTAGACTTGATGATGTATTTTTGGTAATACACATGCTTATGACTTAATGAACATGCGTTGTTGATTGGTATGGTCTTCTTCACGTGCATAAAGGTTTTAAATGAAATACATACTTTATCAAATGTCCCTTTTCCTTAGTATGTTTTCATACTATGTATGCATATGGTCTCATACTTAGTACAAGCGGCGCACTAACCCCATTTCTTCCTTTTCCCCAATATTTTAGGTTTCGATCATTGAAGTGATTTGAAGACGTCTTGAAGAAAGCTTGGATCTCTCATTAATCTAAGTAGGGTAGGTCCTCATTTTCCAAGGGTGATGTGACTATCTAGCTTATGGAGTTTACTTTATAGTTAAGACTTTTATGGTTCTTTCTTTCAATTTAGTATGAAACATTGTATAGCCCATGTGAGGCATTTTTACTTGATGTATGGGTTATGCCCAAGTTCTTACAATCTTATTAGATGGTTATGAGATGACGAGACTATTATGATTATTATGTTTATGCTATACTTTATATAGTTATGTGAAATAAAGGCATAATACTAAGTAATCTTTCTATATGAAGATTCTATGTATAGTCGATATATATATGTTATATGTATGTAGAGGTCTATGTAAAACTCCAAGTATAAGTAATGAAAACTTTTAAATTTACCGCTAAATTTGACCTATGAAAGTAATGATGTAAGCAAACAGGCTAGTCTTATTCCTGAAAGAGGACGCCGACGCCGGTAACGTCTAAGGTGTAAACCCGGATGTGACAGAGATATTCCAATTTGATGTCGGTCTATCTAGATAAGAAAAGTCAAATTCAGATTTTAAAGGGGTCCCAATTAATTAAATCAATTTTTAGTAAATTATTTGGGGTCAAAATTGAGTTAGTTTAGTTCAAGCAATTGAGAATTACGCTAGGGTTTAAGAGAACAGAAAGAGGTGGAAAGGAGAAAAAAACAAGATTTCATCGTGTTTGTAAGGAGGAACAAAAATAGGTTGGATATATGGAAGGAGATCAATTCAAAAGTCGATTTCCCTTTATACACGAACTTTGGGAAGATCGTCACATCCTGGGAGAACCCATAGACATCACCAGCGTCGTTGTCTTCGGAGAGGACTAAGACTAGCCTCTTATCACTCCTCATTACATTTCATAGGTTAAAAAGTGCAAAAAAATAAAAATTTTCATATACATGTACGTCATGAGGTTTACATGGACCTCTCGCTTACACATAATATATACAAAGGGAGTTTACATAGACTCCTCGCATAAAAATCTTACATGAGTTCTACTTTTGTGCCACATATACTATATACAAAATATACAGTAATAGGAATTTCTCATATAAAACAATCAAAAGTGGAATATAACAATTCAGGCATAGCCCTTACACAAATGTAAAATATCCAGTTAGGTCTAACAACAATGTCTTGAATAATAAGAATGAAACGAATGTCTTTACGCTATAGCAAGTCACATAGGTAGAATAGAAAAAAGTCACCATCCTCGAATCTTGAGGACATACCGACACTTGGAGAAAGATATACAAGCCTTCTTCAAAGTAGCCTCAATACTTCAACGACCTGAACATTGTTTAAGAAAGGGAAAGTATATGGGTTAGTACACCACTTGTACTATGTATGGAAACATATGCGCACATAAACATATAAATCATGCTAAAGGGGACATTTGTTCAAAACCATACATAGTTACTACGAAAAGCGTTATGCATAACCAATAACACATAAAAGACAATAATCATATATTCCTTAAGGTAATAACATATTCAAAACAAGACCAGCATTAATTTAAGTCAAGTCAACATGTGTAGTAGCATATTAGAACTCATAACCAAAGCAACTCCAACATCATGTTATCACAACAAAGCATTTACAATAGTTCATAACGCTACAACATATGTAAGACTCTAACTCATAACCCATTACCAATCTTACTAGTGCGATGACCAAGTGAAGCCCCATAATCCCACTCAACCAAGTAAACCAACCCAAGGATCACAAATAATCTCTAACTTCATTCATCATCATATTTAGTAATATAGACCAACAACATGTACATAAGTGAAACCAACATCATATAGTATCATCAACATGTAAAGTCAACATCTGCATATCATTCACCTTATAAGAACTTAAGAACATCATCCTTGGACTTCCTTCAAAGACAACTAGTGCAATGTATATGTAGAGTCCATACTCCTACCTAGACTAAGTCAAATTGCTCAAGTCCTCCGAGTTAAGAGTTCACTTTTTTACTTCATTTTACTTTCGGGACACTTACATTAACTAACATAGATAACATAATCTAAATGTGGAATCCGGTTTCATGGAACCATATACTGAAAGAAGGTGGACTACTTGCCAAGGTAGTACAAAAACAATAACATAGCATCTAGACTATATAGCATTCCTATGGGGGCAACAAATTCAAGATCGAGGAGACATGATTGAGACCCTCTTTATGTCATCGGCATTGTAATATTTATATCATGAGTACAATAGTGAACCTACTTACCTTACTTGGGAAGGGAAACTCATCACAACTAGTTCACTCGGTTCTAAGATAGAGTCCCTTTTTGGAATGTCTTTATTCCTTTCATTAACAATCATAACTTAGTTAAGGCCCTAAGAGACTAGTACCTTGTAAATTCATAGTCATTAGTTCAATAGGAATTGCATAAGAACATCCTTTTAATACAACCCTCATATGTGAGATTAACAAATTATCATCATCATGTCATAGTAAGGCACATAGGTTATTCATAACCAACCTTTTATGGTTTGATCTTAATCATAATCTCAAAATTCACATAATTTGGACATTTCAATTGCATCATCATACCATCACCTACTTAATCTACTCGCAAGATATGCTTCAATTTGACTTCATCACCAAGAAGAAGCCATCACAATTGAAGTAAAGGTTCAAGATCACAAAGTCTTATCAATTCTCCATCAAATGCCATCATCCATGGTCTTACCATCAATCAACAAATTTCATTCAATAATAGGTGTAATAACACCATACAATAGTAATTAACACAATAACTATGTCAATTACATCAACACTAATCAATTCAACCCTAGTTCATAACCTAGGGTTACGGAATCGGGGTCAATTCATCACCTCTTCCACATACTAGGTTTAACATCAAGAACTACCATAATTGAAAAATAATCATAACATAACAATAATAATAATTAGAAATCAATAATAATTCAATTTGAAAGACCAATTTCGGTTAGAAAGAAACCCATGTTCAATTCATCTTTGGAAATCAATTTTGAAAGAACCCTTTGGGGAAAGGAATCCCAAAGGTTAAGAGTTCCCATACCTTATTAATACTTGATTATTGGTGGAGGAAAATGGAGCTCTTTCTGACCTATATACCTAAGACCTTTGTATTCTATGGAGTCTTCTTTGGGAGAGAGAAAGTAGAGACACTGTAGAGTAACTTGAGTTTAGGAATTATTCGGTGTTAAGTTGTCTTTAGACTTAGGGTAGCTTATATAGTCACTTTAGTAACTTAATTAAACACCCCTTAACCCCTAATTACATCTCTAACTAATTAAATAATTAAGTTTAACTAACTTATAACTTAACAGTGAATATAGGCCTGACCTACGAGACCCCGACCTACAGTCCGTAGGTCAGTCGATGACCCCTTGCACCCATCGTCTGGCAGGTCTGTTGATTGGATCAGAGACCTAGTTTTTGGCATATTTTGAATTTTTTCTATGTGTGGAACAAAGGTTCCAATGACGCCACTTCATCCAGACAAAGGTATGTTGTTTTCCAAGTGTAGATGGCTACAGTCCACAATGCCTAAATTTGCAGATTTGGGTCAAATGTAAGAGTCCTCTCCAAAGACACCCTAAGAAAATACCCTAAACACTCTCTAACACTTTTTTAACACCTTTATACCAATTTTCATCAAATTACGACTCCTAAAACCCTGTAAAATAGGCTAAGGCACACTATCCTCCGAACATCATGGAAGTTTCTTGACGTCTTGACTCTAAAACTTCCTGAATGACTTATATACTTTAATTTAGGTCTTAGAATAGTTTTGTAAGTCTTTCATACTCATTTTAGGCTCAATATTAGGTCTTGGACTTTCGAAATAATACATTATCCCCCCTTAAGAACATTTGTCCCCGAATGACACTAAAATCTTCTGAAGGGAAAGTATAGACTCAATAATAGCAGGCCAACAAACAATATATATAATCAAAATGATATACAACTCAAATGAGTGCTTCAAATCTCCGTTCAACACATAATCATGGCATTTACACATTGCAACTCAAACATCAATTTCTATACATAAGAGCTCAAAATCACAACATAAGGAACTACCTTCACAATAACAACATGAGCTCAACATAACATTAAAGATTCACTTATCCCGAAATTCCTTTCAAAACATATCAACATGTTCAATATCATTTCATGAAGGTAACAACATGCCATATACAAAAATAAGTGCAATTCAAGCAAAAGAGCATTTTTCCATGAAAACTCATTTTAGCAAAATCTTTTACCATAATTATGCTTATCTTTTCAAAACAAATCAAATTCAAATATACCCATTATTTTCATCATTAATAGGGAAAACTAACGTCAATTAGCAAATAGATTAGGATAACAAGACTTCATGTTGGCTTCAGCCTCTCATGTTGCTCCCTCAACTAGGTGGTTTCTCCATAGAATTTTTACAGAGGCCACTTCTTTGTTTCTCAACTTTTTCACTTTACTATCAAGGATTTCCACCGGAACCTCTTCATACGAAAGGTTCTCATCCACATCTAGGCCCGTTATAGGAAGAATGGAATCAGCATCACTAATCGGCATCACTGATGCACTTCTTAAGCATGGAGACATGGAACACCGGGTAAAACCGAAGCTACATCACTAGGTATTCTCAACTCGTATGCAACCTTGCCAACCCTTTTGCAAATTTCATAGGGATCCACATAGCGAGGACTCAATTTTCCTTTCTTTCCAAATCTCATCACCCCTTTCCTAGGTGAAATTTTTAAATTCACCTTATCACCTTCTTTAAATTCAAGTTCTCTTCTCCTATTGCTGGCATAATATTTTTGCCGACTATAGGAAACCTTCAACCTATCCCTTATGACACAAACTTTATCCAATGCTTCAAATACTAATTCGGGACCAAGGAGTGAAGAATTACCAACTTAAAAGCACCTAACCAGAGATCTAAATCTCCTACCATATAAAGTCTCAAAAGACACCATGGATATAGTCGAATGGTAACTATTGTTATAAGAGAACTGAACCAAAGGCAAATGGTCATCCCAACTTCCCTTAAAGTCGATAACACAACATCTAAGCATATCCTCAAGGGTTTGAATAGAGAACTCTTCTTGACCATCAATTTGGGGATGAAAAGTGGTGCTTAACTACGCGTGTAACCACCCTTTTTGGAACGACCTCCAAAATCTTGATGTGAATTTTGTGCTCCTATCCGATATGATGGATAACGAAATACCATGAAGACACATGATGTCATCTGTGAAGATCTGTGCATAATCCTCTATCGAGTAAGTGGACTTGACGGGGATAAAATGAGCGGATTTTTTCAATCTATCCACTACCAGCCATATAGAGCCATGTTGCCTTCTAGTCCGAGGCAAACCCACTACGAATTCCATATTAATGTATTCCTACTTCCAAGTTGGAATTTGCATTTCTTGTTGTAAGCCACTCGATCTTTGGTGCTCGACTTTCACTTGTTGGTAATTTGGAATCTTTGCAACAAATTCCTATATGTCCCTTTTTAAGACATCCCACAAAAAAATCCTCTAAGGTCATGCTACATCTTAGTAGAATCTGGATGAATAGAATAACGGGAACCATGAACCTTCTCAGGAATCCGATTTCTCAAGTCATCAACATTGGGCACACAAAACCTCTCTTCATACCTCAAAACACCATCTGTCTAAGGATAATAACTCATTAAGCTTACCAAAAACCGATACCTTCAACTCCATCATTAATGGATTTAGGTGTTCTTTAGACTTCACCTCAACCACCAAAGACGATTTAGAGTTATGATGGACCATAAAACCACCATTTGGAGAATTTTCCATTATAACACCCAAATGATCCAACCGACGAACATCTTTCACTATGTCCACATGAGACAAACTACTCATGGTCATACGACTTAGAGCATCCGCAACCACATTGGCCTTGCCGGGGTGGTAGAGAACACTCATTTCATAATCTTCAACAATTCCAACCATCTTCTTTGTCGGAGGTTTAACTCATTTTGTGTAAACCCATAATGAAGACTCTTATGGTCGGTATACACATCCACATGAATACCATGAAGATAATGGATCCATATTTTCAAAGTAAACACTATGGCCTCTAACTCAAGATTATGAGTTGGATAATCTTTTCGTGCACTTTAAGTTGTCTAGAGGAATAGGCTACTACTTTCCCATGTTGCTTAAGTACACACCCCAAACCCACTCGGGGTGCATAACAATATTCCATGAAGACCTTGGTACCATCCGGTACAGTCAATACCTGTGCGGAGGTAAGCCTATCTTTCAATATTTGGATGCTTTTTTCACATGCCTCCGACCACTCAAATTTCACACTCTTTTGGGTCAAGGTTGTCAAAGGAGAAGCAATGGATGCAAAACTATCCACAAACATCCTATTGTACCCGGATAGACCCAAGAAAGTTTGTCGGTTGGAGTCAATGGTCTAGGACAATTCTTAACAACTTCTGTCTTTCTCGGATGGACCTCTACTCTCTTACTAGAGATTATATGACCAAGAAATGTCACCGACCTCAACCGAAATTGCACTTGCTATACTTGGAAAATAGTTGGTGTTCCTTAAACACATGTAATACCACTCTCAAATAGTCAATATATTCATCCTCATTTTTGAAATATACCAAGATGTTGTCAATGAATACAATGACAAATGAATCTAGGTAACATCAAAATACCCTATTCATGAGGTCCATAAAAGTTGACGGAGCATTAGTGAGATGAAAGGACATTACTAGAACTCATAGTGACCATACCTAGTGTAAAAATCTATTTTAGGTACATCCACACCTCTCACCCTAAGTTGGTGATACCCCAATATCAAGTCAATCTTAGAAAAGTAGCTAACCCCTTGGAGTTGATCAAACAAGTTTTCAATCTAGGGAAGAGGATACTTGTTCTTAATGGTGACTTCATTGAGTTGGCGATAATCAATGCACATTCTAAGGGATCCATCCTTCTTCTTCACAAACAATATCGGAGAACCCCATGGAGAAATACTAGGTCTAATAAAGTCTTTGTCTAGTAAGTCTTTGATTTGACACTTCAACTCTTTAAATTTGGTCGAAGCCATCCAATAAGGAGGAATTTAAATGGGGTTAAGTCAATACCAATATAAATTTCCCATTCGAGAGGGATTCCGAGAATGTTATTAGGAAAGACCTCCGAAAATTCCCTCACTAAGGGGAATAACTCATTGGGAGTATTTTTGGAGTCTAAATCATTTACTCTTACAATATGGTAAAAACAACTTTTAGATATCATCTTACAAGCCTTTAGACAATAAATTATATGACCTCTAGGAAAAATTACCCCCTTTCCATTCTAAAACGGGTTTATTAGGAAAATTGAATTTGACAACTCTTGTCCTACAATCTATGGAAGCAAAATAATAATGAAATCAATGCATTCCCAAAATGAAATAAAAATAGACCATATCGAGTTTTACTAATTCAACAGGAGTAATTCTATCGGGCAACACTATAGGACAATTTCTATATACCTTCTTTGCAACCACCTAATCACCTACCAGTGTAGTTACCATAAAAGTTTCATTTAGGATATCGAGAAAACATATTAAACTTTCTTGCTACGAAAGAAGTAAAAAATGACAATGTAGCACCCGGATCAAGTAAAGCATAAACATCAATAGAGAAGATGAGTAACATACCAGTCACCACATCTGGAAACTATCTTGTTCACCCCTAGAGCGAAAAGCATAAAAACAATTCTTACTTGTAGCATCAACATTAGAACCACTTACTTGATCTTGTACACTCCCCTTTTCTTTCCCCTTCACATTAGGGAAATCTCTCACCTTGTGGCTACTCTTGCAAGCACTCAAATAAATTGTCCGTCCCAACTAGGCATTCATCCTTATGTTTCTTGCCACACTTTCCACAAGTTGGCTTCTTTATTGGTGAGCTAGTACCTCTTTCCTTTTGGGACTTAGGGTTATACACCCTATAATCACGAGCCTTGGAAAATTTGGAAGGAACTTGATTGGAGAAATTATTCTTGAATCTTGGCTTATCTTGGATTTCCAACCTTCTCTTTGAAGAACCACCTTCATAAGAATTGGCCTCTTGGCCTCTCCATTCTTCCTCCTTAGTCTACCTTATTCCACTTGTTGAGAATGAACCATTAGACGTGAGATATTAATATTTTCATGAAGCATAGCTGAACGAAATTCTTCCACCAAGTCATATGACACTCCCATAAGAATATGAATCATCTCATCCCTTGGGTTAGACACCAAGGATGGAGCATACTTGGACAATTTACTACACTTTAAGGAGTAATCAAGTACACTCATACCTCTTTGACAAAGGTTGATGAATCCTTCCACCTTATCTTCCCTAAACTCTCTTGGAAAGAACCTATCAAGGAAGGCCCTCTTGAAGATCTCCTAAGCCACCGGACCACCTCTTAACACCTTATTATCCCTCCATTATGTTTACCATGTTTGGGACACATCTTTGAGTTTATAAGCCGCCAACTCAACCTTCTCATTTGAAGTCACACCCGTAGCAAATAGGATCGTATCGAACTCATCAATAAAGTCTTGAGGGTATTCATCTGCGTTTGACATGAAGAACATAAGATGGTTCATCCTAGTAAAGTCTCTCAAATGAGAATCCATAGTGCTAGAATATTGAGGCACTCGTGGTCGAAATTCCTGATTCAGTTGGGTTGTCATAGCTTGGACTTGAGAATCAACGACATTTGCTTGGGAGATCATGGCTTGGGACAAATTGAGAAAGATCGACCTTATCTCTCCATAAGTCATAGCTGGAGGAACAACCAAAACTTCATCACCTATAGGTACTTGCTCAACTGGAGGTATGATTTTCTTGTTGAGCAGCTTGGTTGTCATGAGCTCCCACATTAGCAATCCCTTCTTCAACCCTTCTTGCGGCTGCCCTTCTAGAAGTCATACCTATAACCACAATAAGAGGTTTAGGTGAAAGAACACATAAAGTAAGACTCTAGAGGAACGACATAGGAATACAAGAAGATTATGATTTTTTAAGAATCACATAGTCTGTCATTCATAAGTGTGTCGCGCTTCACAAATTATGAATAAGAATCTACATAGACGTTGTTTAATGAGACATCGATCCTAAAGATATTCAACCCTATGCCCTGATACCAAGTTTGTCACATCCGGGGAGCACCCCCTAGATGTAAACAGCGTCGTTGTACTCGAAGAGGACTAAGACTAGCCTCTTAGCATTCGTCATTACATTTCATAGGTTAAAAAGTGCGGAAATTAAACTTTTCATATACATCTACATAATGATATTTACATAGACCTCTCGCTTACACATAATATATTTAAAGGGAGTTAACTTAGACTCCTCACATAATAAGCTTACATTGGCTTTGACTTTTATGCCACATATACCATATACAAAATATAGTCTAATAGGAATGTCCCATATAAAACCATCTAAAGTGGAATAGAACAATTCGGGCATAGCCCTTACACAAATGTATAATTGCCACTTAGGGATTACAATAATGTCTTGAACAATAAGAGTGAAACCAATGTCTTTAGAATATAGTAAGTCATATAGGTAGAATAGCAAAAGGCATCATCCTCGGATCTTGAGGACCTACCCACACTTTGAGAAAGATAACCAAGACTTCTTCAAAGTATCCTCAATACTTCAACGGCCCGAACCTATATTGTTTGGGAAAAAGGTAAAGAATATGGGTTAGTATACCACTTGTAATAAGCATGGAAACATATGCACACATAAACATAGAAATAATGCTAAAGGGGACATTTGTTCAAGACCATCCTAAGTTACTTTGAAAATCCTTATGCACAACTAAGAACACATAAAAGAAAATAATCATATATTCCTTAAGGTAATAACATATTCAACACGACCAACATCATCAATTTACGTCAGGTCAACATGTGTAGTAGCATATTATAACTCAAAACCAAAGCAATTTCAACACCATGCTATAACAACAACGAATATACAAGAGTTCATAACACTACAACATATGCAAGACTCTTACTCATAACCCATTACCAAGCTTACTAGTCCCATGACCAAGTGAAGCCCCACAACCCCAATCAACCAAGTAAAACAACCAAAGGATCACAAATAATGTCTAACTTCATAGATCATAGCATAATGAGTATTCATCATCAAATTTATCAATATAGAGCAAAAACATGTTCATAAGTAAAACCAACATCATATAGTATCGTCAACATCTAATGTTAATGTATGCATATCATTTACCTTAAGAACGTAAGAACCTAAAAACATCCTCCTAGGACTTCACTCAGGGCCAACTAGTGGAATGTATAGGTAGAGTCCCACACCCTAACCTAGACTAAGTCAAGCCCCTTAGGTCCTCCTAGTTAGAGTTCACTTTATTACTTCATTTTACTTTCGAAAATACTTTCCTAAACTGACTTAGACCACATGAGATAAATGTGGAATCCAGTTTTATGAAAGCCTACGCTGAAAGAAGATGGACTACTTACCAAGGTTGTACCAAAACATGAATATAGCATCTACGTGGATCAACTAGTCAGTATTCTTATGGGGGAAACATAGTTCAAGAACTAGGAGACATC
The DNA here is from genome assembly GCA_032847665.1 of Solanum chilense. Taxonomy (NCBI): domain Eukaryota; kingdom Viridiplantae; phylum Streptophyta; class Magnoliopsida; order Solanales; family Solanaceae; genus Solanum; species Solanum chilense. The sequence goes on along the minus strand of JAPDHL010001909.1, from coordinate 1,605,766 downwards.
ATTGAGACCTTCTTTATGCCATTTGCATTATAATCTTTATCTCATGAGTACAATAGTGAACCTACCTTCCCTACTTTAGAAAGGAAACTCCTCATTACAAGTTCCCTCGGTGCTAAGCTTATGTCCCTTTTGAAATGTCTTTAAGTATTTCTTTAACAATAATAACTTAGTTCAGGTCATAGGAGACTTACCCATTTATAATCATAGTCATTATTTCAATAAAAATTTCACGATAACATCCTTTCATTACAACCCTCATATTTGAGATTAACACATTATCATCATCATGTCATAGTAAGGCTCATAAGTAATTCATAACTAACCTTATATCATTTCATCTTAATCATAACCTCAAAATTTATTTAATCAAGAAATTTCAATTGCTTCATCATAATATCACCTACTTAATAAAATCAAAATATATGCTTCAATTGAACTTCATCATCAAGTACAAGACATCACAATTGAAGTAAAGGTTCAAGATCACAAAGTTTTATCAATTCTGCTTCAAAAACCATCATCCATGATCTTACCATAAAACAAAAAATTTCATCAAATAATATGTGTAATAACATCATATAATAGAAATTAACATAATAACTAAGTCAACTATATCAACACTAATCAATTTAACTCTAATTCATAACCTAGGGTTAGGGAATTGGGGTCAATTCATCACCACTTCCACATACTAGGTTTAACATCAAGAAGTACCATGATTGAACAATAATACATCATAACATAAACATAATAATCATTAGAAATCAATAAAAATACATTTTGAAAGATCAATTTTGGGTTAGAAAGAAACCCAATCAATTATTCTTTTGGAAATCAATTTTGAAAAACCCTTTGGGGAAAGGAATCCCAAAAGTGAAGATTTATTATACCTTGTTAATCCTTTAATATTTATAAAGTAAAGTGGATTTATTGATTCCCTATATGCCTTAGAACTTGGTCTTCTGTGGAGTGTTCTTTGGGAGAGAAAAAGTAGAGAAAAGGGAGAGAAATTTGAGTTTGGGAATTCGGGGGTGTTAAGTTGGGTTTAGACTTAGAGTAGCTTATATAGAGACTTAACTGAATTCATTAACCACTCCATACCCATAAATATAACCCATAAATAATTTACTAATTATGTGACCTCACTTAAAACTAAATAGTGAAAATAGGGCTGACCTGGATACCTCGACCAACAGTCCGTAAATCAGTCGACGGCCCCCTGCACCCACTATCCTACAGGTCCTTCGATTGGGTAAGAGACCTAGTTTTTGGCCTCTTTTTGATTTTGTCTAAGTGTGAAACGACGGTGCAATCGAAGTAGCCCATTCTTCTAGACGATGGTCCATCATTTGGCAACTGTAGATGGCTACTGTGCACTCTTCCTAAATCTGCATATTTGGGTCAATTGCTAGGATCCTCCCCAAGGACCCTTAGGGTTGTCCTTGAGGAGTCTAAAACTCTGTGAAATATGCTAAGACACACTAGCACCTTTTTCACTATCCTTCGGACGTCATGGACGTTTTTTGACGTCTTGACTCTAAAACTTCCTAAATGACTTATATACTTTATTTTAAGTCTTAGAATAGTGTTTAAAGTCATGGATAATCATGTGAGGATCTATATTAGGTCTTGGACTTTTGTAGTGTTACAAACATCCTCTGAGAACACTTTTGGGAACTCATTAATTACTAGAACTGACACCAAAGTTCGGGTTTGGAGCTTGAATCCTTCACCTGAACTAGATGATAGAGATAAATTAAACCAAATGATAGAGATAAATTAAAACTTATAGGTTATCTTTCTAGCCTTAAGGTAAGAAATTAATTGACTCATAGGCGCTAAGCTACTAACTTTCCATTCTAAAATTGGTTCATATGGAAATTGAAAACGAATGATCCTAGTTTTACAATCGATTCTTGTATAACAAGACTGTAACCAATCCATGCCTAGAATTATATCAAAGTCTACCATTTCTAACTCTACAAGATCTACTAAGGTGTCTTTTTGAGAGATTGTGAGAGGGTAATTTATGTATACCTGCCTAGCTAAGACTGGGTCACCGACTAGAGGAGAAATTGAAAATGGTTTTGAGAGAGTTTGTGGATTAACATTGAAATTGAATTCTATATAAGGAGTTAGAAAGGAAAGAGTAACCCCTGAATGTAAAATAGAGTAAACATCTAAGTTAAAGACTCGTGAACTACCAATGAATACATCAGGAGAATCTTCCTGATCCTAGCGAGTTTGAAAAGCATACAACTTTTTTTGGTGTTGACCACCTGTACCAAATGAGTTACGCTGCTTAGTAGGGCCATATATTGGTTCTAATAAAGTTTTAGACTAATACTTACCATTATTGCCTCTTCCACCGTATTTAGCAGAAGTTTAATCTCTTAACCTATGACGAGAGTGACCACACCCAAACATCCTTCCTTTGCACTTGTCGTATGGTTCTTATCACACTTTGGGAAAATTGGGTAGGATTTGGTCCCTTAAATACTCTACTGAGACTTAGAGAATATTACCCTACCCTTCTGATCGTATTGAAACCTAGAAGATGAAACACTAGTTGATGAAGGTGATGGAACTGAAGACTTTTTCTCAAACTTCGAGCGACTTCCACCACTCAAATTCTAATTTGAATGCTTATAGTTTACTGTCCTAGCCTTGTTATTATCCTTATCTTGTTCCCTAAGCTTATCTTTCTCGATTTTCTAAGAATGAATCATGTGGCTATAAATGTTCATTTTTTAGGGAAACATAGCATTTCTACACTTTGCTTTCACTAAGTCGAATACCCTATATAGAAACTTGTGCATATGCACTTTGGAATAGGAAACCATGTGAGGAGCATGCTTGGACATTTGCATGAACTTGAGTCCGTACTCTTGGACTTACATGAAACCCTTCCTCAAATTAATAAACTCTTGAGCTCTGGCCTTCCTCAACTCTCTTGGAAGAACCTGTCTAGAAAAGGGTAACTCATATAATTCCAAGTGATAGGAGTTGCATCCGTTCTTTTTGTTTACTTTCTATTAAGTAAACCTGATTTAAGCTACATCCTTAAGCTAGTGTGATGCTAGCTTCACCATATCACTTCCAGTCACTTGCATCACTCTAAAGATTTTCTAGACCTCATCTATGAAGTTTTTGGGATCCTCACAAATTTGTGGCCCTAAAATCTCAGGCGGATTCATCCTAACAAAACAATGAACCATGTCTGCTAGTGATCCACCACTAGAATTTGTAGGAACTGGAACCTCCTTGTTTTCCTAGTTGGTTACACTCACAAACAAAAGCTAAATCACATTCTGAAACTCTACATTAAAAAAATTTTGCTCTTGGATTGGAGGAGCAATTATAGAATTGCTTGCATTCACATTTCTTCTCTAAGATCTATGAGGAGGCATGATCTGAAAGTGCATAATAATGGCTTAGAAAAAGATCATACCTTACGCACAATCAGAAAATTAAGAATGTGTTTTTTTCGAAAACACATCGTAGCCTCTCTCTCATTACATGTGGTGCAATTCACACCCATGAATAGGACTCTACTTAGTGCAACTTTTTAGACATCCTTGGACTCTTAAACTTAGCGCTTTGATACCAAGTTTATCATACCCCGAAGCTGCACCAGGATGCGGACATGGGACCTATGATCACGACTAATATCAAACTAACCCTTTTTCAATATCATAAGCACACTTAAAGATAATTAAATTAAGATAGTAATGTGAGTTTAATGAAAACTAAAATATCAAAATTCAAAGCTAAAGTTGGATCTAACTATGTTTGATACAGAGTCTGTAACTGACTAAAAGTGCTAGGAAATGCCCCAGCTAAATCCAGCAAAAATGAAACTAAAAAATGAAATTAGAAAGACAATCATGCCAATTGTCATAGAAGAATGAGAAGACACAAGATATGTTGCTAAAATGGAGATTGTGAACCGATTATGTATGATTAGAACGTTGAGGACATGAACCTACATCGTGAGAAGATGTAGTGCAGAGTATGCATCAGTACTTGAAAGGTACTGAGCATGCAAGATATATTAAAGGTGAATAATATAAATAATTGAACAAAGCGGCAAGAGAGTCATATAATTTAAACATGATACTATATTGAATACTAATAACGAACTAAATACAATGACTAGTTTATAACAATTCGAATTCAAAATATGATATGTAACCGATAACCTAGTCTATGCACTAGAACCTAACATAGGGAGATACTAATAACTGACATAAAACCACATAAGATAAATGTGGAGTCCAATGTATATTCCATATTGAGGGGACCCAATATACCTTGCTTGAGGTATGTAGGCAGGATTGGCGTGATCACTAAACTGATGCCCATATAGAGGACTTATAACTTACAAGGCACGTAGTTATGGGACTTGAAGGTGATTGACCCTAGTCCAACTCGGTATAAAGCCTATTCCAGACTAAATATGTGAAATTTATGACATACTGAAGTAAACTGGATAGCTCAATAATTTGATACATAAATCTAAAAATGCAATACGCATATCTAATAATGAAATATTCAAAAACTAAGGCATGCATATCTATTTATATGTTTAAGCTAATGAAATTGATGAACTAAAAGAACTACATAACTAGGGTTCTAAGTTTATTCATGAATTTAGGAAAAACAATAATAGTACATGATAATCTAAAGAGAACATTAAAATAACTAATTCATAATAATATGTTGAATTTCTTAAAATTCTAGGTTTAGATAATATGGAGGATATCAAGTATCTGACTGAAATCTAGGAACTTGATTGTTTCTTTATCCACATACTTGGAAATCAAGGGTTTTATATTAGTTATTTGCACAAAATAAGCATTTGAGGAAACTAAACATATACTAATAAAGCCCTGAATGAGTTCAAATTTCGGACTCATAAATATCCCCAAAATAAAATTTTGCTATTTCTTAAGTAAATGTGAAGTTCAGCAATTCAAAAAGGATGTGGCAAACAGTGCTACAAAAGAATCAATAATGAATGCACACAACAAGAGTCAACTTACTCATGCAAGGATCAATTGTGCGCTCAAAGATTCAAGTTGTAATTCACCCTTATCAAAGATTCTTAAGTTCACAATACTTGCGTCAAATGCAAGTTCAGTCTCAACAAAGGTACTCAAATGCGCTCACACAAAGATGATTTCATGCTCACACACACTTGTTAAACAATTAATAACTGCGGAATCACAAACAACGTTCACACTAAAAAAATGAACACACACCCATAGGTTAGACCTTATTTTCTAGCCAACACTTGTTTCAGCTAGCCTAAGATTAAAAAAACGGTCTTTAAAGGCTTGTCGTATGGTCATTTAGGCTCATGGGATGCTATCTTCAATAAATGTAGTGCGAAAAAAACTTTATTTTCTTTTCTTCAACATTCTCATTTACGCTAAAAGTTTACCCCATTATTCTCTTCTCATAGAATACCTGACACCCCATTTTTTTGGAACTTTCAAAACTTCATTCCACAACTTTTTCATGTTTTTTATTTTCTCTTTTTTTTTGTATGGAGGGGGTTCCATATTTTTCAAAACCATGGATCAAGGAGGACTTCTTTTAACTTTTTGATTTATCTTCTCTTTTCACCACACCCCCAACTTAGTCTTCTGGCCTAAGTTTTCCCTTTAAACAAACCACATTTCATGTTGATTATGGGTGAATAGATAAAGAGGGATTGCAATTGCATCAAGTTTCTTCCAAGAAAAGGATTAGGCTCAAAGGGTGTTCAAATAAATGTCACATACATACAAGGTAGGCCATAAAAGAGGTATAATGTCAAAATGTTTCACTCTTCAAAATTGTTGCCAAAGATCATTTCAAGAGCTTTCATCACTTAATCAACAAGAACAACGAGGAAAATTCTAGGTTTAATCACACATGGTTCAGGGTAAGATCATCCCACAAGACATTGACACCAATATCAAACATGACTCCACACTTTCATTAGTGTGAAATGTTCATCACAAGAGATTCAATTCGATAAAATTTACATATTGCCTATGCAACTTCATTTGGCCTCATTATAGCCACACATTCATTTTTGTTTGATTGAGAGCACTATGAAAGTCATAGTTATTGATCATGATTGATACTCAAATTTGCACAAGAACTGCCACAATTAAATACACAAAAGGTGGCAAAATTCTTAGAAGGTTGAAAATTCATTGCAATTAAATCAAGGAGCCACAACTTCAAACATCCACAAAATAAATCCAAAACACAATATACAACACAAAACTGTCAAAACACAATTTATAGTACAAAACCCAATACATAAAAAAAGTAATGATCACAAGAGGTAGGCATGGAAATATCTCACTGAACACACTAAAAAATACAATTTTTCATCAAATGCAATAGAAATACTACAAAGACAATAAAACAATAGAGTGGGAGGTAAAGGCAGTCTCTCTATCTATTAGGGCATCAATGCCAGATGTCATATTAGAAGTATCAACTTTACTGGACCCGAACATAGTGATGTCTCTCAAAGCGTGAACAATCTCAAATATCACATCCTCAAGGTCAGCAAAATCACCATAAACGACAACATCTCGCTTCTCAAGTTGCTTCTTATTGGTCTTCGCCTCTAATGCATCAATTGCGTACAACGTGAAAGAACCCCAAAATAAGTTAGGGTTTCTAGAGACTTACATGTTTTTCATAAGGTTATAAGGTCCTTAAATAGTTTATAATATGGTATTGAGGCAGTGTGTAATGTTTGAGGTGAATTGGAAGTCAAATATCAAGGGATGACCAAGACGCTCGACGACTAGTCACCTATGTGTCTATATGTGTTTAATTTTTTATGTCATTGAGATTATGAAGTCCTATTATGAGTTATAATTATATTTATAATGAGTGTATTTATTTTCATGAAGATTGGATATCAAACGTCCACGAACATCTAAAACGTTCGAAAGTAAGCCCTTGAGACATTCATGCCTGCCTTGAGTGTGCCTTGCATGTTTGGATGAGATTTATGTGTTCATTTTGTGTGTAACTTGAATGTAAGGTATTCAACATTTTAATTTGTATATTTAAGTTGCAAATGTCCAGGTAAGACTTCCCAAGGGCACCGCAAGAGGACCTCAAGAAGGACCCAAAGGCTATCGAGACACTGCCTTGACATTATCAATCGACGAGCCAAATGATGCCTCATTAGTAGAATAACGCCCAGTCAATGGGGAGGAATCAATGGGAACTTATCCTGCATAAGTATTAGCAACATTACAGCCTCATACCCAAACGACCAAAGGCACAGGACGGTCCGTCGATGGACCAACGCCCCGTTGTTGGGTCCATCGATGCAGGCTTTCAGTTACTGCCATGCACGCTGCCTATTTATGGGGTGAACGTGAAACTCACCCAACGAGCTAAAATAACACTAGGTGGTTTATTTACATATTTTTGGGTATTTTAAGTTGTTATAAAACGTGAATATCCCATATCAAGTTATCCATTCAAAAATCAAACCTCCCTCTCCCAAAATATCCTCTCTAGAAACCTCCATTGAAAGTGGTGTTCAAGGTAATCTTGTATATTGGATTCCCATGGTTTATTCACCAATTTTTAGTGGTTTATTCATCTAATAAAGGTATGGTGATCCTTCATCTCTAGTTATCCCTCCATCTAGAGAGTTAATTTCAAAGTTTCAAAGGAGATTTCATGATCAAACTTCTCCTTCTTCAATATAGCCATGGGTTCTTTCTAAGAACATTTTTAAAGGATTAATCATGATTAATCTATGATAATTCAATGGTTTTAACCTGAATTTGAATCCAATTGCATTGTGAACCCATGTTCTTTACCTAAGTCGATTTAGCCCTTGCATGGACATTGTGATCGTGCCTTGTTATTGGTTAAATTGTATTCTACTACATTGAATTGCTCATGTATGCTGTTATTTAATTATATTGATGGTGAATTGGTGAATAATTATCCAATTGGATCAATGTATGAAGATTTGTACATGGCATATACCTCTATGTGTTCACTGTAACGTTGATCTTTAAATGTATAAAAGTGTAATTTGATTATATGACGATGCTTGTAGCTACTTCCTTTGGTTAATATGATGTTTGAATTGTTAGTATTAACCTTGTATTATTAAAGTAAATAAGTCTTGGTATGAATTGATATCGGTTCTTCTAACCTATCATGTAGTAACTTGTGATCTTGACGTTAGGATGATTGTTATGCGACTCGATTATGGTGAATTGTCTTAGGTACTGCCTATATGTGTAATGTGATGATAATTAATTATAAATGATCAAATATGAATATATAACAATTGAATTGGTAAAGATTGATTTAGGTTCTTCTAGCATATAGACTTGATAGAGTAATGTATATATTCTTATCTATATTCTAGGGTGGATGAAGCATGATTTAGATATGATGTTCTATGTATTTAGATACTGCCCTAAATTTATATAATTGATAAAATATGATATATGAACAAGACTATGGAAATTAGTTGATGATCTATAAATCTCTACTTTCTAGTATATATGTGATGTATTATATTAGATTATAGTATGATCTTGTAGAGACTTTTACATGGTTTCTTTCATGATTAAATGTATATTTAGCTACTGATATATAATGTATTGATGATGAAAAAGGTGTATTGATCAATGATAATTAAAGGTTGATGAATTGGTAAGAATGGCTCTTTCCCTCTACTTCTCAATATTATTGTAGTTGATGAGGCCTTGTACGGCATTGTGCTATAGTCCACTTATGGTGGTAGTGCTTACTTATATTCAATCTATATATGTGTTGATTATATCCTTGTTGGCAAATTTATGAGTATATGAGTGTGTGGTTATGATGATCACACTATATAACGCTTATGCCTACTTTCCTATTCTAGTTGGGATCTAGGTTGTATGGATATTGTATAAGCATGTGTATATCTATATTAGGGTAAAGTGTAGGTTATGCCTTTTATGAGTTATAATGGTTAATAATACCCTACCTATGTGCCCCTATGTGAATGCATGAATAGCAAAAGTTAGGAGTCTTAAGTGTAATGTGAAGTTGGCTTGTCTCCTATGCTATTATGTGTTGTGTGGTCTATGTTTGAAGGTCTATTCTGGTCCGAAGACAATGTCTGCCTTAATGTGTTATTAATATCCATTATGTGATCATTTTTACAAAATTTACACACACCCTAACTTTACATGCATGCTTACTAGTATTGTACCATAGTGTCTAATGAAAGGCGGTCCTCATATTCACTAGTGTGTATTACATTGAATTTTAAGCTTATGTATATGAAAGTATGATATGTCTTTACTTAACTAAAATTAATTTATGGGTGTACTAATATGGGCAACGATACGGGACCTCGCCTATTCATTGCACATGTGTTCCTTGATAGGATAATTCCTACGCTTGGTTCTCTATGTTCATAAATATGAATGTATGGTCATGGGTGGTCTAAATGTGTTTGTGTGAAAGGAGTGCTCACATATATGTATACACACACATGAATGATGATCTAGTTAATAGTAGGGTATCTTCAAAGGTATTATCAATTGTACTCTAAACTAGATAGTGCTATTACATATGCTATGTCCATGTGAAAGGGTTTCTTACATGATTTAGGTTGATGAACACTCATCAATGACCTATGAGCTAAGCATATGAGGGGTTAACTCTCCTAAACCTATGCTTAATAAAGTAATGATAATAAAGGCTTTTCAATAAAGGGAACTTATCTTAGCACTGAGTGAACTTGTAGGTTGGGGATGGCACCTTCCTAAGGAGGGAAGGCTAAAGTGTTTACTAACGCTCCTCACAGGGTGGATAGACTTATTACCCAATAAATAATTAAGAGTTGATGTTCCCATGAATGTCCCAAGTTCCATAAACTATGCCTGCCACATAGGATCTAGCAAGTGAAATCAACTAATATGCTATCATGTGTTAATGTTCTACCTTGGCTAGCTAATAACACCTTCCATTGGTGTAAGACTCTATAACACCAAATTCCATGTTTAGCACCCATAGTCTTAGTGTACATTAAGTCAATAGCTTCCCTAAAGTAAAATGGACAATAGAAGTAAAGTAAGGACCCTAACTAGGATAACTTAAGCGTAGATACTTAGTGTAGGTGGGGGTGTGGGACTTCACTTATGCATTGAACAAGTGGCTCTTGAGGGAATTCTTAGGAAGGTGTTCTAATGCATGTGACTATGTATATGTTCGTTATGCATGACTTTGTAGTATTTGTCTACTTGTTGTGATGAAATGCATGGTATGAGCCTACATGAAGTTGATTTTTTTGTATATGCATAATAATTGGTCTTAATGACTATATGATGAAGGTTTGTTGACATGAATGAATTTGTCTTCACTTACTTGTTGGTGTATGAAATGGAGAGTGTTAAGGCTTGTGGTCTCATGATAGGTTTACTAAGTATGTGAGAGGTTATAGGGCTTCACATGTACATTTCACTAGTAGACTTAGATTAGGGTCATGAGTAAGGTCTTATAATGATTTATGTGAAGTGATGTGAATAGATGTGCAAGTTGATGTAGCTTACTTTAAAGCCATTAGAGTCTTGACTTAACTGTGTCTATGATACATTATACTTCTATCATGATATGTGTTGGCTTATGTAGGATATATGTATGCTTTCTTTGTGTCCCTAAGGTGATTCATTGCACCAAGTATCACTAGAGGATTACAATTGGGAGGTTAAGGATTAAAAAGAAAATATGTGTCACTGAAAAAAGAAATTAGTCACTACTGTAAAGTGAAAGGAGCTCACTGTAAAGTGACCCCGAATGTCGCTAAAATTCTATATGTGATTTTATATTATATTTGACCTTTTAATATATGAAGTATATGAATGATATAAATTTTATTTTATTAAGGTCTCAAAAATCCATTAAGTATGACTTCAAGTAAAATGTCCCTTTTAAATGTATATTTTTGCATGGTTCCCATACTTAGTGCATTCTTGTACTAACTCCATTCTTCTCTACTTTTTACACGAAGTGTAGGTTATGGATGCTTAAAAGGATGTCTCTAAGATTGAGGATCTTGACATGTGATTCCCAAGCTCAAGAAAGGAATCCTTAAGTCCAAGGATGTCCTTATGTTTAGTTTACTGTAAAGTTTTTTAATATTGTACTTATGTATTATGTTGTAAGGGTCGTGTCCCTAAAGTACTCTTATGATGTTGAGTCTAGGAGGGAAAAGAGACTTAAGGTCTAAATATGTATTATAACTTATATTATATAAATATATATATATATATATATATTTATATATATATATATGAAGTGATGTTTCTAGCATATGATGTGTTATGAAAAGTCTTAAATTTTCCGCTAATTTACCTATAATAATGCAATGAACTATAGTTATAGGCTTTTACGAGACCTCCAAGAGGTCAAGTACGCCATGTTACTTCTACGGGGTGCTTCCCAGATGTGACACCATGCTTGTTGTGGTTGGAGCAATCTCAAAAGCAGGTGGGGCACTCTTCATCTCAACTGCCTCAAATAAAAAAGTGAAGTCTGTCGACTTTAGATAGTCTACATATTTCCTCAAATCGGAAACCTCGGCTCTTAGAGTTGTCTCCTACAAATTCTCCCCCTCTCTACTCTCACACGTCTCAGCTCTTGTTGTGAGTGTCACAATTGATTATCTTAGGGTTGTCAGTGCAACTAAGACAGCACTATCAATCATCCATGGTACTACAACATCCAACTGAGTGGCCCTCAAATCCGCATAATGGGCTAAGTGCCCCATTGTCATGATCATGGCATGAGTATTATTATCTGGTTGGGAAGCATAAGAAGCACCAGAAGTCTAGGAAAAATTGAAAGCACCGAAAGATATGTAGGTCGGAGTAGTCACAATTGGTTGGGAAACATCTACCTCCTGGGTTGCATCCATCAATGTTGCTCTCTTTCTATTTGTCTTCTCCTGATTTTACCCAACCTCTATGCACCGGATGTCCGTGGAAGATGTGGGAGTGACCTAAATATCTCTCGTATTATCATGAGAACTCCAGTACGTCGACATAACTCTGTAATCAACACAATGCATAAAAGGGACATTTGTCTTTGTTTGTCCCTAATGTCCATCTCAGGTTCTATGATGAGTATGAGATATAATTGACCCGAGGTTGGACAACTTAGGGTGGCGTAGCATGGACTCATTCTTGGAAGGGATAATGGAGTTGTATATAAAATTGCACCGAGTACTGAGCCGCAACATTCATGTCCCTCTCCCCAATAGGGGCTCCTATTTGTATCCACCTTGGGGTGGTACAAATAATTAGAGGGGCAAGTTAGCCCTGAAAGTCATCCATGTCATATGTAGTGGTCAGACCCTCATATGTATGTGTAGCACCCAAAGCCAATGCGAGTACATTATTAATATGATCGATGTTGCACCCTATTTCCTTCTCCAAGACCATGCCAGACTTCACTGATCTAAAGACGTTTGCCTTCTTCTTTACCTTGGGTACAAACTCACCATATTTTTTGTATAAAACCCGAAACCTATAGGAATATAGGTCCTCGGGTCCTAGTGAAACTGGAGTGTGTCCTTACAACAGAGTAACTCCAAACTAATACCTCTGTGGATAGCAACTTCTCCTCAAGAATTGTCTGCAACCCATTGTCTTTTAATTTGTTAAATAGCCAGGGAGATCCACTAGTGGCACTAGGACCACAGTCGGTGATGGACCTGGCACTATATGTGTTGTAGGAGGAGTGGATCCTGGAGCTCTCGAGGAGTTTGGATAGACCTAGAATGAATCTCTCTCTATAGCGGTTGGTCATCACACTGGTTGGAGAGTGCAGCCTTAGAGACAATGGACTCTCTATCACTGTCAGAGTTGTGCTTTGGAACCACAAAATGAGCCTCTTGAGCTTGCCTCCATTAGAAGTTGTCATATTTCCCTTTTTAGGGGGTTTTTTGTCCCTATATTGATCATTATGCCTCGTGTTTTTTAATGGGAGGCGTGTCAAGGTTGGTTCTAGCCATATCTGCAAAAACATCGTAAAAAGTTAGGGATCATTCAAGAAAATATGCAGAAAAAAAGTTGTAGACAAACTCGCCAAACCGATTGGCGAGTCACTAAATACTTTGGCGAGCCAGATCGGTCTATTCAGAAGGATTGGCTAACAAATTTCCAAAAAAAAATTCATATCGGTGACGTGGGGACCTTCATTGATCGCCGACAACATTCGACTGTGAAACACTAGCCCGCCGAATGTTACTATGTATTTTAAGGGTTAGGGGCGCAGAAAGGGCGATCAAAGAAGACTTTCAGTGAGGTGCAGAGTGTACTCGATGAACTCAAGCTTTTTGTTGAGAGTTACAGAATAAAAACTCAATAAAATCAAGAAACAAAAGGCTATCAAGGGGGATTGGTTAACCGTTGAGTTGTTCGGCGAGCTCGACCGAGCTTGCCTAACTACCCAACATGCCTATTTTCAACCCTGACATCTAAAATCAACTTCGCTACCAAAAAAAAATCATAGCATACACACACACAATTAGACTCAGACCCATAAGATGCATTCCCCTGGGATACTCAGACTTCTTCTAGTTTTGCAAAAATAGGTTATTTGACGACTTATGCCCTTAAGAATGACGTCAAACGCTACATCACCGGGCAAAATACATTGTTTAGAACAATTATGAGTTACTCAAATTTCACCTGAGTAGACCCAATCAACAATTTAGATCAATTTTAAAGCACGAGATTTGGGAAATCAATATTATGGGAAATTTAGGCAAGATTTCAAATTTAATTCAGTCAGGCAAACACACAATACAAATTTCGAGAGGCACAAAATAGATTACTACGATCAAAACCATTAAAATTAAGTAAAACCATTAAATGCAAGTTTGGGGTTTAGAAAACCAACCTCTAATGTCGAATAAATACTTTGAAAATGTAGGTGGAAAATAATTCCAACTCCTAACACAACATTGACGACTAGGAAGCGATACAAATGCAAAAATATTGAAAAGTGTAGCACGGGTGTGCTCTTGGGAAGTTAAAAAGTGAGAGAATGTTTAAAAGTATAAAATTTTAAACCTTTGGCCTTCAGAATCGTCAAGTTCTCTCCCTTTTGAAGACATTAATTTACATCGCCGAACCACTTAGCGACATGCAAATGGTCACTTACCTCACCGATTTTACTGGACCTCAAGTTGATGTGGGGGTCCAAACAATGAACTCAGTCCAGATTGCCGAACTATTTGCGACTCACCATGTAGTCCATAGGCTCGCCGAGTTTTATAGACTCCACCTCAAAATTTCTTGAGTCCAACGCTGAACTAAGTCGGGCTCACCAACATTTTTGGCGAGTTTCCAACAAGATAATTTTCTTGCCAATCTTCACCTTTCAAATACACTGCACTTTTAACCTGTATAATCAACACACGATTATTACAAAACATAAATAACAAATACGACTTAGCTTGCCTCCCAAGAAGCGCCTTAGTTAACATCGTAACACGATGCAAGTCCTCACTCAAATTTCATTCTTGGGGTTGACCATAATGTAACTAGGAACTCCCCCCCCTGTTGTCTTGGGTTTAAATGAGACGAAATCTGAGCATGATAGATATGGAGTGAGAAGTAACAGTTTGGATAAGGGTCGATATATATTCTATTATTTACATAAAAATTGTATCGAACCTTCAACCTTGTTAAGAATATGAGAGAGAATATCCTACGAATTGCCACCTTCAGAATCCTTGGGCTTTTGATGCTCGCGGGGAGGAACATATTTATTCTTATCCCCATCTCTTTCCTTCCTAGTGGGATTACGATTTCTCCACTTTCTATCATGATATATCTATCCTTCATCCCTGTTCAAACCTTGGTTACCACCCTACCTCATGTATTTTGCATGATAACCACCTCATTAGTCATCTAGAAAGTTCACCTCTTCATTGTAAAATGCTCAAACTTGGCCTCTTTGGGACATAAACACCCAACACCCATACCAATTACATTTCTTGCACCAACTCCCATAACATTTATGGAAAAATATGTCAAGTTGGGTCATGATCTTGGTCATGTATTATTCCCTCTCTTGGTGTTTCACAAGATGCTCCTTGGTCAATTGAAAAGTGATAGGGGAGAGTTGATCTTTGTGTATGTACCAAGGCCGATTATTTTTGGTCATACCATCAAAAAGTTGGGCTGATATAATGTAAGGATATTGAGTCAAACCTCTCGAGGAAAATTGGTCAGGTATGGCCTTGTTCACTGAATAAAGGCTTTGGCAAAAATATTACAGCAAAATATTGTCGGGCAAAATATGAATTAGGCATCATAACACCAACTTCTTGAATCTAAACCAAGTATAATGAATTGTCTTACCCTCCAAATGCTTGAATCTTTGGTTGCCTTCCTAAAGTGTCATCACCTTTGAAGAAGGGAAAATTGCACCTGAAATGCATTGACAAACTCTTCCAATGAAGTGATGGAGTCTCTTGGCTATTCAGGCAACCACTTACATGCTTTTCCAATTAAATAAAATGAGAATATTCTCAATCGGACCGACTCTTAGAATATGTTCTTGAGGGAGAACGGCCCGTAAACATTAACAAAGTTTCTTATATACTCCTGGAGATCCTTATTAGACAACCTACAAAACAACCCTTTCAATTTCGAGAGCTGCAACATGGTGCTTGTAATGTAGAACACAACGTTCCCTTAAGCCGGAGGCAACCAAATAGTACCAATTCTGATGATTTGATGAGGGTCATTAACATTCGTCTCATTAACTTTGTTGAGGTTGCCGATATCATTTTGGTGGCCCACTTGGCTACCATTGCTTCATTTTACACTATTTTCCTCTGTTTAAAATAGAAACACACAAACCAAAACATAAAGTAAGTAGATTCAACTATAACTAAAGAGAGCAAAATTCAACTTCACCACAAGAATCTTAACCAATATCACTCCCCGGAAGCGGTACCATTTTTATTAATGACATTTCAAAGACACTTTATCAAATTCTAAGAATCAACGGTGATTAATCAATACATAACCCAACTAAGTTATTTGGGTTTGAATCCCACAAGAAGTAGTATGTGTTTAAGATTCAATAGTAAAGTGTGAACATGTTAAAATCAGCCATAGGAATAAAAATTATCGAAGAAAAACATAATGTCAAATAAGGGTGTTTTGGTTTTATTTTTTAGCTAAAACATTAGCAAACAATATGAAATAACAATAATGAGACTAGTTCTTGGTTGTGATTCGATTATAGGATAATGTAGACAAATAGGTAATTGAAACTATCAGAAAATAGCAAATATTAGTGAGTAAGATAGATATAGAGGAGGTAAACTTTTTCTCGCACACTTTACCCCAAATTAATTTTATTTCTCTCTAACATTGACAAAATGCAAAATTGCAATGAGCCTAAAAACGAACTAGTGAAACTAGAGCCTAAAATGTGTTTGTTTGTGTTCGTATTGAGCTTGGTTGGTGATTAGTGTTCTCTCGAGTCTTGGTTAAGGTGTTTAGGGGTTAGAAGTCAAGGTAACACTCCCCAAGGGCCACCTAAGGTTCCTTGAGGAGGACTCTTAGTTTTACCCCCCAAAGACCCAAGGAAAAACCTTGAGCTGCGAAAAGTTTGTGTACAGTGGCTTGTAGGTCAAACTACGACCACTAGTCTTGTTCTGTCGTTGCAGGCCCCTTGTGAGCAGTCTCTAAACCAAACTGTTGAGGTAAAAGTACGCCCCATAGTCTCACCTACGGTCTGTAGGTGGGTGGTTCACAGGTTTCAACTTTATCCTAGTTTTTAGTCAGCCAAATGAAGTGTTTTTTGGTAAAATCCTCCTTTGCTTGGTTAAGTGCTGGGACATTTATTTAAGTGTATTAAGGTATTTTAAGAGTATTAAAACATTAAAATGATATTTTAGATTTCATTATTCATTATTCCCAAAAACAAAACCCTCTCTTCCAAAATATCTTCTCTATAGCACTCCATGGGAGACCTAGCTCATGTTCAAGCTATAGCACTCCATGGGAGACCTAGGTCAAGTTCAAGCTAAGGTTGATGATTTCAAGGTTTTTATTATTCAATTTAGTGGATTTCTTAAAGTAAGAGGTATGGTTATCCTTCATCCTTGACTAATGTTCCATTCAAGGAGTCAATTCAAAATAGTGTTCAAAGCTTTTCAAATAGTAAAAATCCCACTTTCAAATTTAAACATGAGTTCATTGGTAAAATGTTTTTAAAGAATTTATATTGATGAATAAAGGTTTTATTGATGATTTTAATTTTATTTTATATAGAATTCCTTCAAGAACCCATGTCTTCATCAAAACCCTAAGTCGGATGAAAAATTAGTTTAGTATGAATGTATATTGAATGACATATGATAATATGAAGTTAGTTTAAGGATTCATGTCATTAATTATGTCTTATGATGGAGAAGTTATTTTATATTGAGGTATTGATGTATTGATGTGTTGGTGAGTTTGTGAGTTGGGATATAAGGCCTTGAAGGTACATTGTGGTTAATTTTTGTTGGATTGCTTATATTAATGATGAAATTGGTTATGGAAATATATCAATTCTCTTATCTACATAAGTATCTTGAATATATGGATTGATATTGGTTCTTATTGATATAGAATTGTAATATATATTTATGCGTGATCCACTTCTGGTGGAGGTGCTTATTTGATAGCTATATGAATGTGATTTCAATGAAGTCAAGTTGGTTATGTCTTGAAGTATTTTTACTTGTGATTCCAATGATATAATAATGATCTCATATAGAGTGTGCCTATATATATTTAATTGGTAAACTAGTGCATCCTCTTTTGGACTGATAAATGTATCTTAACTTAATGTCTAAATGATCCTGAATTGGTAGACTTATTGTTGGTAGCCTCTCTATAAATGAAAGTATGTTAGTAGTCTAGACTATACCTTATTGTTGGTATACCTAATAGTGTTAGCCTTTTATGAGGAGTCTAGGTGCTATATGTGAATGTTAACCTTGAAGCGGTAAACCTAATTGTGGTGGCCTCCTTCTTGTGTGAAATGATGAACCTAGAAGAAGGAGACCTAATGGTGGTGTCTCTTCCTAAGGAAGATAAAATAAGTTCTCCTTTATACCTTGAAGTGGTAGACCTAATGGTGGTGACCTCCATCATGTGTATGTGTCACGACCAGCATCCACACCCTAGAAGTTAAGGGTGTTCTTGGGGCATAGAAGGACGTACTTGATCTCTTGGAGAATTTGTACAAGCCCTTTCATATGGTTCATCGCATAAACATTCTGAAAATTAGTGCGAACTTAAAACTTTTCACAAAATATTAGAATATCTTGATTAACATCTTTCATTAGAAATAATAGAAAATACTCAGTCTCAATCTCATCAAAGCTTAGACATAAGAATACTTGGGACACGACCCATACATCAAAATATAAAAATACTTAGTCTACTACAATACTTCACTATGAAAGAAACTAATATAATTATGCCCTCAGATCAAGAGAGGACATATTTCAACTTCACTTGAATGATACAATACTCCAAGCCTTGCTTCCCATGATTTTCACCTACCAACCACTATAGAAATATAAATATGTATGGAATTAGAACGAACACATGTACTAAGTATGACATAATGCATAAAATAATGAAAATGGGATTTTATTGGAAATATGCATATTTTGATTTAAATATCATAATACAATCATAAGAACAACATTTAACACCTTATAAACACATAATATAACATTTAAGAAATTTATCATATTTTTATGGATCACTTTACAATGAGCTAATTCACTGTTACAGTAGATTCAGTCACTGTTACAATAATGTCCTTTAACTTCACCATGGATACTTTCTAGCATGTAATCTTCTTACTAAAATATATCCTAAGAATCCCATAAGTGATACAAAGAGAGACCTCCCATACACCTTCTCTAGGCACACCTAAATGATCCTAAGGACCACCTATAATGAGACGTACACACTTAAAATACACCAAATACATGAACATATAAGATATGACATTCTCCTTACCAAGGCTATCAAAAGACTTACTTAAGTACTCCTAAAAGAGAATGCCCATACACCCTCTTCAAGGTTACCTAAATAATCCTTAAGACTTCCTATGTTTATATCATGCATAAAGTATCAACCGACTTCCCTAACTAAAGTCATTCTGAAGACTTCCCTAGATAAGACATGAAGTGATCGTCCCTTATGCCCCCTTCAAACTTTAACTACGAAATCCTTAAAGTCACTCTGGATTAGGTACTCATTCATTTACATTCTCTCTAACATAAGTCATTATTTCATTAGTTCATTAAGAGACATTCATCACATAGAGGAAATTCAAGTAGTGTTCTTGGAGATGACCTAGGGACTCTCACTAACATCTTCAAAGCCTAAAGGTGCAATGTGTAGGTAGTGTCCCATAAACCAGCTAAAGTTCATAACCTCCTAAATATTAGTAGGTATCCTATAAGATGATAATAGGAAATAACCGACATAGACCATGGTAGAAAAGCATGGAATCCGGAGTTGTAACCTACTCCGATGGAGGGTGTTCTACTTGTCAATGGTAGAACTTGGACACATCCCATGTTGGCATATGGTTAAGGAATATGAAAGGTTTACTTTACACTCTACCATCACTCTTAACTATAGATACTTCCCTTACCACAATCACTCGGTGCTAGACTTTGTTCTCATAAAGTAATTCACATGAAATATCATATGAAAGGGTTCCACATCTAGTTCATAACCCAATCACATTCCACCTACCAAAGAGGTCCCCTAGTTCTGTCTTACAATGGTGACGAAGATAGCTTAATGAATTTCCAAAGGATGATATGATGTCATTCCATCCAACCAACCCTAAATCCGCCATTCATTACAAGAAGAATACCATTACGGCATTCGATTTCAAGATTCATACCTTACCACTAGATCAATGTTTCACATAAGTACCTTCTTAGAAACATTCAGGTCTCGTACCATTCATACATACAATACTAAGAGGCTTTAGCATCCTAAGTCAAGTCATCTCATATTCACATTCATACATGCATTAAGTAAGGGACACAAGTCTATAACACAATACACACTAAGAATTGACTTTATCACATATAGCATATCATATTCAAGAAGCACATAGGCACAACCTTTATCATCTTTAGGTTACCGTATACTATACTATAACATCATCAATACAAACATAATATACTCAATAACAACCAAGGAAGAATTATGCATCAACTCTAAGACTATACACATAAAGACATAGTCATATTCTAACATGAACACCTAAATCACATCAATAGAAGAAACCACATACTTTTGTTGATACCCAATTTTGACCCGCGTCGGTATAAATTAATTGTCTAGCTTCCTAAATTTTCCAAATAATTTAAATTAATTAGTTTTATAAATTTTACGAATAAAATAATATAATACATGAATGTTATGTTACTTCGAATACTTTTTTCATAATTTTTAGGTAATATACATATTTACATAATTATGTATATAAGTAGTGTATCTTATGATTATTCAAAAAATCATCAAAATATACATTTAAATGTTTTATTAATCTAGTTAATTTAAATTATAATTATACTTTTGAATCACTTTTTACGATTTTTATAATTATTAAATAAAGAAGCTCGTTAATTAATTGATACGAATTCATTTTTATTTTAGGTTTGGCCAAACTTGGATGTTCATTAAACCAACCCATCCTTAAACTTAACTTGATTTAGTTTGGGCCGTTCACACAATCCTCAGCAGCCCCAAGCCCACTCCCTTCTACTCTCTTTTTATTTTCAGATTAAAGGCCCAATTCCTTTTACCCCCACCAATTTAAAATAACCCAAAATAATATCCCCAGGCCCGTTTCTCCCTCTTTCTATTTTTAAACCCAACAGCCCGTCCCCTTTTTACTTTCAGCCCACGTCCATCCCAAATTTCCCAGCCCAACGCGAATTAATCTCAAGCCCATTCTGTTAACCCAATTCCTCTCAATCCATCCCACTCATTATCCGCTCCTACCCAAGCCCAATCCAATCCCCTTTCAATTCAGGCGGCCCATTTCCCCTCAACCCAACCCAATTCTATTTTCAAAAACCCAACCCAATTCTATTTTTTAAAAACCAGCCCCCTTTCTTTTTGACCCGCTCTGACCCAAGCACCTTTCCCTTTTTGACCCGACCTCCTCCCCCCCCTTTTCTTCCTCCCCAGACGCGACCCCCCTAAAAACAGAATCCCCAGAAACACAAAAAAAACTCCAGAAAAACGCAGAAGCCGCGTACGAAAAGTAGACCCACGCGCGAAATTCCTCTTCCTCTTTCCCCTTCCCTCTTCCCTTTCCCCTCACGCGAACCCAACGCGACTCAATTGCGTCACTCACTCTCTCCCCCCGTCTGTTCATACCTCTCCATGGAGAACGACCTGTTCGTACATGAACAGGACAGATGGATCCATCCCCTTGCCCCTTCGTCATTGGAGCGCAATCGAACGGCTCCCATTCCTTGTCCGTTGCAAATGGTACAAGTATTGTACTATTGACAGCTTCAACCTTATCTTCCCAGGTTTGAATTTCAAAATGGAGGGCAAAAGTTCCGATTTGCCCCAAACCTTTTCCTTTTTTTCCCCTGCCCTCCTAACGAAAAACTTATTTTCCCCTTCTATAAAACCCCTAACCTAGACAGGGTAAGGGGTTAGATTTTTCGTAGTTAGAAATTGGGTTGAGAGATTTTTAGGTTTAAAAAAAATTCTGGGTTGAAACTTCTTTCGCCTTCTCTGTTTGCTCCGAGAGAACTTAAAAGAAAATCGAGGTTGGAATTTTGGAAAAGGAATTTCATCACAGAGGTCGGAATTTTAGAGAAGGGGGCGTCCTCCTACGAAAGAGATAGAGTTGCGCAACTATCGCTGAAATCGCGATTATGTTTTCCCTTGTCCGTTGGTTCGTTTTCGAAGCAGTTTGGAACTCATTTTGGTGGTGGAAGCTCACTACCTCGCTCTTCGTTGCCACTCGCTGCCTAAAGAAAGGTGAGAATCGACCCTTATTTTGTTTATGACTCGTCTTCTCTCTCGATTGTTGCTTGTATGTGGTGGGATGGCATAAGTTTTCTTGTATATGTCGTCTTTCTTTGGTGTTAGGAGATGGTTGTGCTCTATCCACTGTGCTAACCGTTAAAATGAGTTCTTGTAGTTCATTTTTTATATATATTTCTCTGGTAGGCTCGTCATCAATCGTTAAATCCCTTTAAGGCAGCTCACTATCCTCTTTATTTACCTTCAGTCATTGTGGGAGGATAGGAGTATGTGTTCGGTGTTGTTATAGCTTAATATCATTTTATGAAATCATTCGCTATGTTAGGTTGGATCTGTTTTGACTAGCTTTTAATTCAAATCATGTGTTTCACATGTTGCTGCCTACTTATTTACTCTGCAGAATCATGAAATAGTCATTATTGTTGTTAAGCTGATCTCACGATGCGTTTTGACTCTAAGTTTCCATCATCATAATCTTTAGAAATTTGTATTCGTATTTTGTTTCATAAGGTGATTTACCGCATGCTAAGCTTTTCCCCGCTATGGGTTCTCTTGAATTTTCTCGGTTGTTTAGGCTTGATTTAACTTCGGTTTATCTTTTGTCGCATCAACACTGTTGTGTCGTCATTCTGATGAGGTCGTAATCTGCCCTCTTACTTAGCTTTCTATGTTAATCTTTTTCGGTAGGTTTCATGTTAGTTTCGAAAGTTAGTGTTGACAGCTTTATCAAAGGCACAGTGCGTGAGTATATCCTACCGTACTCCCAATTTTGCTAAAAATGAATATTGGTACACGTGATTATTTGTCTTTTGATTTTATTTAAGTTGTAATCTTTTCTCCTTTTTTGTTACTCCTATGTTGGTTATTAATTAACATACCATTAATCTTGAATGACTTTAATATATACCTTCTTTATTGTGTTGTCTTGGTTCATTATTTGTTTTATTTATTTTTCCTCTGTAAGGTTTGTTCAGTATGCTCCTGTGATTATCTTTAGCGGGATGGTTTGTTAGTATGTATCTGTTAAAAGATAGTTTTTTTTATTTTTATTTAATTGGTTTTTGTCCTCCTTGTATTCATGTTGGTTGGATTCCATATTAATTTCTTCCCTTTATCTTGTGGCATGTAAAACTCTCCTCGAGCCCGTTTTTGGGATTCCCTCTTTTCTTCGGGTTCTGGAAGAGCTGTAAAGGCTCAATCCCTCTGTCGAGTTAGGGCCAACGCAGAAATTCGAATTCCGTGAAGATTGAAGGAGCTTGAGGAAGGCGAAATTAAAAGACTTTTCCTTATGACTACTTCCTTTGTATTTGTTTGTAATGGGCATAAGACCTTGTTATCTTTATTTTCTCGTATCCTATTTTATCTGCTTAGTTAGGACAGGTGAAATGGGTTAACACCCGAAAACAGGTGGGTCCAAAATTCGATCAAGGCGAACAGAACCCGAATTTGGACCAAAAAATCTCTCTCTCTCTATCCTTTACTACTTGTTTTACGTTTTGCTTGAATGTCGTTAGTTAGGGTTAGAAAAACTCCAAACCCCCTCGAACGCCCTCCGATTTATCAAAACTTAAAACTAAAGTTGAATCCTAAAACAAATAAAATCTCAAACAGGCAAAATCGTAGATTGAAGAAGTTTGAACTTCAAAACAAAAAATAGATTCGCAAATTTTAGAATAAAATAGTCAAGTAGTTAATTGCCGGATAATCGTAGTTAACAGAGCGTCTTAGGTGCTTTAAACACCTTTCTAAGACGCTAATAAGAAACCCGAACCCATTAAAATATTTTCAACACAATTTCTGTTTAAATTGTTTGAAAATAAGTTTTCTTAATTTTCCTTAAAAAATTAATTGGCGACTCCTAAAAGTCAAAAATATCCTTAAAAAACAAACAAACTCATTTCGAATCATTTTTCGATAAAAATAGAATGGCGACTTCGCTAGGGAACGGAGGATTCTAACCCTAAAGAGTAACTTTATTTGACTATTTGTAATAAATGTTTATTTGCTTAAGTTGTTCTAATTTTTTGAATATTGAATTTCATGGCATCACTTTCGCCAAACGGCAAATAAATTGCATTAGGAAACGAAAGTTACGCGGCATACAGCGACTTTCTTCAGAAAGACCCAAAAATTCATTTGGGAGTATCGACAAATAGTCGGAATGCGGTTATCCGGCGTTGTTCGATAGCTCCACCCCGCTGTTTGTTCGACTCGGGTAACCGTCTATTTGAAAAACAACTCTAGAAAGCCTAAGATAGAGCGAAACCAAAACCTAAATTAGGCATCATCCTAGGATGACTTAATACCCAAGGCGTATTAAGTCCATTTTAGTAGAAAAACTGCCAAATCGCGTCTAAAGGTCCTCGACCTCACGACGCATCATATTATGTGACATTCGGAAATGTATGTGTGAAAACCAACTTGGGGGTAGGGGAAAGTCTAACGGGTTTCTATTTTACAGATATGGACCGTCTCCCAAATTCGACATGGTCATCTCAGCGCCACCTCAGCTTACGATGTGGTACAACGACTTAGATGGAGATCATAGGTGAACCCTCAACAAGTACGTAGGGGCCTTAACCGAGCTAATCAACATGGATGGTTGGCCAGAATTAATCGATGTGCTTATGGGGTACTGGACAGTCAGAGGATGTCTTTCGTTTCGGAACAACCAAAATTACCCCGACGCTAGAAGAGGTAACGGATTGCATAGACACCGTGGGTACGGGGATAGAGAGAAGAGCCCGAAAACAAGAGGATATTTTCATACCCAACAAACCTTCTGTAGACAACATCGCGGATTGGTTAGGACTAAGAAAAGACTTCACTTATTGGTGTCAGGACTCCCATGTGATGTTCAGAGAACTCCATGTCAGATTCGGACACGCGAGTTTCTACGCCGCGTATAATCGGGAGTTTAAGATTTCCTACAGGAAATGGAATGAGGTCAGCCCCTTGGCGTTTGCCGTGGCCTTGTTGGGAACAATGGTCTTCCCGCACGGTCCGAGTCTGAGTATCAACACTAGAGTCATAACGCTTGTCCATACGTTGTTCAAGGGATACGAAAATCAAGGAACAACAAAGTACTACTCTGTAGCTCAGGTCATATTATCTGACATATATCGAGCCTTGGGTAAGTGCAAAGAAGAACACCGATATTTCCAGGGGTGTAATCTACTCCTCCAATGGTGGATTCTTAGCCACTTGGAGAAGGGTGCTGGAACTCAAGAATTCCACACTCTCGACAACAAGAACACTCTCAAGGACCTAAACGACTTACTATTCTGGGCAAACATGAACAATCAGAGAACAAGAGGGAGATGGGCCCAAATTTTCTCTGAATTGAGAGAAGAGGACCTCCAATGGATGCTCGACCATTTCATATCCAAGGAAGTTGTCGTGGAGAGTCATAGATGTGTCGTGCTCCCTCTATCTGGCATTCGGGGAATTCACCCTTACGCGCCATTCCGAGTCTTGCGACAATTCGGAAGAAAATAGACCGTGCCTAGAGAAGCGTATTATGGCTCTTATGTGTACGACATTGGGATGACAGAGTGGACGACGCTTCGGAAATGCTCAGAGAATGGAAGAACGCCAAGCGCATGGGTAAAGACACTATCGCCCCTGACCGATTCAACGCTGGATATGACGAAGGTTACAAAGCATGGTTGAAGAAGGATATTAAAAATATCTCCTTTCAGATTCTGCGTAGCTTTCGCAGTGTGAGAGACAAAGAAGCCAAAGCAGTGCAAAGACGCTCTTGAGAGGGCAACTCGAGAGATCGAAAGACTGAGGCAGGGGTATGATGAGTTTTACAACTGGATCCAGCAGAAAATCGAGAGGATGCGATACGAGAGTCTGGAAGACAAAGGGCGTCTGGGTGAAGATTTTCTACTGATGCTGAGGTACATGTTTCAGCAGCATAAAATCCAGAATGACGACAACGGAGCGGGACCGTCCGGAGCAGCACAGTGAACAGCACCCCTGCGTGGGTTTTCTTTACTTGTATTTACAGTATTTTAGCCCTTGCGCGGGCCTGATTTTGTTGCACTTTCTAAAGGCCCCTGCGTGGGTTTGTCTTTATGTCTATTTCCCTTTTTTCGAACATTTTATTTATTATTAAATATTATTTTGGGGGGAATCATTTTATTTGGTTTAAATTCACACGTACATCATTCGAATGCGCTAGGCCTACCCTTGGCACAAAAGGGTACCCATGCATGATTAGGATGCGGTATATATGTGTATTTAAATGCTTACGTGTTATGTTGCTTTGAATGATGATATCGTAAACCCACTCCTAGCCAGAAATTCCAAAGAATATACGGAAGCCACTATTACAAATGTCCGACCAAAATTCCCAAGTCTCAAGTTTCTCACTCAAAAGTCCATCTCCCATACCACAAATCCTAAATACCATTCTATCATCTCAGGAAAGGTGAATCACCGCTATGGATAAAGGCAAGAACGTCCAGATGGAGCTCAAGGAAGAGGAATTGCGAATAAAGATCGAGTGAGTCGCTCGAGAAATTCAAAAGGTTAAGGAGGAAGGACTGAAAGTTGACATGACCACGGCGATCTACAAAGCTGCAGCCGCGACATGGGATGAAGATCTGGCGTCGCAGATAAAAAGAAAGAAAGATGTTGAGATGGAAACTGAAAGCCTAAGAAAAAGGTTAAACATGCTTCGTTTGGAGGTGCACGAAGAAAAGGCGAGAGAAGCAAAGGTAAATGTCGAGACTGCAGTACTATTGGCCAAAAGCGCGTTACTTAATAAGGAATTGACGACCCGTGGCAACTTGAAGGGCAAAAAAAACCTCGTATGTGACCAGGGAGCGGATAACAGTGGCCCTGACAATGAATTAATTGAGGAGGACGATGAAGAGGAAATCGTCTATAAGCCTCCATTTCCGATTGTTTGAAAGAAAAGGAATGACGCAGCCACGAGATGAGAAATCACCAAAATGTTATCGTCATCTTCTAGGAATTTCAATGTTGTTTTTCAATTCCCTTGTAATCGCAATGAAAGAATGAATGGAAACCTGAATTCTCCTTGTGAGATTCGTAGGCAGCCTTTTCCCGGCCCGGCCCCTATCTCTGAAAAATTTTCACCCTCTCTCTGAAAATTTTTCATTCTCCTCCGTGTTACAAATATATGAAGATAAGATTAACGGGCATCGAAAAGCAGCTGCAAAAAGACCATAGCTCAACGTGATTTAGCCTTCCCGAGATAGCGTTAAACAAACAAATTCCTGTTTGTTCAAAATATATTTCCGTCCTCATTCGTGGGTTAAGATATCCTCAAACAGAGCGACTTGTGTGTTTACCTGTTTTCTGTGCGATTTTATGCATTTTGCACTCCGAATATGCACTAACAAATTTGCCTTTGAGTTGTTTCACCTCTCAGGTACCTTTAACTGATCTGTGTCAATAAAAGCTGGCAGATCACCCCTACTTCACCAGATCGAAAGGTCCTGCAGATTCCTTCCCCGGGCCAAACTAAGAAAGAGAAAATACAACCATGGGAGACAACAATGATGAAGTCAGCCTCACAGATGTTGTGGTGGCTAAGCCCACCGTGGAAGAACAAAATGAGCTAATTGCGCAAGTGATGCAGCAGATAGCTGATATGAGGGTCGAGATGCAGCGAAGGCAGGACACGCCTCCACCCAGATTCGGCCCCAATTTTATCGACGCAAGACCTCCGATGTATTTCCACTCATCCAACTTGGATCCAACTCAGAACCAGTCGTCGACACCCGTGCATAACCCGTCTGGGATAAATATGACAACCCAAAACCCACAGTACGCTTCAGTATCCTATCAAACTCCCTCACCGCTTCCAAACAACCCCCCACAAATGCCACCACACCCCCAGAACACTCAAACAGCCCCACCACCTCAAAATCATAAACAAATTCCGACCGCCTTCAACCCCCAAACGCCACATCCCCACTTAACCTAAAATACCAATCCTCAAAACTATCCACAAAACTATCAAACTGCACAGAACGTCCCGAGCCCTTCCATAGCCCCACCCCTCCAAAAAAGAACCACATTCCAAGTCCCCGTCCCGACCGAGCATGAGGTGCACGGTTCTGAGTTGGATCATTACGAGGAGCAGGAGAGAGAGTGGAAGGCAAGGGAAGAAGAGAAGATTGACATAAAGGAGGAGATCAAAAGGGCAATGAAAGAATTGCAATGCATTCCAAACGTCGCCGGATTGAGTTATGCGGAACTGTGTATCCACCCAGACTTGAACCTCCTTGAAGGGTTCAAAATCCCAAAGTTTGATACCTTCGGAGGGGTGGGCAACCCTATGGCACATTTAAGAGCGTACTACGACCAACTCGTGGGAGTTGGCAAAGATGAAGCTTTGCTGATGAGGTTGTTCAGCCGGAGTCTATGCGGCGAGGCCCTGGAATGGTTCACGTCACACAAAACTCGATAATGGCCCAGTTGGATAGCACTAGCTAAAGATTTCATTGATAGATTTGCGTACAACGTCGAGATAGTCCCTGATCGGTACTCCTTGGAGAAAATGAAGCAGAAATCCACAGAAAGCTATCGGGAATTTTCCTACACATGGAGGA
Source organism: Solanum chilense (assembly GCA_032847665.1). Classification (NCBI taxonomy): domain Eukaryota; kingdom Viridiplantae; phylum Streptophyta; class Magnoliopsida; order Solanales; family Solanaceae; genus Solanum; species Solanum chilense. The sequence goes on along the minus strand of JAPDHL010001909.1, from coordinate 1,577,052 downwards.
AAGAGGCAGCGAGGGTGAGGCCTCCGATGACAGAAAAGGAGATTGTAGAGGTGTTCGTACGGGTGCAAGAGCCCGAATATTACGACAGAATCATTTTGTTGATCGGAGCCAAATTCGCCCAGATAGTCAAAGTGGGTGAGACTATCGAAGATGGCTTGAAGTCGAGGAAGATAGCCCGATTGTCCGCATCGCCTGGATCTTCCGGACTTGTGAGGAAGAAGAGAGAGAAGGTTACCGCTATTTCATACGGGGGAATAAAAGTCCCCAGAAACTCCTCGCGTCCTCAAGACTTCTCCAAGCCTCCACCAAAGTCTCACCAAGCCTATCGTCCACAATCCAATCGTTCCGGAAACTACCATGCTCCCCCGCTTATCCAGATGCTCAAATTTTGTCATATCAAAATCCACCCCAAATCCCCAAAATTTTCCCTCCGTATACCCAAATACCCCCAAGCTTATCAAATTCCTCCCTTTTACCAGAATGTCGCTCCCAGCAGCGCTAATGTACAACCAAGATATCGAGCACCTTCCCCCGCATGTCAAATCCAAACTCCAACATATCAAAGCCCCCTTCCAAATTACCAAGCTCCAGTGCCAAATTACCAGACAAATCCCTACCCTAGAACCCAAGCTCCTCGCCCAAATGCTCGCAGTTATCAACAAGTCCCTCCCCCTCAGCAGAGCGGGTATGATCCTTCTCGTCCCAGGTTTGAGAAGAAGCCCTGTAGAAACTTTACCGCGCTAGCTGAAAGAAAAACCAAGCTGTTCAAAAGATTATCGCGGCTGGATACATCCACCCTGTGGGGCCCAAGCCCATGGATGTCAACTCCAGATTCTAAAAACCGGAGCAGAGGTGTGCTTATCATTCCAACAGCGTTGGACATGACACTGAAGACTGTATCAATCTTAAGCACAAGATCAAGGATTTGATCAACCAGGAAGTGGTCTCCCTCCAGCCTGCGGCGCCAAACGTCAATATCAATCCGTTGCCGAATCATGGGGGTGGGAACATCAACATGATAGAAACAGACGAAGATGAGTGTGAAACCAAGAGGATCACTCCTGTTGCCCAGGAAGACTTGGAAAAGGCTGGCGCTTCTTTAAGCGTCAGGGAAAAAGGAGAGTTCATCATTCTGACATCTGCAAAGGTTGTTGCCATGGTGCCCTCGAAGGCTCCCTCCAAACCAAAGTTTTTCATAGAAACGGTCGTAGCCCAAGGCATGACTAGTTTTGGCAGATGCTACACTCCTGATGAGCTTGCTCTCGGAGGACAAAAGAAAGATTGTGCCAAGAGACCAATAAGTGAAGCAGAGGCCGAGGAGTTCTGGAGGAGAATGCAGCCTAAAGATTACTCCATTGTCAAGCACTTGGAGAAGACTCCGGCCCAGATTTCTGTGTAGGCCCTACTGATGAGCTCCTGGTCCCACCGACAGGCTTTGATGAAAGCTCTGGATGACACGTGTGTGCCCTGAGGTACAAGCAGCGATAACGCAGCTGCCATGATTCAACAATTCATTCGGGGACACAGCATCAGTTTCTGCGATGATTAATTGCCGGCCGAAGGGAGATCCCATAACAAAGCTCTACACGTCACTGTGATATGCCTTGGAAAGGTCGTCAATCGTGTTTTGGTGGATGATGGATCTGGTTTAAACATATGCCCCTTGTCAACATTGAAACAACTGAGGTTTGACCTCGGGAAATTGGAGCAAAACCAGGTAAATGTAAGAGCGTTTGATGGTGTGCAAAGAGACACATTGGGGGCGGTGAACCTGACCCTTTAAATGGGCCCCGCGGAGTTCGATGCGAAGTTCTAAGTGTTGGATATCGACACCAGCTATAACCTTCTTCTGGGAAGGCCGTTCATTAACATGGCTGGAGTCGTCCCCTCCACTCTTCACCAAATGATGAAGCTGGTATGGAAAAATGAGGAGCTAGTTGTTCATGGTGAAAGAAGCCACTCAGGCAAGCAGGCGCCGGTCTTTGACGAGACGCCACAAGTTTCAGATTTTTACACGATGGAGTTGTTAAATACCACCGATAAGTATTTAGCCCAGCAGACTCCCATGCCGGTCGTGTACAGAATGATGGCCACGGTAATGCTGCAGATGGGTTCGAACCAGGTTTTGGATTGGGAAGAAATTCCCAAGGGATTATTGAACATGTTCCAGTCCTTGCTAAAGGGTTCAAATATGGTTTGGGGTATACCCCCACAGATGACGATATGAAGATGAAGAAGAACAAGGATCAAGAGTTGGCTAAACCGATCCCGCGTCTGTATCTGACCTTCCCAGTCCGGGAGCATGCCGAGCCTGAATACTGTAGGGAAGGAATATGTGACCTTTTCAAGGAGATCAATGCTGTCATCGAGGAGGAGGTCGAGCCAGCTGGCATTCGTGATGCTGAACCAGGGGAGATGCTGCAAAATTGGACTTCCACGCCGATCCTGATGTCTCGAACCCTTTGTAACTTAAGTTACAGACCTGCCAATGTCATGTCATATCATGAGCTAAATGAGCAAAATGAGACAAATGACGATGAGGTTGACGACTATGAAGAGGGAAGTGGGGAACCAGACTATGTTGCAGAAGAATTTTGACAATTCGAGAATCAGCATAAACCGAATCTGGAGGAGACGAAAACGGTAAATTTGGGAGACTCGGAATGTGTCAAAGAAGTTAAAATCAGCACCTATCTGAATGAAACTCAGAAGGAGAGCCTGGTTCGTTTGCTTGCCGAATACAGTGATGTGTTTTTTTGGGAAGTTGGTGACATGCAGGGGTTGAGTACTGATGTCGTATCTCATAAGCTACCTATCAACCCAGGGTTCGAGCCGGTGCCTGAATTGAGTTTGAAGATAAAGAAAGAAATCACCAAGAAAATAGAGTCTCGATTGGTGGAAGTAACGCAATATCCAACGTGGTTGGCCAATGTCGTTCCGGTCGCCAAGAAAGATGGAAAAATCAGGATTTGTGTTGATTACAGAGATCTCAACAAAGCTAGTAAAAAGGATAATTTTCCGTTGCCAAATATCCATATTTTGATTGACAACTGTGCCAAGCATGAGATGCAGTCATTTGTGGACTGTTACGCAGGTTATCACCAAATTTTGATGGATGAAGAAGACGCGGAAAAAACGACATTCATTACGCCTTGGGGTGTATATCACTACAAGGTGATGTCGTTCGGCCTCAAGAACGCCGTGCCACTTACATGAGAGCCATGACGACCATTTTTCATGACATGATTCACAAGGAAATTGAAGTGTACGTGGACGATGTCATAATAAAATCCCGCGAGAGTTCGGATCATTTGACGCACCTGAGAAAATTCTTTGAACGTTTGCGTCGGTACAACTTGAATTTAAATCCCGCCAAATGCGCTTTTGGAGTCCCAGCTGGGAAGTTGTTGGCGTTTATAGTCAGCAGAATAGGTATTAAGCTTGAACCCTCAAAGATCAAAGTTATTCAAGAGTTACCTCCGCCGAAAACGAGAAAAGAGGTGATGAGTTTCTTAGGGAGGTTAAACTATATCAGCTGTTTTATAGCACAATCAACAGTGGTGTGTGAGCCTATTTTCACGTTGCTGAAGAAAGACCCCCCGACTAAGTGGACTGAGGGGTGCCAAACTGCTTTCGACGCTATCAAAAGCTATTCGTCTAATCCACCAGTATTGGTTCCTCCACGAGAAGGGAGTCCTTTGTTGTTGTATTTGTCTGTCTCAGATAGTGCCTTCGGATGTGTACTTGGTCAACACGACGAGACAGGAAAGAAGGAAAAAGCTATCTACTACATAAGCAAGAAATTTACTCCGTACGAGTCTCGGTACACTTTGTTGAAAAGAACATGTTGTGCTCTGACATGGCTTGCCCAGAAATTGAGACACTACTTGTCTTCATATACTACATATCTAATTTAAAAAATGGATCCATTGAAGTACATTTTCCAGAAAGCGATGCCGACTGGAAAGTTAGCTAAATGGAAAATGCTGTTGAGCGAGTTTGATATCGTGTATGTGACTCAGAAGGCAATAAAGGCACAAGCTTTGGCTGATCATCTTGCAGAAAATCCTGTTGACGAAGAATATGAACCACTTAAGTCATATTTTCACGATGAAGAAGTGTCATTCGTGGGTGAAGATATATCAGAAGCATATCCAGGTTGGAGATTATTCTGTGACGCAGCGGCGAATCACCAAGGTAAAGGTATTGGAGCAGTCTTAGTGTCAGAATCTGGACAGCACTATCCTATGGCAGCTAAGCTACGATTCAATTGCACAAACAACATGGCTGAATACGAAGCTTGTATTCTTAGTTTAAAATGGCTATCGACATGAACGTCTACGAGTTATTGGTTATTGGAGATTCAGACCTTTTGATTCATCAGGTTCAAGGAGAATGGGCTGTGAAGAACCCGAAAATTATACCTTACGTACAGTATGTGCAAAATCTGTGTAAAAAGTTTCGCAAGATCGAGTTCAGACATACTCCCAGAATACAGAATGAACTAGCCGATGCTCTTGCAACCTTCGCTTCGATAATCAAACATCCGGATACTGATTACATCGACCCACTAGATATAGTGTGGAAGGAGCATCCAGTCCATTGTTCACATGTTGAATCAGAACCAGACGGTTTGCCTTGGTATTTTGATATAAAGAGGTACTTGGAGTCTGGGACATATCCAGAAGATGCTACATCTAATCAAAAGAAGTTGATACGTCGTATGGCTCTCAATTTCTTTCTGAATGGAGAATTCCTGTATAGGAGGACTCCATATTTGGGTCTTTTAAGATGTGTGGATGCTGTTGAAGCTGTGAGGCTTATTGAATAAATACATGTTGGAGTTTGCGGTACACACATGAATGGGCTTACTTTGGCAAGAAAGGTTCTTTGAGCCGGATATTTCTGGATGACTATGGAGAATGACTGTTGCAAATTCGTGCAAAAATGCCACAAATGTCAAGTGCACGGCGATTTGATACGAGTGCCACCTCACGAACTTAACGCTATGATTTCACCTTGGCCATTTGTAGCTTGGGTAATGGACGTCATAGTTCCCATAGAGCCGGCCGCTTCTAATGGACACAGATTCATTTTGGTAGCCATCGATTATTTCACCAAATGGGTGGAAGCAGCCTCTTACAGGTCGGTTACCAAGAAAATGGTGGCCGATTTTGTCCACAACAATCTAATATGCAGATTTGGAGTTCCAGAATCCATCATTACTGATAACGGTGCAAATCTCAACAGTCATTTGATGAATGAAATGTGTGAACAATTTAAGATTATCAAAAAGATTTTGAGGAAGATGATTAAGATTATCAAAAAGATTGACAAACAGATTGACAAACAGCGAGGTTGGCATGAAATGTTGCCATATGCTCTTCTAGGTTATCGAACGACGGTCAGAACATCGAATGGGGCTACTCCATACTTACTAGTGTATGGAACAGAGGCAGTCGTGCCTGTTGAAGTCGAGATACCGTCATTGAGGACCATCCAAGAAGCTGACTTAAGTAACGCTGAATGGGTTAACAAACGGATAGATCAACTAGCTTTGATTGATGAGAAGAGAATGGTCGCCGTTTGCCATGGCCAGTTGCATAGGCAGAGAATGACCCGCGCTTTTCACAAAAGAGTAAGAGCCAGAAATTTTGAAGTTGGTCAGTTGGTTCTTAAGCGTATTTTTCCTCATCAAGACGAGTAAAAAGGAAAGTTCGCACCAAACTGGCAAGGTCCTTACATGGTTCGTGAAGTATTATCTGGAGGTGCTTTGGTCCTATCAGAGATGGATGGCGTTGTATGGCCCAAGCCTATCAACTCAGATGCTGTCAAGAGATACTAAGCGTGAAGTTTCGTTTTGCGTTTTTTATCGTTTGCTTGTAACCGTTCTGTTTGTTTGTATTTGTTCAATTTGAATTCTTATCCCTCTTTGTAATGAACTACGTCTGACCTGAATTCTCGAGAATGAGATACGTAGGCGGCCTATGTCGGCTTCGAGTCACCCCATTTACCCCCCTTTAATCATTTCTTTCTATATGAACTACGTTCGACCTGAATTCTCAAGAATGAGATACGTAGGTGGCCTTTGTCGTCCTCGGTCGGTTTCTTTGTAAATTTTATTCTTGTTAACCTTTAAGGGGGAACTACGTTTGACCTGATTCCTACCTCAACGGGATACGTAGGCGCCACAAGGGTTCGGTCATATCTCTCGTAAGATTTCTATTTCCCTTTACAATAGGAAATGGGACAGAATTTTTGAGAGGGACTCAAAAATTCTCCAGAAGAAGCCTTCTCTTTAGCAAGTCAAACCAAAGATGTTGAGATTTGCGACTGTGACAGAATTTTTGAGAGGATCTCAAAAATCCCGCGATCTATTCAGTTACAGTAGAAAGATAAGCAGGACACTAAACTGGGACAGAAATTTTGAGGATGGCCTCAAAATTTTGTTATGGGTTTTCCCCACAAGTCCAGAGTGCCTCTGAAAAACCCATCAGCGAGTGGCATATTCAAAGGAACTCGTTAAGCCTGATATGACATGACTTGGCAGTGACTGTTTCAACATACTATTTCTTAATGTTTTCTTATTTCTCTTATAATTTCCCTCGCATGTTTTATTTGTCTTGGCATAAGATATTTCTTCTTATCTAGCAGGAGTCGGGAAATCGGGAAATCAACCGGAGATATCAAGACAAGGAGCAAACAACTGAAGGAATCGACACAGATCAGTATGTTTTAAAACTAACAATTTTTCTGTGGATGCAGGTTTATAGCTTTGCTTTGAAATTGGCCAAATTCTCCCGACGGATGAATACGGAGAACTCCCAAAGAGGAGAAAACTATCTCCAATTTCTGTGAAGGACACTATTTGCATTACGTTATCAAAATTAGATAATTATTGTGAATCAAGACAATGCATTTCCCCAGAAGAGATAGTTATTTTATTATTATTTGTTATTATCGATCAAGTCGGTATATTATTCGGAAGTCATGCATCGCGGAAGTCATATACTGCTGAAGAATCATGCATCGCGTAAGTCATGCATCGCGGAAGTCATATACTGCTAAAAAATCATGCATCGCGAAAGTCATACTGCAGAAGTCATGCATCGCGGAAGTCATAATGAAGAAATCATGCATTGCGGAAATCATGCGTCGCGGAAAAGTCATGCATCAAGGAAGTCATGCATCGCGGAAGTCATATACTGCTGAAAAATCATGCATCGCGGAAGTCATACTGCAGAAGTCATGCATCACGGAAGTCATATTGCAGAAATCATGCATTGCGGAAATCATGCGTCGTGGAAAAGTCATGCATCGAGGAAGTCATGCATCGCGGAAGTCATATACTGCTGAAAAATTATGCATCGCGTAAGTCATATACTGCTGAAAACCATGCATCGCAGAAGTCATGAATCGCGAAATCATGCATTGCGAGTTCACAATTATGTGTGACGAGAAGATTTCATACCTTATCAAAATTTATACATCGCGAAAAGATTTCATACCTTGCTGAAATTTAGACATCGCGAGAAGAATTTATACCTCGCTGGAGTTTGTGCATCACGAGAAGGATCCATGCCTCGTTGAAAATCATGCATCGCGGAAATTCATGCATCGCGGAAATTCATGCATTGTGGAAAATCATGCATTGCGAGTCAACAATTATGCACGATGAGAAGATTTTATGCCTCGTCAAAATTTATACATCGCGAGAAGATTTTATGCCTCACTGAGAGTTGTGCATCGCGAGAAGATTCATACTTCACAAGAATTTACGTATCGCGGGAACATATTCGTGCTCCGCAAGAGGATACACACGAAAAAGAAAGAGCAACACTTATCCATTGGCCTCGATTGCATGTTTTTATTTCTTATAAAAAGTAAACATCAAGAAGAGCATCGAAGATAACGACAAAAGAGACATCAATATCGCATCAACATTTAGTTATTTATTTCGACATCAAGAATAGAGTACATTGAAGATTATATTGCAAAGCACAAGGCATAAGCTTTATTTGCTGGACGTCAGACCGATCGAGTCAACGTCGGATATTGAGGAGAACGATGAGGTGTCGACATGGTACAAAGACACTGTCTCCAATCCTAATTGCATTTTAAGCTGACGAGTTTTATCTCAGTCTTTGTCGAGAGCATTCAAAAGGATGAATTCTCCAAAAAACCACAGGTGGGACGACATCAAAAAAGATGCAACACAACGTGGAACTTTTCTTAGCAGCGAACTAGGACACAGTCCAAAGAGGAAGTGTCAAACTCTTAGGACGCGAGCAGAGGAGCGACTTCCACCACAATCGAACCACCCCTCTCGAGGCATGCGGGTTTGTCTTTAGTTCTGTCAGTTTCGGTCTCGCATCCGGAAGTTTCGATTTATCGGAAGCAAGTTTCCAATCTGAGGGACAACACGCCAAGAGCTTTGGAAATTATGTCCGTGTAAGTTCTTAATTATGGGTGTGAAGCACTCCACATTCATGGCTAAGAGGTTACAAGCCTCCTTTACATACTCGTTACTTTGTCACTCGTCCAAAACCGAAGGTTACCTAACGTAATAGATTTCCTTTTTCCACCGATTGAGTCGAACTACATACAGCCTGATTTCGAAGGTTTAAGGATATGTAGGCGGATTCAAAGTCGGAAATTCGGCTGTATTTCAACATTCGCTCTCGAATCCTATTCTCAAACATTTTGGTACATTCATAATTCGATATCGAGGTGGTTTTTGACTTTTTCAAAAATCATGCGGTAAATCAAGCTTATCGAACTACAAGTGGCCTGAATTCTCGTATAGCCTGAGATATGTAGGAAACCTGTTTCAAGGGTTCGGCCATAATTCCTAGACCCTTTGTCGAATCCTTTCTTTTTAAATGAATAGAGTTGGTCAAAATTGGTTTGGTCAATTTCATTTTCCTCGAATTGCTTGCATCAACCCAAGTAAAATGAGGGACAGTTTGTTGACACCCAATTTTTACCCGCGTCGGTATAAATTAATTGTCGAGCTTTCTAAATTTTCTAAATAATTTCAATTAATTAGTTTTTTAAATTTTATGAATATAATAATATAATACATGAATGTTATGTTACTGCGAATACTTTTGTCATAATTTTTAGGTAATATACATATTTACATAATTATGTATATAAGTAGTGTATCTTATGATTATTCAAAAAATCATCAAAATATACATTTAAATGTTTTATTAAACTAATTAATTTAAATTATAATTATACTTTTGAATCAATTTTTACGATTTTTATAATTATAAAATAAAGAAGCTCGTTAATTAATTAATACGAATTCATTTTTATTTTAGGTTTGGCCAAACTTGGATGTTCATTAAACCAACACATCCTTAAACTTAACTTGATTTACTTTGGGCCGTTCACACAATCCTCAGCAGCCCCAAGCCCACTCCCTTCTACTCTCTTTTTATTTTCAGATTAAAGGCCCAATTCCTTTTACCCCTACCAATTTAAAATAACCCAAAATAATATCCCCAGGCCCGTTTCTCCCTCTTTCTATTTTTAAACCCAACAGCCCGTCCCCTTTTTACTTTCAGCCCACGTCCATCCCAAATTTCCCAGCCCAACGCGAATTAATCTCAAGCCCATTCCGTTAACCCAATTCCTCTCAATTCATCCCACTCATTATCCGCTCCAACCCAAGCCCAATCCAATCCCCTTTCAATTTAGGCGGCCCATTTCCCCTCAACCCAACCCAATTCTATTTTTAAAAACCCAACCCAATTCTATTTTTTAAAAACCCGCCCCCTTTCTTTTTGACCCGCTCCGACCCAAGCCCCTTTCCCTTTTTGACCCGACCTGCTCCCCCGCCCGTTTTCTTCCTCCCCAGACGCGACCCCCCCCAAAAAACAGAATCCCCAGAAACGCAAAAAAAAAAACTCCAGAAAAACGCAGAAGCCGCGTACGAAAAGCAGACCCACGCGCGAAATTCCCCCTACCTCTTTCCCCTTCCCTCTTCCCTTTCCCCTCACGCGAACCCAACGCGACTCAATTGCGTCACTCACTCTCTCCCCCCGTCTGTTCATACCTCTCCATGGAGAACGACCTGTTCGTACATGAACAGGACAGATGGATCCATCCCCTTGCCCCTTCGTCCTTGGAGCGCAATCGAACGGCTCCCATTCCTTGTCCGTTGCAAATGGTACAAGTATTGTACTATTGACAGCTTCAACCTTATCTTCCCAGGTTTGAATTTTGAAATGGAGGGCAAAAGTTCCGATTCGCCCCAAACCTTTTCCTTTTTTTCCCCCGCCCTCCTAACGAAACCCTTATTTTCCCCTTCTATATAAAACCCCTAACCTAGACAGGGTAAGGGGTTAGATTTTTCGTAGTTAGAAATTGGGTTGAGAGATTTTTAGGTTAAAAAAAAATTTTGGGTTGAAACTTCTTTCGCCTTCTCTGTTTGCTCCAAGAGAACTTAAAATAAAATCGAGGTTGGAATTTTGGAAAAGGAATTTCATCACAGAGGTCGGAATTTTAGAGAAGGGGGCGTCCTCCTACGAAAGAGAGAGAGTTGCGCAACTATCGTTGAAATCGCGATTCTGTTTTCCCTTGTCCGTTGGTTCGTTTTCGAAGCAGTTTGGAACTCATTTTGGTGGTGGAAGCTCTCTACCTCGCTCGTCGTTGCCACTCGCTGCCTAAAGAAAGGTGAGAATCGACCCTTATTTTGTTTATGACTCGTCTTCTCTTTCGATTGTTTCCTGTATGTGGTGGGCTGGCATAAGTTTTCTTGTATATGTCGTATTTCTTTGGTGTTAGGAGATGGTTGTGCTCTATCCGCTGTGCTAACCGTTAAAATGAGTTCTTGTAGTTCGTTTTTTTTATATATTTCTCTGGTAGGCTCGTCATCAATCGTTAAATCCCTTTAAGGCAGCTCACTATCCTCTTTATTGCTCTTCAGTCATTGTGGGAGGATAGGAGTATGTGTTCGGTGCTGCTATAGCTTAATATCATTGTATGAAATCGTTCGCTATGTTAGGTTGGATCTATTTTGACTAGCTTTTAATTCAAATCTTGTGTTTCACATGTTGCTGCCTACTTATTTACTCCGCAGAATCATGAAGTAGTCGTTGTTGTTGTTAAGCAGATCTCACGATGCGTTTTGACTCTAAGTTTCCATCATTGTAATCTTTAGAAATTGGTATTCGTATTTTTTTTCATAAGGTGATTTCCTGCATGCTAAGCTTTTCACCGCTATGGGTTCTATGGAATTTTCTTGGTTGTTTAGGCTTGATTTAACTTCGGTTTATCTTTTGTCGCATCAACACCGTTGTGTCGTCATTCTGATGAGGTCGTAATTTGCCCTCTTACTTAGCTTTCTATGTTAATCTTTTTTGGTAGGTTTCATGTTAGTTTCAAAAGTTAGTGATGACAGCTTTATCAAGGGCACAGTGTGTGAGTATATCCTCCCGTACTCCCAATTTTGCTAAAAATGAATATTGGTACACGTGATTATTTGTCATTCGGTTTTCTTTAAGTTGTACTCTTTTCTCTGTTTTTGTTACTCCTATGTTGGTTATTAATTAACATACCATTAATCTTGAATGACTATAATATATACCTTATTTATTGTGTTGTCTTGGTTCATTATTTGTTTTATTTATTTTTCCTCTGTAAGGTTTGTTTAGTATGCTCCTGTGATTATCTTTAGCGGGATGGTTTGTTAGTATGTTTCTGTTAAAAGATGTTTTTTTTTTATTTAATTGTTTTTTGTCCTCCTTGTATTCATGTTGGTTGGATTCCATATTAATTCCTTCCCTTTATCTTGTGGCATGCAAAACTCTTCTCGAGCCCGTTTTTGGGATTCCCTCTTTTCTTCGCGTTCCGGAAGAGCCGTAAAGGCTCAATCCCTTTGTCGAGTCAGGGCCAACGCAGAAATTCGAATTCCGTGAAGATTGAAGGAGCTTGAGGAAGGCGAAATTAGAAGACTTTTCCTTATGACTACTTCCTTTGAATTTGTTTGTAATGGGCATAAGCGCTTGTTATCTTTATTTTCTCGTATTGTATTTTATCTACTTAGTTAGGACAGGTGAAATGGGTTAACACCCAAAAACAGGTGGGTCCAAAATTCAGTCAAGGCGAACAGAACCCGAATTCGGACCCAAAAATCTCTCTCTCTCTCTCTCTATCCTATACTACTTGTTTTATGTTTTGCTTGAATGTCGTTAGTTAGGGTTAGAAAAACTCCAAACCCCCTCGAACGCCCTCCGATTTATCAAAACATAAAACTAAAGTTGAATCCTAAAACAAATAAAATCTCAAACATGCAAAATCGTAGATTTAAGAAGTTTTTACTTCAAAACAAAAAATAGATTCGCAAATTTTAGAATAAAATAGTGAAGTAGTTAATCGCCGATAACCGTAGTTAACGGAGCGTCTTAGGTGCTTTACACACCTTCCTAAGATGCTAATAAGAATCCCGAATCCATTAAAATATTTTCAACACAATTTTTCTGTTTAAATTATTTGAAAATAAGTTTTCTTAATTTTCCTTAAAAAAATAAGTGGCGACTCTTAAAAGTCAAAAATATCCTTAAGAAACAAACAAACTCTTTTCGAAATCACTTTTCCGATAAAACAACTTTCACATAATTAACATGTAGATATATATGATCACACTTCACATAATCAACTACACAAAATATCAAAATACTTCAAGTAGTGTCGACAAGTTCATGATCATTGTAATGCATAAAGTAACGCTGACAAAGCCGCATCAATCACAATTATAACACATAACACCGCAACCATAAGTGGAACATACCAATAATAACATAATTCAAGAGCTATAATATATAAAATAAAGTGAAATAGGTTAGTGTACCTCAAATCCATTCTCACCACTTCAATCCTAAGCTAAATCATCCAATTCAATACCAATAGACCCTTACCCATGGCCATGATCGTCAATTCAATACAAAAAAAAAAACATAATACTCAATGAAACTAGGTCATTAATTAGAGATTTATCAATATAAGACAACCTATATATCAATTGAATACAATTCTTACACCATTCAATAGCCCATAGAAAACTACACTAGGGTTCATAATTTACAAGGGTTCATAGGTTAATTGAGTTGAAATATTCTAATTAAAAACAATTAAATAAATATATGATGCTTTAAAACCATTAATGCAAGAACCAATGGATAGATAATAAAAATGGACAAGTTCATCTTTAGAAAACTTTATATATCTCGTTGAATTTTGGGCTCCTTGATGAATTGAGTTTCAAGAATCCCAAACCATACCTCAATGATGTTAATGCACGAAATTGATGAAGAATCACCACTCAAAACTCCAATTCACACTCTTCCTTGAGTTTTCGCTTCAATGGAGTTCTAGAGAATTTCTTAAAGAATTTGGGTTTTGATTTTGAAGAATTAATTCATATAGGTATTTAGAACTTACAAACCCACTTAAAATACCTAAATTAACCCTATGTAACCGCCCTTTGCCTTATTTGGACGTTGTGTGAATTAAGCATTTCATCCTTCCACTTAACAGTGAGTTGCACGTAATGCAGTCACCATCGACGACTTGTCCATCGACGGGGCGTCAGTCCGTTGACGGGCCGTCTTGTCCTCCGTCGATTGGATATGAGCCTGGAAAATGGGAGAATATATCACTAGTCCAAGTATCCAGTGACTCCCTCCACCTACCGGGCGTCGACCACGCCACTGGTTGTCGTTTGCCATCCGTAGGTGGGACTTCCTTGGGCAGTTTTGGCCACCAACATGGGTCCTTCCTCAGGGACCCTTAGTTGGTACTTGGGGATGTTTGCCTGGACGTTTCTGACCCAAACATGCTCATATTTGAGTTTAGTACCTTCCATAAAAATTTCATCCAAAATAAACACATAAAATTGGACGAAACATGTTTAGACACACAAGGTCGTTTCAAGGCAAACCTTTTGAACGTCATGGACGTTCTCGGACTTTTGACCTCCAAACATCACAAAACTTTACACACTTCCTATATACACTATACTAACTCATATAAGAATCTCATAACCTCATTAATTACAAAAAAAACATCAAAACACGTGTAAGTCACATAGGTGACATTATCGTCGAACGTCTTATTCGTCCCTTGATGTTTGCCTTCCTATTCACCTAAAATATTAGATACTTCCTTATAACCATATTATAAAACTTTTCAGGACCTTAGACCTTCATGAAAAACATGTTAGTATCTAGTTAACCTAAGTAATTTTTGGTATTTTACGATCTCCCCCCACTTGGACAACATTCATCCTCGAATGACACTTGCCACTCTCCGAACACTTCCAAGAGTAAGGACTCTGATAACAACTCTCAACCATACCATATAAAACTTTATACAACAAACAATCAAGGATAAAACATCAATTTCACATAATCAAGAGAATCACAACACAACAAGAAGCTTAGAAACAATTCTACAACTCATTATAGCATAAAAATCACATCCTTCATTCCAAATAGAAAAAACTCCTTTTATATTCATTATTATTTTCATATACATCAGTTATAACAATATTACAACAATTTTCAACCAAAGAATGAATTCATCACTTTTTCAAAAAAATTTATAGTGAGCAGGCAGTCTTTACAGTGAATTGTGCAACATTAATCAAAAATGCAACTTTTACACAATTAATGATAGAAACATGCTAATATGCAAGATAAAACTATATAAACACATTTTAAAACATGATAATAAACTCAAGAAATGCACAATGCAAGGAATAAATGAAATTCAATTCCACCAAAACTCATATGCACAATGCAACATGCAACATGCAACATGTTTCTATGACTTTTTAGCCCACTAACCATACTCCCCCTCTTAGAAGGAACTCATAACACTAAAAAAACATAAGAACTTACCATCATCCTCATGATCATCCGGCTTTGATCCTCTTGCCCGGAGTGCATAGATACGAGACTTTGCCTTTGGAACATCATCATTTGGAACATTAGGAGCCACTTTCTTACCCTTTTATCCTATAGAAGAAATATTAGGACAATCCTTCACCTTGTGTCAATATTTACCACATCAAAAGCAACTCTCGGTACCCAATAGACATTTCCCATAGTGCCTCTTCCCACAAGTAGCACATGTAGGATTAACATTTTGAGAACCACCTCCCTTCTAAAATTTCACCTTAGCCGTCCTAGGTTCTTCTTGGATTGAGAACTTCTTCTTGGACCTCACTTGGATTTGATCACTAGATCAACTTCTTTTCAAGTTTCTAGCAATACTACCAAGTTTAAAATCCTCAATTGATTGAGCGTAAACCATCAGTCTAGCTAGGGTCATATCATCATGTAGCATGGTCGTACAACATTCTTCTTTCACAAGGTCGGCAACACCCATCACAAACTTACTCATCTCATACTTAGGGTTAGACACCAAGTATGGATAAAACCTAGAAAACAGAGAGAATTTCAAATAGTACTCCTCAATGCTCATATTTCCTTGTTTGAGATTCATAAACTCCTCAATTCTCACCTCCCTCCTTTCACGGGGAAAGTACTTTTCCAAGAAAGCATCCTTAAATTCTTCCCATTATATAGAACCTGACTCAACCGGCCTATTCTCTTTCCATTAGGTGTACCACACTTGAGAATCATCCCTCAATTGATACAAAACTAACTCTACCTTTTCCCTAGAAGTAACCCCCGTAGCAGTCAACACCTTGTACACACCATCATGAAATTATTGAGGATCCTATCCCACCTTAGAGTCAAAAAAGATGGGAGGATTCATCCTCACAAAGTCTCTCAACCTAGAGGTCATAGTGCTCTCCACAGCATTCACCCCGGGCTCCATACTCCTATTCACTTCAGTAGTCATGGCTAGGGCTAAAGCAAACAAAGTCTCTCTAATTTCTCTATTAGTCAAATCCGGTAGAACCATCGGAACATCATTACCTCCTTCCATAATAGGACTTGATCATCTTGGGGAGGCACTTGAGTATCTTTAGAACCTTGGACTCCTTATCCATCTTGATGAACTTGCTCAACTTGAGAAGGAATATCCTCATTCACCCTTCCCTCTTCCAACCTTCTATGAGCCATCCATTTAGTATTCATCTCCTAGAAACACACAGAAACACATTAAGAAGGATACTCATAACATTTACTTTACGGCACGACATAGGAGTATAAAATGAAGGAAACTCTATCATCCTATAATCTATTGCCCATAGATGTGTCGCGACTCACACCGATGGTAGAGACTCTACTAGACGTGACTTGATGAGACTTTTTGATTTCTAAGACTACTTTCATATCTGTGCTCTGATACCAAGTTTGTCACGACCCGTATCTTCACCCTAAAAGTTAAGGGTGTTGTTGGGTCATGACACGGCGTACTTGACCTCATCGGAGGTCTTGTACAAGCCTTTTCTTATCGTTCATCGCATAAACATAATAAAAAGTAGTGAGAAATGAAAACTTTTCACAAAACATTAGAATATATTTAATAATATCTTTCATTAAAAATCATAGGAAATAATAAGTCTTAATATCATCAAAGCTTAGACGGACACGACCCTTACATCAATATATAGAAATACTTAGTCTACTACAGTACTTCAATATGAAAGAAAATAAGATAATTATGCACTCGAATATAGAGAGGACATACTTCAACTTCACTTGAATGATGCTATACTCAAAGACTTGCTTCCCGATGCTCTTGACCTACCAACCACTGTAGAGATAGAAATATATATGGAATTAGTACGAATACATGTACTAAGTATGACATAATGCATATAATTATGAAAACTGGCATTATGCATCTTTTGATTTGAATATTATAATATAATCATAAAAACAACATTAAATACCTTAGAAACACAAAATATAACACTTAGGCAATTTATCACATTTTTAAGGACAACTTTACAGTGAATGTTACAGTGAAGTCCTTTAACTTCACCTTGGACACTTTCTAGCATGTAATCTTCTCACTAAAAGTTATCCTAAGACTCACCTAAGTAATACAAAGAGAGACCACACATACACAATCTCTAGGCGCACCTAAATGATCTTTAGGACCAACTATAATGTGACATACACACTTATAATATTATAAACACATGAACATATAAGATATGACATTCTCCTTAACAAGGCTATCAAAAGACTTACTTAATTACTCCCATACACCCTCTTCAAGGTTACCTAAATAATCCATAAGACTTCCTAAGTTTGGATCATGCCTAAAGTATCAACCGACTTCCCTAACTAAAGTCATTCTCAAGACTTCCCTAGATAATACATGAAGAGATCATCCTTATGGTCCCCTTCACACTTTAACTAGGAAATCCTTTAAGTCACTCTAGATTGGGTAATCATTCATTAATATGCTTTCTAAAATAAGTCATTATTTCATTAGTTGATTAAGAGATATTCATCAGTTAGAGAACATTCAAGTAATGGTCTTGGAGAAGACCAAGGGACTCTCACTAACATCTTCAAAGCCTAAAGGTGCAATGTCTAGGTAGCATCCCATACCATCACCTAAAGTTCATATACTCCTTAAATACTAGTAGGTATATGAAAAGATTAGAGTAGGCAATAACCAACATAGACCATGGTAGAAAAGCATGGAATTCAGAGTTGTAACCTACTCCATTGGAGAGTGTTCATGGTGGAACTTGGACACATCCCACGTAAGCACATGGTTAAGGACTATGAAGGGTTAACTTTTCACTCTATCCTCATTCTTAACTAGAGCTATTTCCTTTACCATATTCACACGGTTCTATCCTTTGTTCTCATCGAGTAATTTACATAAACGATCATACAAAGGGGTTCCATATCTAGTTCATAACCCAATCACATTCACCCTACCAAAGAGGTCCCCTAGCGCTACCTTACAATGATAACGAAGATAGATTAATCACTTTCCTAAGGATGATATGATGTCGTTCCATCAAACTAACCTAATTCCATCATTCATTACAAGAAGGATACCGTTACGGCTTTCGATTTCAAGGTTCATACCTTACCGTAGGTGCAAGGTTTCACATAAAGGAACCACTTAGAAACATTCACAGTCTCATACCATTCATACATACAATACTAAGAGGATTTATCATCCTGAGTCAAGACATCTCATATTCACATTCATACATGCATCAAGTAAGGGACACAAGTCTATAACACAAGACACACTAAGACTTCACTTTATTACATATAACATATCATATTCAAGAAGCACATAGACACAACCTTCATCATCTTTAGATTACCCTATACTCTACTATAACATCATCAATATAACCATAATATACTCAATAACAAACTAGGAAGAATCATACATAGACTCTAAGACTATACACATAAAGATATAGTCATAGTCTAACATGTTCACCTAAATCACATCAATAGAAGAAACTACATACTTTCACATTATTAACATGTATATATATCTGATCATACTTCACATAATAACCTACACAACTCATCATAATACTTCAAGTAGTGACGACAAGGTTATGATCATCATAATACATAAAGTAACGCAAATAAGGCCACATCATTCACAATTATAAAACATATACCGCCATCATAAGTGGACCATACCACTCATAACATAATTCAAGAGCTACATTATATATAATAAAGAGAAATAGGGAAGCGTACCACCAATCCATTCTCACCACTTCAATCCTTACCTAAATCATCAAATTCAATACCAATAGGCCCTTACCTATGGCACTTATCATCAATTCAATACAAAAATGATAATACTCAATGAAACAAGGTCAATTAAATATAGATTTATCAGTATAAGAAAACATATATATCAATTGGATACAATTCTTACATCATTCAATAGCCCATAGAAAACTACACTAGAATTCATTGGCATTAAGTCAATATCTAGACATCCTAAAAATAGTCAAAAACTAAGGTTATAAATTACATGGGTTCATAGGTTAATTGTGTTGAAATATTTTAATTAACAACAATTAAATCAGTATATAATGCTTTAAAACCTTATATACAAGAACCCATGGATAGATAATAAAAATGGACAAGTTTATCTGTAGAAAACTTTAGAAATATCTTTGAATTTTGGGCTCCTTGATGAATTGAGTTTCAAAGATCCCAAACTATACCTCAATGATGTAAACTCACGAAATTGATGAAGAATCACCACTCAAAACTCCAATCCACGCTCTTCCTTGAGTTTTCGCTTCAATGGAGTTCTAGAGAATTTCTTAGAGAATTTTGGTATTGATTTTGAAGAATGAATTCATATAGGTATTTAGGACTTACAAACCCACTTAAAATACCCCTAAGTAACCGCACTTTCCCTTATTTGGACGTTTTGTGAAATTACGAATTCACCCTTCAAATTAACAGTAAACTGCACGTAATGCAGTCGCCATCGATGACTTGGCCATCGACGGGGCGTCAGTCCCTTGACGGTCCATCTTGTCCTCCGTCGATTAGATCTGAGCCTAGAAAATGGGAGAATATATCCCTAGGCTAAGTATCCAGTGACTCCCTCCATCTACTGGGCGTAAACCACGCCACTCGCCGTCGTTTACCATCCGTAGGTAGGACTGCCTTGGGCAATTTTGGCCGCAAACATAGGTCCTTCCTAAAGGACCCTTAGATTGTCCTTAGGGATGTTTGCCCGGATATTTCTAACCCTAACATGCTCATATATGAGTTTAGGATATCTCGTATCAATTTCATCCAAACAAACACGTAAAACTCAATGAAACATGCTTAGACACACAAGATCGTTTCAAAGTAAACCTTTCGAACGTCATGGACGTTCTAGGACGTTTGAACTCCAAACTTCACAAAAATTGACACCCTTCTTATATACACTACAATAACATATTTAAGGAAATTATAAACTCATTAACCAAACATAAGCACATCAAAAATTGTATAAGACACATAGGTGACTTAGTCGTTGAACGTCTTAGTCATCCCTTGACGTTTGACTTCCGATTTATCTAAACTCTTAGAGACTGCCTTATAACAATATAATCAACCATTTTTAGGATCTTAGAAATTCATTAAAATCATGTAAGGCTCTAGTTTAGATAAGTCATTTTTGTGATCTTACAGTATGTGTCTTGGGTCGGTAGGCCTAATGTTGGTGGCCTTATCAAGCACACCTTTTTATTGTTAATGCAAACACTCTATCGGAACTAAGGCTAAGAACCAAGTGGATATGGTTAAGATGGTGGCTCTTCCCAATGTTAGGTGAGAGTCCAATGAACATATTTGGATATCCCTTAAATTATTTGCCTACATGGGATGTATGTTAGTTCTACCCTTGGCAAGTAGAACATCAATTTACGGTGTGGGGCTAGAACACCAGATCCCTTGATTTTTCTCTCATGCTTTGTATTAATTAATTCTTATTCCCATATTTTGGGATCTGCACTCTTTTCACTTGATGAGTATTACAAAATGTAGGTAGTATCATGGGATGCTATCTACACATGTCACGACTAGGCTTTGAAAGGGATCTAGTGAGTTTCCTAAGTCTTAATGACTATTTTGTGCAGTCCTCTAGTGTCTTATGAATGTAAGTCTTGTAAATGTACAAACGTCCCGTTGTTTTAGACTTAATGAAAATAATGACTTGAGGTCTAGTGAATAAAAGTTTTCTGAATGAAGTGATTGAGGTATGTTTACTCTTATATACTAAAATGTAAATGTGCATGCTATACTTGAATCTTCTCATGAAATGCTTCCTTATCATGTCTTATAGTATATGAATGTGCTTGCGTATGGTGACTTCAAACGAGTACTTAGTATGAGTACTATTATAGAGTGCTACTTGTACATTGCACAAGTATGACATAAGGTTAACTTAGGTAATGCTTCTAATGTGACAAATTGGCTTATGTTATGCTCATGTCTCCCTTATTTGATGAACAAGTTACTTAGCATGTTATGTTGAAATGTAAAGGTTCTTATCTAAATGTGGCCTTGAGGAACACATAGGTGTGACATGAAGAGGTAGTATGGGCTTCCACTTTATGTCTTACTTAAGTGTGTCTAATCATAACTTTATATAGAGACCCTAACATGTTTAAATGCCTTACTTGAAGTATATGCTTATGTATTGCATGATGGTACTAGTGTAAGCATGAATGTGTGTAGTTAAGCTTAGACGGTAAAGGTAATGGTTTCATTGGAGATATTGTGACTTGTATGATGAATGTGACTTATATTATGGCTCTATTTTTCAAATGTTCATGAAGTTTTACTAAAATGGCCTGGCATAACAGCATACTTTTCAAATAAATGTCCGTTTTAGCATGATTTTGCATCGCATCATACTTAGTACTTAATAGGGTAACCCTATTCTTCTCCTTTTTAGTTAAGTGTAGGTTTTGGAGATATTGTTGTTTTATGATTGAAGGATATGTTTCTATGGTTCTTGAAGATGACGACTTGGTGAATCCTTAATGTTCGAGGACAAGACCTGTTATGTTCCTTTATGTCTTTAGTTTTTTTAAAGCTTTGTTTGGGCTTAGTCCCAATGTTGTATTTAAAGGGTTAGATGGTTTGAGACAAAGTGTTCAATGCCTAGAAAGTCCTTCGCTTGCTATCTAATGAATTGTCTTCAATTTTCATGAAAATTTTAATTCTTCCCTATTTACAAGTATCTTATGCAATGAATGATCTATGAGGCTTGTATAAGATCCCTTTGGGGTCAAGTACACCATTATGCGATCAAGGGTGATGTCGGGTCATGACAAAAATAAGACCAGCCCAGACCTTAGTCCATTCACGCTCGAGTTGAATGTGCGAAAGATGATTTAGGATACAATCTCTCGAGATGAACCCATGAAAACACAATACACACAGACCATCAATCAATAGTCTTAGTTTTAAAAACTCTCTCTCTCAAGCAAGCCAAATACACAAGGGTAAAATTGTATTTGAACCTAAAATTCTTAGATTAAACTACAATTATTGATTGAACTCACTTCTAAGTAGCATATCGACTAACAGTTAGCAATAACCATAAATTAAATCAGCCCGTAATCACATAATCACACTCCAAGAATTGGGGTTTTAGCTAGAAATTATAAAAAGATAAAAAATTGTTACCTAATTGAGTTTCCATTGACTAGGTATGATTGATTTTGTCTGTACAATATTTCAATTCGAAGAATCTTAAAGACTCACTTCCAATTTCTCAACATTGAAAAACTTAAATTCTACAAGGCTAAAGGAAAACTAGAGAAATCTTCTCTCAGAACTCAGAATAATAACAATTTGATATGAAAAGAATGTTAATTGATAAAATTTTCTTAAACTAAATGCTAAAAAGTGTATTTATAGTCGCCATAAATGTGTTGCGAATGTCAAGACCCCAGAGTACACGCCAGAAGATATGACACTCTCGAACAACAACACAGATTACTTGACCTCTCGAAGGTCTTGTACAAGCCTTTTCGCATCATTCATGGCATATGTATATATGAAAAGTAGTGCGGAACTAAAACTTTTCACAAATATTCTAATAGTCTTTCAAAATATCTTTTGTATAAAACAAAAGGAAATACTAAGTCTCATCTCATCGAATCTTAGACTTAAAATATAAATGGGACATGGACCACACAATCAAAATACAACACTATTAAGTCTATTACAATACTTCAAAATAAGAAATCAAAGACATTTATGCCCTCGAGTCAAATGAGAACATACTTCAATTTGCATGAAAGATTCTATAATCCAAGCTTCACCCCAAATCCACCTTTACCTATGAATCACTTTAGAGATAGATAAAAGTATGGAATTAGTACAAACACATCTACTCAGTATGGCTTAATGCATAAAATCATGATACGGACATTTAATGGAAATATGCTCTTATTAAAACATCATGGTTTAAGCATAAGAACAACATTTAACACCTTAGAAATACATAAGATAACAAATAAACATTTTATCACAATTTTAAGGAACATCACAGTGCAGTAACATAATGTTACAGTGAACTACATTAACATTACAGTGAATTATTTTAATGTTACAGTTAATCCAATTAAAATGCATCCTTCTCACTAAAAGCTATCCTAAGACCCACTTAAGTAATACAAAGAGAGACCGCCCATACACCCTATTAAAGCATGCCAAAATGATCCTCGTGATTACTTATAATGAGACGAATACACTTAGAATACACCAAAACACATAACATGCATAATATGACATTCTCCTTACCAAGGGTATCAAAAGACTTACTTAAGTAATGCTAGAAGAGAACGCCATACACCCTCTTCAAGGTTACCTAAATACTCCTTGAGACTTCCTAAGTTTAGATCATGCCTTAAGCATCAACCAACTTTCGTAACTAGAGTCATTCTCAAGACTTCCCTAGATAAGACATGAAGAGATCATCCTGTATGCCCCCTTAACACTTTAACTAGGAAATCCTTAAAGTTACTCTATAGTAGGTACTCATTCATTTACATGTTTTCTAATCTTGAGTAACTACATCATTAGTTCATTAAGAGACATCTATCACATAAGGCATTCAAGTAATGGTCTAGGAGAAGACCTAAGAACTCACTAACTATCATCTTCAAAGCCTAAATGTGCAATGTCTAGGAAGCTTCCCATACAACTATCTAAACTTCATAGACTTCTCAAACACTAGTAGGTATCTCATATGATGAGAAAAGGCAATAACCGACATAAATCATGGTAGCTAAACATGGACTCCGGAGTTGCAATCTGCTCCGATAAGGGTGTTCTACTTGCCAATGGTAGAACTTGGACACATCCCATGTAGGCACATGGTTAAGAAATATGAAGGGTTCTTTAGTTCTCTAATGTCATCTTATATCGAGCAACTTCCCCTGTCATATTCACTCAGTGCTAGCATTTGTTGTCATAGAGTATTTCACATAAAGGATCACATGAAGAGGTTCCAATCTAGTTCATTACCTAATCACATTCACCCTACCAAAGAGGTCCCCTAGGGATGCCTTACAATGGCAAAAAGAATAGCTTAATGACTTTCCTAAGAATGATTTCTTGTCGTTTCAGCCAATCATCCCTACGTCTATCACTCACAAGAGAAAAACCATTACGGCTTTCGACTTCAACCTTATCTTAATTCATACTAGACTAAGAGACTTTATCATCCTAAGTAAAGGCATCTCATATTCACATATGATCCATGCATCAAGACAAAAGACTTAAGTCTACCTAAACAAGGCACGTCAACACTTCACTATCACATATAGTGTATCACATCAAGAAGCACATAGGCACAACCAAGTCAACTATAGGTCATCCTATATACTACTATAGGACCATCAATATAGTCATCATAAGACTCAATAACCAATTAGGAAGAATCATGAATCAACTTTAAGACTACACACGCAACGCATAGTCATAGACCAACATGATCACCTAACAACATCAATAGAGGTAAACATACTTTCACCTAAATCACATATAGATAGATATGATCATACTTCACATAAATCAACTATACAAACCATCATAATATACCAAGTAATGCCGACAAGGTCATGATCATCATAATACATAAATAACGCCAACGAGGCCACATAATTCACAACTATAGCACATAGCGCCGCAACCATAAATGGACCATACCAATAACAACATAATTCGAGACCTAAATTACACAATTTAAAGATAATTAGGGAACCATACGACAAATCGATTCTCACCACTTCAATCCATAGCTAAATCATCCAATATAATACCAAAAAACCCTTTATGCATGGCCATGATCATCAATTAAATAAACAAAAATCATAATACTCAATGAATCTAAATTAATAAATTCATCAACCTATGACAACTTATACATCGATATGATACATTTCTTACATCATTCAATAGCCCAAAGAAATCTTTTTAAGAATTCAATAAGATCAAGCCATGATCAAATTACCCACATTTGACCCAAAATTAGGATTTCATTATTTGAATGGGTCCATAGGAATTTTGATGTAAAATAATTCAATTAAAAGTAATACAATCATAAATCATTGATCTAAAACATTTAATGCAAAGACCCATGGCTAGAATTCAATTTAGAAGATTTCATGTTTTGGATCATCTTGGAAAATTATTCAAATTGACTGTTTGAAAAAAGAGATTTCAAGGATAAAGAACCATACCTTAATTGTGATGAAAATCCCACCAGATTGATGGAGAAAAACATCGAAAATCCATCTTCTTCCTTGGAGCTTCAAAACTTCATCAATGGACGTTTATGGAAAGAAACAATGGAGATATTTTATTTGGACTTGAGGTTTATGGTTTGAAGAGTGAATTGGGGTTTAAAAAGGTCTAATAACCTCAAATTTTTACCCCCTAAAATACCCAAAAGACCCCTGAACTTATAGGATGTTTTAACCAACTCAAACTTAAGTTAAATTTCTGAAATTATCGTCGATAAAACAAGTCTGCGACGCGGAGATGTTCCCGCATTATTTTTGGAATTAATTATTGAACCAGTGGACTCCAACAAGTGTCCGCAACGCGGAGAAACATTTTGGCTCTTGGTAGACCAAGTCCGGGACGCGGACTGTCTCCCACTAAATGTAAATGTTGCTGCCTTGGGCAGCTTGCGAGCCCAAGGCTTGGGTCCTCGGGGAGCTTTTCTCGAACGTTTCCACTTTATTTACTCTCATATACATGTTAGGACCTCTCACATTAATTTTAAATCAAAAAAACACATCAAACTTGACGAAACACACTAAGACACACAAGTATGTTTTCAAGGCGGAACTTTTGAACTTCTTGGACGTTTGACCTCCAAACTTCACCAAACATGACACACTACCTTTAAACACTATTATTATTCATATAATGACCTCATAATCTCATTAAACACACATAAACACATAAAACAACATGAGTCATATAGGTGACTTAGTCGTCGAATGTCTTGGTCGTCCCTTGACGTTTGACTTCCAATTCACCCAAATCTTTAGACACTACCTCATTGCCACATTATAATGTTAGGCTCTAGTTTCACCTAAGTCGTTTTGAGAGTGTAACAAAGAATAATCATTTGGAGAAGTAAGTTGGACTCCCAAAATCACTCGGCGATCTGCCCTTTTGGTCATTTCATCGCCGTTCTCTTGGCCTTCAAGAACCTCAAGGCATGAAACTTTGGGCGATCTAATTCTACATCGTGGAACCACTCGACGATCCGTCGTCTGCTCCTTTCTTTCGCTATTTGACTTTCTTTATTCTTTTAGTTTGTTTTATTCCATTTTGCAAATTAGTCTCCTTGATTTGTTCCTTGATCCATATACCTGGAAATCAAGGCGTTTACATCAGTTACTGACACAAAATAAGCATTTGAGGATACTAAAAATATTCAAATAAAGCCTTAAATGATTCCAAACACCGGACTAATCAGTACAACCGCATTGAGATTTAGGACATTTTATTTAGCAATGGGAATTTTTATATATAATTCAGGTAAATCTCATAGTGTTAAGAGTTAATTATAATATTTATCAAATCTTTTTGAAATTATAAAAATCTCTTAAAGTTAATGAATTCCAGATACGTCACTCGACTTCCGTATAGATCAGCAGACATCCGGATACATAAGAGAGGGATGATGTATAGAGAGGGGATAGAGATGTATTAGGTAGGGGATAGAACATCCGGATATAAATGGAATGGATGTAATTGAGAGGGAACTAATGTATCAAAGAGGTAACGGATGTAACTGAGTGAAGGATAGGAATGTATTTGCTAGTGATATGTAAATGATGTATCTGGGAGGGATTTTTGAAACTATTTAAAATTCTAGGAAATATTGAGATTACAGTCAAATAAGATGCGTATTTAGGTATTTTTTAAAAAAAAAATTAAGTTACAGTAGTTTTTTCAATAACCTTATAATACAAGGACCAAAGTGAAAATTATTATTATTATAGGATAGACTCGTTGGTACTTCCGCACTAGGTAGATTCTATTTGGACTATTGAATACCTAAAATGAAAATTCAAAGAATGGAGAAAAATGGAATATTACTTGTGATCAATTATTAGGAAAAATGAATTGTTTTGGGTTATAAGGGATGTAGGCGACTGAATTTAATTTGGATATTTTTCTTAATTTAATTAATAATGTAAACATATTATTAATTATTAGATGGAACCCTCCTCCTACTAATATTCTTAAGTGCAACACAGACGGTGCATCTAAAGGGCATCCTAGACCATGTTCCACAGCTTTTTATATCAGGGATTATAGGGGTAACATGGTGGTTGCTAAAGGGATCAGAATCCAGGATAGTACCAACATGGTAGCTGAAGCTAGAGCTATACGAAAGAGTCTTATGTACTGCATTGTGCATAATATTTCTAATATTATTATTGAGACAGATTCGTTAGCTACGGTTCATATTCTTGAGGGGAAGTGGGAAGTGCCATGGAGTCTGGTGTTAGAAGTCAGTATCATTACGAGATTCAGAAGAGATTTTTCAGCAAGCGTAGAAAATTCCTTAAGGAAGGAAATACTCTTGCTTATTATTTTTTTTGGGGGGCTAACTTAGTGTTTTCTTTTGCATGTGATTTTCAGTAAAGTAATTTTCAGGATACCCCTAGTGAAGGAAAGAAGATACTTATTTTAGACAAAGTTGGATCACCACACATAAGGAGGCCCATTCAGGAATAACAGACAATACAAGTCTTAATTATCAGTTTCCATTATTCTTTTATTGGTGTCAAGCAGATTCGTTAAACTAAGGTAAATGTTGATCAAGCTGTTGTGTGAAGTAAATTTATTTAAGTTGAGTACTTACACCTGGTGAGAGCTTGGAGTGTCAATTAGTACCATATCAAGACAATAGCTTCTCCGGTAAATCATCCTTAGCATGTTGGATCTGCTGAAATTAATAAAAGACTTCAATATAAATATTAAATTAGTTTGTTATGGTTGTATCAACTAATCAGAGACTATAATGGTTGTATTAATCCTTTTTGGATTCAACCCGTTGAGATTTTTCTTGAAAGGTAAAACTTTAAAGAAAATAGATTAGAGATTTGAGACTTAGCCTTGGGTAAAGTTACTGTGGACCTATTATTGGGGATCTGCATTGACATATGGCTTGATATTAGAGGTGGAGCTTCATCAACTCATTATATGGGAGATGCAAGATTTGTTGTGTCACGCCCCGAGCTATTCCCGAGACGCAAATACGGAACCTACGACCACAAGTGATCCCAAGCTAACCCTGCAGGCATGATAAGGAGAATACTAAAGATAATAAATTGAACGCAAAAGCTAAATCATAAATTAAACTGAAAAGATGGGAAATACAAATATTATGTAACTGATGAGTTTAATACAAGGAAACTATTAACTCGACACTAACCTGAAACTAACTATGTCTGAAACAAGACTCTAACTGACTAGAAATGCTAGGACAATCCCCGGCTAAGTCTAGCAAAACTGAAACTAAATGACTAAAAGACTGAAATGAAACTCATGATTGTTGTCCTCAGAGAATAAGGATTCACCACTGAACCTGCTGAAATGGAGATCGAAGATCGACCTATGCGTGATCTGGATGCTGAGAACCTGAACCTACATCACGAGAAGATCTAGCGCACCTATGCGTCAGTACTTGAAGGTATTGAGCATGTAGGATGGAATAAAGCTGAAATAAAACACAACCAAACAAGCAGAAAAGCAAGTATAATAATCTGAAATAAATTTCTGAGCTAAGTGAATGCAATGACCAATTTATAACATACTGAAACTGAATATTGAATATACTAATAAATGGTTAATGCAAAAGAGTCTAACTGAACTGTGGGAGCTACTAATAATCGATAATAAAACCGAATGAGCTAAATGTGGGGTACGATGTATACGCTTCATCTAGAGGACCCGATATACCCTGCCAAAATTATAAAACCATGCTGGTGTGATCACTAAACTGATTACTCACAGAGGAGACTTACAACCTACTTGTCTAGTAGTTCTGGGACAATTTGGGTACGCTAAACCCTACTCCAAGTCGATAGTAGGCTACTCCCATTGATTTATGTAGTTAACTGATTATGTCTAAATTTCTGTAAATACTGGATAGCTCAAAACTGAACATGCAAATTGACAATGCAATATAATAACTGAGGCATGTATAACTGAATAACTCAAATATCTTACCTAGCATGTGTAATTCAAGAACTAAAGAAATACATAGCTAGGAATCTGAAATTCATGCGCTAAATTGAAAAATAACACTGGTGCACCCCATGGTGAAATAATAGGTCTGATAAAGCCTTTATCTAGAAGGTCTTTCCAGTGCTCTTTCAATTCCTTAAGCTTTTTTGGAGTCATTCTGTAAGGAGGAATAGAAATAGGCTTGGTATATAGAAGGAGATCAATTCCAAAGGCGATTTCCCTTTCGGGAGGGACTCCGAGAATATCTTCAAGAAATACTTTTGGAAACTGAAAGACTACTAGAACTAACTCAATAGTTGGGGTTTTAAAGGTAGAATCCTTAACCTGAACTAGATGATCGAGATAACCCTTAGAGATCATCTTTCCAGCCTTAATCGACCCATAGGCGCTAAGCTTCTACCCTTCCATTCTTAGATTGGTTCATTTGGAAAATGAAAACGAACAATCTGAGTTCTACAATCGACTGAGGCATAAAAGAATGTAGCCAATCAATGCCTGGAAAGACATAGAAGTCTACCTTTTCTAACTCTACAAGATCTGCTGTGGTGACTTTCTGAGAGACTGTGACATGAAAATTTTTATATACCCGTCTAGCTATAACTGGATCACCGACTGGAGTAGATACTGAGAAAGGTTCTGAGAGAGTTTCTGGACTAACTCTAAATTGGAATTCTATGAAAGGAGTTACAAAAGAAAGACTAGCCCCTGGATATAAACAATTTGTAAACATCAAGGTCAAAGAGAGATAACGTAGCAATGACTACATCAACAGAACCTTCATGATCCTGGCGAGCCTGAAGAGCATACAACATGTTCTGACGCTGAACGCCATCTGTACCAAATGAGTTACCCTGCTGAGTTGGGCGACTTGCTGGTGCTGATGATGTCGTAGACTGAGCTCTACCATTTTCACCTCCTTAACCCTGTCTAGAAGGACAATTCCTCAACCTGTGACCAGACTGACCGCACCCAAACCATCATTCTTTTCTTGCGAGACACTCGCCCGAATAGTTCATACCACACTTAGGGCAAGTGGGGTAAGTCTTGGTGCCTGGAACACTTCCCTAAGACTTAGAGCCTGGTGCTCTACCTTTCTAGTCATACATGTTATTGGAGGATCGAACACTAGCTGACGAAGGGGATGGAGCTGAAAACTTCTGCTGACTCTGTGAGCGATTTCCACCACCAAATTTCTGCTGAGAATAGTCACAGTTCCCAGTCCTAGCCTTCTTGTTCTCATTGTCCTGTTCCCTAAGCTTATCACCCTCAACCTGCTGAGCATGAGTCATAAGCCTAGATATATTCATATCTCCCAGTAACATTGCATTTCTGCTCCAGTTTAACCAAATCCGACACTCCATACAAGAACATATTCATTTGAGCCCTGGAGTCAGCAACCATATGAGGATCAAACCTGGAGAGTTGGTTAAACTTCAGCCCATACTCTTGGACCGTCATGTTTCCCTGCCTTAAGTTAATGATTCCTGAGCCTTTGCTTCTCTCAACTCTATTGGGAAAAAACTGTCGAGAAAAGTCTCACTACAGCAATTCCAAGTGATAGGAGATGCATTTGCACCCCTATTATCCTTCTGCTTAGTGTACAAAAAATAAGCAACACCTTCAACTAGTATGATCACAACTCAACCCGATCATTCCCAGTAACCTGCATTACCTCAAAGATCTTCTTGATCTCATCTAAGAAACTTTGAGAATCCTCATTAGTTTGCAATCCTAAGAACTCAGGTGGATTCATCCTAACAAAGTCACGGACCCTTACTGCTACTAATACACTATTTTAATTCACATTAGCATGAACCCGATTGTTCTAGTTAGTCATACTCTGAGCCAACATCTATATGGAATTCTTGAACTCAGCATTGGACACTTCATGGTTTGGTACTAGAGGAGCTGCGTTTGCATTCCTAGCAGTTGCATTCATAGTGTTACCTCTACGAGGAGGCGTGATCTAAAACGTAGAACTTCAAGTTAGAATGGAATTAGATTATACCTTACGCACGATAAGAGTAACAAAAAAGTGAAGTTTTCCAAAAAATCTTCATAGCCTCCCTCTCATTAGATGTGGTGCACTTCACACCCATCAAAAGGACTCTACTTAGTGTGGCTTTTCAGACATCCTTGGACTCTTAAACGTAGTGCTCTGATACAATGTTTTGTCACACCCTAGCTACCCCCAAGACACGGACACGGAACCTTGGACCACAAGTAATCCCAAGCTAACCCTTCTTGCATGAAAATGAGCATACTAAAGATAATAAACTAAATGTGGAAGCTAAATCATAAATTAAACTGAAAAGATAGGAAAAACTCATAATCTATAACTAAGGTACATGAAATACTAATGAGTTTAATATAAAGAAACTATTAACTCGACACAAGCTAAAACTGGCCATGTATGAAATAAGTCTCTAATTGACTAGAAATGTTGGGACAAGGTCTGGCTAAGTCTAGCAAAACTGAAACTAAATGACTAAAAGAATAAAGTGAAACTCATGACTGTTTTCCTCGGGGAATGAGGACTCACCAATGAATCTGCTAAACAGGAGATCGAAAATCAACCTTAACGTGATCAGGATGCTGAGAACCTGAACATACATCACGAGAAGATATAGCGCATGTATGCATCAGTACTTGAAGGTATTGAGCATGTAAGATGGAATAAAGCTAAAATAAAACCTAATTGAACAAGCACAAAAGCAAGTATAATAATTTGAACGTGATATACTAAATTTCTAAGATAACTAAATGCAATGCCAAATTTAAAACATGCTGAAACTGAATAATGAACATACTGATAAATGGTCAATGCAAGAGAGTCTGACCGAATTGTGGGAGTTACTAATAACCGATAATAAAACCACATGAACTAAATGTGTAGTCCGATGTATACGCGACATCGAGAATACCCTATATACCTTGCCAAAGGTATAAAGGCATGCTGGATTGATCGCTAAACTGATTTCCCATAGAGAGGAATTACAAGCTACTTGGCTAGTAGTTCTGGGACTATTTGGGTACGCTGAACCCTAATCTAACTCGGTATTATGCTACTCCTATTTTTTTATGTAGTTAAATTATTATGTTTGAATTTCTGTAAATACTGGATAGCTCAAAACTGAACATGCAAACTGAGAATGCAACATGTAATCAGATAATGATGCACTAATAACTGAGGCATGTATAACTGAATAACTGAAATATCTAATCTGTCATGTGCAATTCAAGAACTAAAGAAATACATAGCTAGGGTTCAGAAATTCATGTTATAAACTGAATAATAACATGGAAATCAGATTTGGAACATATAACTAATTAATTCATGAAATTCTGTTGAAGATCTAGAAAAAGTAGGTCTAATTATGATATGGGAATCAAGAATCAGACTCAAAACTAGGGACCCATTGTGTGAAAGTAACCCACTAGTGAAATCCCAAATACTTGGCGATGAAATTCACGGAGAAATATTCAGATTGCAAGGCTGGAACTGCTGGAACCTTGGTGCGTTCTTGAATTAGGGTTCTTGACCTTTTTTCCCTTTCTTGCTTCTAATTTTCTAAGTTTGATTTAATGATTTGATTTAGGTAAGTTTTATTTATGCTTCGAGGATTAAACTGAATAAAATCTGATGATTTAGGGTGAAAATGACGCATCTCCGGGTTTAAACGAAGTCAAAAAAGACTAAAGACACCTGATTGAATTGTTGTCGGACCAAACAATGACCTGGACAGACGGGCCGTCGCTCAATCGATTGTCCGTTGTTTGGGTCCATAGGTTGGGTCTATTCGATAGGCCTTTACTAAAACAGGCATAACTTTTTACTCTGCGGTTAAATTTTAGCAAGGTCGGTGGCTATGGAAAACTAATTCAATTATCTATCTGTTTGTATTTCATGGGACACATAATTCATTTTGTGCTAAGAGTTATTATCAATTGAAGTTGACCCAACTGCATTTCCCCATAACTGTCTGCTAATTTACACCTATAGACAGTAGATCGAATGACGGTCCGTGCTGGTCAACTATGGATCATATCAGAGAGTGGGTGAATGGGGTGTCGATCGATCTACGGGCATAACTTTTTACTTAGCGGTCTGATTAAATCATCGGTTCTTATAAGTATTAAGTTTTTTTTGTTCACAATCTAGGATTGAAATTAGACAAGTCATCGGGTACGATTGTATTACAAGATTATATGTAATTTATCCTGATTATGGGAACGGTATAGTTTCAACTTCTTGTGATAGTACATTTTGTATGTATTAAACGGGATCGAGTAGTGATAGTTGTTTTAAATTGACTGACAAAAACATACTCTCTAAATTATTAAATGTACTTATATTCTTAATCTTGATATAACTATTATGGTCTGTACATATTAATTTTTGTTTTGATTTATTGAAAGGTGGGATTCTAAGATGGGTAAATATGTCTGGTAAATTGGATAATTATAATATATATTGGAGAAATAATAAGTTAGTTAATGGAATCCATGTCACGTTATAGAGATTGATTGATATACCTTTTGAGAAACTTATAAGTTTTTATCGTGTCAAATCTAGCAAGTGGATTTATGAATCCGACACATGAAATAAGTTAAGTAATGCTCTAAAGAAAATAAATCATTATGTTAAATTCGTCAGTAATTTTATTTAGTAATTAGTATCTGAAATTTTAACATGGTAAATTACATAATTGTTTAATGGGAAA
Organism: Solanum chilense; assembly: GCA_032847665.1. Lineage (NCBI taxonomy): Eukaryota > Viridiplantae > Streptophyta > Magnoliopsida > Solanales > Solanaceae > Solanum > Solanum chilense. The sequence continues at coordinate 1,543,085 of JAPDHL010001909.1, read as the reverse complement.
TTACGAAATATAATAAAGGAGTGCAATTACAAATTTATAGTGGAATGATTTGTAATTTATTATGGTAAGAATAATTTAAATTAATTATTTGGAATTATTTTCATAATACGAAGCCTCAATAATTAATTATGCGGTCCCTACGTGTCCATATTCAACTAGAACTCAGAATTTTATTTCTAAAGGGAAAAGGGAGATGGGCGTGAGTTTTCTATATAAGAAAACTAACGTGTAAATTTTCAGTTGAAGAAAAATAATGTGAATTTTATTTTACTCTTTGGATTGGGAAGAAATCTCTATAATCACGGATTTTTTCTAACCCTAGAAAGATGATTAGTTTTCTATTCATTCATGCCCACCAAGTATCGATGGAGTTCGGATGTGACTTGGGATCACTGTAGAAGACTATAGCTATTGTTTATCTTGTAGATTTGCTTAAAGGTCCGTATATCTTGTAGATTTACTTGAAGATAATTGTTAATGCTTCAAAATGTATTTATCAAAATAAATTTCAGTGTGTTTATGTGTTCTAGCATGATATTTGTTTTAGTATAAACGATATTGATCATATATTATTCATGTAAGCAGTAAAGATCATGATATGCTTCCATTGTGCATATATATTTTTCAACAATTGACATCATGAACCTTGCTTGCATCTACTTTGATAACTTTAATACGTTTGTATATACATATTTTGTTATGTAGAAGAATATATTATTTGGTTGATGAAAGCCGTCAATCACATTAGGAGTATGTTTGGTCGTATCAATTTAATTGTATTATGACATATACTTGTTTTAAGTTTAAATAAACAAGTAATGAAAATTACTTGGTGTTCTAACAAATAATGGCGTGATAGCAAACAATATGTGGCCACAATTATCTTTACCTTGTTGAGTTTTGAAGCTAGAGATGGCAGTGGGATTTCTTCCCTTTTAAAGTATGTTAATAGGATATTAAAATCCTATTTGTCAATATTGGAAGTAACAATGCTAATATTGAATAAAATATTTAAAAAAAATATGAAGAGTGTTGGGCTTTGTGGAGGCTTGTGAGCCGGCCCGACCCATTACTGAAACCCTAGGTTAACTATTTGGTTTTCCTATAAATATGATCCTTGTATTTGTAATTCTCGAGCAGCACAAGTGAAATAAAATCCTCCTGTTACAGTCGTGGAGTAGGGAAACCGAACCACGTTAAATTCTTGTGTGTCCCGTTTGCGTTCCGTTTCTCTTTTTTCTCTAGATTATTTGTGTGTGTTGTGTGTTTAATTCCCAACAATTGGTATCAGAGCGAGGTTTCAACAACACTGTAACACAAATTGTGAGAAATTGTCACCTAGGGTTCTTGTGTGAAGAACTGTGTGCAGGAAGGAGTGTGCCGCCGCCGTTCGCAAGCTACAGCCGTGCAAGACGCCGTTAAGGGAATTGCCGAAGGTGTGTGCGATTTTTTTTTGTGGTGCAATATTTCTGACGAAATTACCAAGATCTGAAATTAGTTGTACCGAGTATCTCATTTAGTCCTTTGAGATGGCAGAAGATGGGAAGTTCCGAATTGAAAAGTTCGATGGTACAGATTTCAGTTGGTGGAAGATGCAGATTGAAGATTTGCTGGTTCAGAAAGATTTGGACGTAGTGTTGGGTGACAAGCCAGGAAAATTGTCTGATGCAGAGTGGGCAGGTTTGGATCGGAAAGCTATGTCAGTTATCCGACTCTCGTTGACCAAGAATGTTGCTTTCAACATTCTTAAGGAGAAGACAGCGAAAGGCATCTTGGAAGCCTTGTCTAACATGTACGAGAAGCCATCTGCAGCAAACAAAATTTTTCTGATTAGAGAGTTGGTGAACACAAAGATGAAGGAAGGCAGTTCAGTTACCGAGCACATCAACTCATTGAATTCGATCTTAGCCAGACTTTTGTCAGTTGGCATTAAGTTCGATGATGAAGTTCAAGCTTTACTACTGTTATCATCATTGCCTGACAGTTGGTCCGGAACGGTTACAGCAGTTGCCAGTTCAGTGGGACCTAATGGATTCACCTTTGAGAAGATTCGTGATCTCGTTCTTGGCGAGGATGTCAGAAGAAGGAGTTCTGGAGAATCATCAGGTGATATGCTAAACGTCGTCAGAGGCAGAGGAAATAACAGAGGTAGTGGGAGCAGGAACCGAAGAATGAGTCAGTCGAAGGCTCGGGATGGCTCAGGTGTAACATGTTGGAACTGCAAGGAGGTGGGGCATTTCAGGAATCAATGCCAGAAAGACAAACAAGTCAACATTGCAAAAGACAGCGCCGACGAGGATTTGTTTATCTGTTGCGCGGAGAGCAATGTGGATTCCTGGGTCATGGATTCTGGTGCTTCTTTTCACGCTACCCACAGCAGTGAAGCACTGCAGAATCTGGTTATTGGAGACTTTGGAAAGGTAAGGCTTGCAGACGATAGAGCTCTTGATGTTACGGGCATGGGTGACATGGTGCTGAAGACGCCAGTCGGTTTCTGGACCTTGAAGGATGTCAGAGTTGTTCCAAGCTTGACGAAAAGTTTGATTTCTGTTAGGCAGTTGGATGAACAGGGACATCATGTGAAGTTCGGAAATGGGCAGTGGAAGGTCGTGAGGGGCAATCTTGTCATGGCTCGTGGAACAAAAAGAGGATCGTTGTATATTGTCGGATTACCGTCTGAGGGAGTGACCGTCCCAGTTCAGAAGAAAAACAAAGTCCGGTTCACAGAATCTCGTGGGCAGAAGAAGGTTGTCTTTGCAAGAAAGAAACCCAGAGCCACAGGTCAGATTCAGGATGAACGAGCAAGGAAAGGTTCAGGAAGACCAGTCAGAGGCGTTTGTGGCAGTGGGAGCACCGGCCGTGCTTCAGCCAAGGCTCCTAGAAGACAGTGGGTCAAGAGAACCAGTATTCCAGCTGTTGATACGTCTCCAGAAAATATCTTGCTGAGTATGGAGAGTGTTTGTTCTCAGGGAGTTCTAGGATCCGACAGTTCGTGTCTCAAGTGGGAGCCGGTAGGGACCGAGGACGAGTCAAGGGCAGTTTCAGCCGTGACTGATGTGTTGAAGCTTCGGGGAGCTTCAACGGGCCTTTCAGTTGACTGATGAGAAGGCCGCTGTAGCAGGAGAGAGTTGAAAAAGATTACTAGACATACAAGTGTTCTAAGTGGATGGCAGTTGAAATTCTTCAAGCCTCCAAGTGGGAGATTGTTGGGCTTTGTGGAGGCTTGTGAGCCGGCCCGACCCATTACTGAAACCCTAGGTTAACTATTTGGTTTTCCTATAAATATGATCCTTGTATTTGTAATTCTCGAGCAGCACAAGTGAAATAAAATCCTCCTGTTACAGTCGTGGAGTAGGGAAACCGAACCACGTTAAATTCTTGTGTGTCCCGTTTGCGTTCCGTTTCTCTTTTTTCTCTAGATTATTTGTGTGTGTTGTGTGTTTAATTCCCAACAAAGAGAGGACTAGAGTGGCGTCTAACAGTGGCAAGAAGGGGTTTTTAATCCATAATATACACCCACCTAAACCTAGATCTCTTCTGCTATTTTTATTTTTTTTATTTTCATTTTTCTCTTGATTAGTTAATTATATGATCATTGTTTTTATTTCTTTTTGTATAATATAAATAATAATAGATAAGAATTAATTATTAATAAATAGTGTTGTTAATGTATCTATTTATTTGAAATGATTTTAAAATTCTTATAAATTATTCCTTTTTATGCACATAGAAATAATTAACAGATGAATTGAGAATTATGATTAATAAATAGGATTTACGGAAGTGATCAATTTATTTGAGTCATTAGAATATTCTCAATATATCATGCATAAATTGTTCAACTCCTAAATGAATACTAGTGTTGAATATTTATTTACTTAAATGAAAATTTATTTTGTAGATACTAGTAATAGTTAACTAATTCATGAGAGAGATATTAAAGGTTTTCACCGGTCTAAAAGAGAGAAAATATAGTATCTTGAATTCTTAGATGTATTAATCGAAAGGACAATTTGTTACAAGAAGGTGTTTTGTGTCTTAGCCAAAGAAAGAACACAAGTACGCCTTACTCTCATGATATAATTATTAAAAGAGAACGAAAATTGAATCAAGTTATTTTAATCTAAAACTATGTCTAAAACGATTAATTTTTTAAATTTGATCATAGTTTAGGTGGTCATGAATTTTTATGATCTCTGATTGACTTGAAATTTGATGGTCTCGTCGAAAATTGTTTAGATGATTTTTGATAGTTTGTCAGATTAAAATTTGCTTTGAATATATGATAAGATCATTCTTTATGTCAATAATGTTTATGTTGGAACATGATTGCACATGGTTATTTAACATGAATTGATATAAAAATGTAGGTCATATTGTTTTAATGCCTAAATATGCTTAAATCACTTGAATTTGAATTTGGTCATACATTTAGAAATAAATATTTTTATAGACTCCAATTGGTCTGAAATTTGATAAATTCATTGATAAACGGCCCAGTAAGAAGTATCCATTGCTATGTGGTTATATTTTCTTGAGGTCGTTAAAATGATTTTAAAGTTATTTTTCGTATTAAAACGTGATTTCTTATGAATGACATCCTTTATATTGGTCTTATTTATGTTATATGTGGTAGATGATTACACATGATGAATTAAACATAAATTGATATATGATAAGAGTGTTAATCTATTCATTTTTCCTTAAATCGTTTGAATCTGAGTTTGATCATAGATTTTTTTTGTGTTTGTGTGTGTGTGTGTATGTGTAATCGTTTTGATTTATTAAAAGGTGACATTCTTAGATAGGTCAATATGCCTGGTAAGTTGGATGATGATAATATATATTGGTGAAATGATAAGTTAGTAGATGGAATTCATGTCTCGTTATAGAGATTAATTAATATGCCTTTTTGAGAAACTTATAAGTTAATTATGTGGTCCCTATAGTGCCCATATTTAACTAAAACTCAGAAACATATTTCTAAAGGGAAAAGGGGAGATGGGCGTGAGTTTTCGTATACAAGAAAATTAACGACTAAATTTTCAGTTGAAGAAAAATAATGTGAATTTGTCTCCTCTTTGGATTGGGAAGAAATCTCTATAATTAGGGCTTCTTCTAACCCTAGAAAGATGAATCTATTCATACTTGCCCACCCAAGTATTGAGGGAGTTCGGATGTGACTTGGGATCACTGTTGATGACCACAACTATTTTTATCTTGTAGGTTCGCTTGAAGGTCCGTATATCGTGTAGATTCGCTTGAAGGTATTTGTTTACGTTTCAAGGGATATTTATGAAATTAAATTTCAGTATGTTTATGTGTTCTAGTATATAAATGTTTTAGCATAAACGATATTGATTATGTATTATTCATGTAAGCAGTAAAGATTTTGATATGTTTTCGCTTGTGGGAATATGTTTTCCAACACTTTCTTATTTACTACACATTTTTTTAGGTGTACGGCCTCAAAATGAACATTCATTGGGTGCTAAATACAAAAAGATATCATTTTATTTGCCTTTTGAGTGAATTGATGAAGTTAAGTTTGTTTTTCACAGTTCACCCACAAACGAACGAAGAGTCTGTTTTAATTTGTGTTTTTAAGGAAGGTCCTTATGACATGTTATGCCCAAAAAGCAATAGTTTTAAAGTCGAACTCGTTTTTGGGTGTGGATGAATATACCCATATGTAGAATCGGTTGCAAATGGAAGATGTATCAAAGAAAAAACGTAAATTTTTCTACAAGTTTTTGACTTTACCGGAATAAATCAAATTATGTCTTTAGAAGGAATCTTTTCTTTGTTTCTCACCAAAATTAGCAAGATAAACCGTCAGGCTAGTTAATTTTCTAAAACAGTGCAGAAATTCATAATTATAATAACTATTCAAGGAAATATTATTGAGACGAATGATGATATGAAAATTGACTTGGTCTAGATTGATGAATGATTATGTTAATGATGATAATTTAGTCGAAGACAGTGTTCATATTCTTATATCCATCGGTCAAGTACTAGTGAACAAGGACGGAGTTACATTCATTAAACACTCTTTTGTTAAAAAAATTATATATTTTGTGTAGGTAAAATCTTACTTTATATTCATCGTAGTATTTTGAAAAGTATGCTCAAAACTTATATGGTATTGTTAACCATTGTGTGAGGTAAACAAGTTACCATGGTTAGATAAAATTTACTAGTTAGTTAAAGTTAGCTAAAAGTTTGTTAAATAATTAATTTTGTACTTGTTCTGTAAACACATCTCTCATGTACTCATTTTCACTAAGTTGAAATGGAGATATAATGAATATAATTGGTTCCTTCTAGAATTATCTATTCTTCTTTCTTCTTCATTTCAATATGAACTAAGATCAAGCTCTATCTATGGAGTCATCATGGTACCAGAGCTTCGTTAGGTCTTAGGTGAAGAGTAAAACAGTAGTATATTCAAGGTTACAAGCATTAGAGGGTCTTAGAGTCGAAGGATCTTTGATTCGCAAGTAAGCATCCAACATTCAAACAAGCAAGCTGGACTCCATGGGAGATACATCAGTTGAAGCAACTGCAAATTCAAATTTGCACTCAAATACGACTGATCGAGCAGCTATTTATGTCGTTCCGACACTATATCACAATCATCCCTTGTATCTTCAACCAAATGACACTCCAGGTAACTCTGTAATTTCTCTTCATCTTACTAGTTCACAGAATAATGCAATCTGGAGTAGGTCTATGAGAATAGGTCTTGCGGGCAAAATAAAATTAGGCTTTATTGATGGGAGGCTTCCTAAATCTATGTTTGCACCTGAATTGTTTGATATCTGGGAGAAATGTGATGTTGTAGTACTTCCTGGATAATGAATGATGTTAGATTTGGTTTAGTGAGCAGTGTAGTCTACTGCAGTGATGCTCATAGAGTATGTTGTGATCTAAAGGAGAGATTCGATAAAATCAATGGTTCACATGTTTTCCAACTGCATAAGGAGATATAGAGTCTAACTTGAGGAACTATTACAGTAATAGACTACTACACCACTCTCAAAGGATTATGGAATGAGTACGACTCAATTATTCTTGTACAGGGTGCTCTTGTGCTGAATCTAAAAAGTATTAAGAGCACTGTGAGTATCAACGAGTTCTAGAGTTTCTAATGAGGATGAATGAGACCTATGTTGTAGCCAGAGGTCAGATCCTGATGCAAACTCCAACTCCCAATCTAAATAAAGTATTCTCTCTAATCATGGATCATGAGAGTCAAAGTAACTGGGCACCCATTAGTAGTGATTGTTGTTTACCAAGGATTTTGGAAATCTCTGCTTTATTGAGCTAGAAAGGAGCAGGTGGACCTAATCTGAATGCTAACTTAGGACATCAACTAGGAGGGGGTGGTAAAGGTGGTCAGTATGATAATCAGTTCAATTCACGGATAACTCAAAAGACCAGTTTTGTTGTGTGAAGTATGTGGTTTTAGAGGACATACCAAGGAACAATGTTTCAAGGTTAAAGGTTATCCAGTCGTATGGAGATCTAATTGAAAAACTGGAGGCTCAAATTTATATGCTAACAATGTCAAAGTTACTAAAAGTGCAGGTTCTTAAAACACTGGAGAGAGTACTAGAGCTAATGTACCTTTATCACCAGCAACTTTCTTCACACAAGATCAATACCAACAAATTTTGCATTTGCTGAACAAGGAAAGTGATACTGGTGGAGATCAGTCAACCAGTCGAGAGCAGTCTGCTCAGTAAGCTTCTATAGGTGGAATTCTCTCTTGTTTAGTGTCAAATTATTCTAGTAAAAAGTGGATAATTAATGCAGGAGAAACTGATCATATAACATCTAGAGTTGAACACTTAAAAATATCTACACAATTCCTATATCAAAGAGAAAACAAGTTTCATCTTCCAACTGGAAATGTAGTCTCAGTATCACATTTTGGCACCTCAATGCTTGGTGATCAACCTCTAGCGACTGTCCTCTACATACTTGCCTTCAAATGCAATTTTTTATTTGTCTCCCAATGAACATAAGACCATAATAGCACGGATGTAGTTTTTCCTAACTTCTGTGTTCTACATGATCTCTCCACTGGATAGGTCAGGAGGATTGGTAAAGAGGAGCAGGTGCTCTACATCCTCAAAGAAGACATCAGTAGCATACTACCATCTCAAAGGTCTTTTAGCAAGGTTCATTTAGTTAATAGTCCTGAGCCTATTTCATTGTGGCATAGGAGGCTGAGACATGCTCCTGTAAAAATGTTAATAATTTCTCATAATCTAGTTCGTTTGAGTGATGTAATGCTATCTACTTGTACTGTTTGTCCACTTGCCAAACGGTCTAAGTTATCATTTCACGTAAGCAGCCATATATCTCAGTCATTGTTTGAACTAGTACATTTTGATATTTGGGGGCCCTATAGGGTACCTACTCATAATGGAATTAGATACTTTGTGACAATTGTATATGATTTTTCCAAGTTCGCCTGGGTGTTTCTTATTGAATAAGAGTTTGACACATTTATAGTTCTCAAGAATTTCTTTGCTCAAGTGAATAACCTGTTTTCCACAAGTGTCAAAACCTTCAGAACTGATAGTGGGAGTGGTTTTTTTCATCACTATCTGTCAGTCTATGTTTCTAATCTAGGTATCTCTCATCAAAGTACATGTGTCTATACACCTCAAAAGAATTATGTGGCTGAGAGAAAACACAGAACTATCTTAGGTATGTCTAGGACCCTCAGTAGCCTCAATTCCCTTGAAATTTTGGGGTGAATGTGTCAATGCAACTATGCGTATCCTAAATAGACTCCCCTCAAAACTTTTGTCCTTCAAATGTCCTTTTGAGCTACTACATCATCACCCTCCTTCCATGTCTCACATTAGAACTTAAGGATGTTTGTGTTATACTACCTGTTCAAAAATGCATGACAAGTTTTCTCCAAGAGATATACATGCAGTTTCAATGGGGCATTACTCCTCACAAAAGGGATATCTTCTTTATGATCTGCATTCTAAATCATCTTTTGTCTACATCGATGTTTATTCAAAGAGGACTTGTTTCCTTTTAAAGATTTATAGCCCTCCTCTAATCCTTTATTTCCTGTGTTGATCCTCTCACCCTAACAACTCCCAATGTTCTCCCAAATATACCTAGTCCGCTATCCTCTTAACCACCATCTCCTATCGATATTCCTACTAGTCCTCTTCCTCCCAGTCTTCCTCTTCCTTCTCCTTCAAGAAAGTTATCTAGGGTCTCCAAACCTCCACTCTGGCTGCAAGATTTTGTAACCAAGCCCAACAGCCACACTTTTAGCTTTCCAATTTCCAGTTACATTTCTTTTCTCCCTCTCATAGTGCTTTCATTTGTGAATACTCAATTGTAGTTGAACCTTCTTCAAACGAAGAGGCTTCTCTTTATCCTCAATGGGTTCAGGCCATGCAAATGGATATTGATTCTTTTATTTCTAATAATACTCGGAGACTTGTGGATTTGCCTCTTGTAAGAAGCATATTGGTTGTAGGTGGATCTACAGTGTCAAATATAAGTCTACTGGTGAGATGGAGAGGTATAAAACTAGACTGGTTGCTAAGGTTTATAGTCAACAGGAGGGCATGCACTATGGTGAAACTTTCATTCATGTTCTTGGCCACTGGGCCATAGTTGCTCTAAACAGATGAATGCTCATAATGCTTTCCTAAATGGTGATATGGCTGAGGAAGTTTATGCGTCTATTCCTTCTGGTTTTGCTAGACAAGGGGAGAACAATAAAGTTTTCAAATTACACAAGTCATTATATGGGCTCAAACAAGTCCCTAGACTATGAAATTTCAAGTTAACACAAGCTTTGATCAAGCTGAGATTTCACCAAAGTCAACTATGATTGTTGTCTCTTTACTCGACATGATAGTGAAGATATTATTATTGTACTTATCTATGTGGATGATCTCTTGGTTACTGGGAATAAGCAATATCTTATACAGTCTACAAAATAGGATCTTCACAGAAAATTTAAGATGAAAGACTTAGGAGAACTTAAATTCTTCTTAGGATTGAATGTGTAAAATCTAGAAAAGGTATTCACATGTCTCAAAGGAAGTATGCCTTAGAAATGATAGGTGAATGTGGATTAAGGGGCGATAAACCTGCAGGAACTCCACTCGAGTAAAAAAAAAGTGAATTCTAATGCCTGCTGGAGACACTAACCAACTACTTGCCTATTGTGATTTAGGCTGGATTCCATGCATTGTAACAAGGAGATTAGTTACTGGATGTTTAGTTAAGTTTGGAGGATCCTTAATATCCTGGAAGTCAAAGAAACAAGATACTGTCTGAATGCAGAAGTATGGTGAACTGTGTAGCTGATATAACTTGGTTAGTGGGATTATTTGAAGAACACGGAGTCAATATTAAACACCCTATCACTATGGTCTGTGTCAGCAAGGCAGCAATCCAGATTGCTGCTAATCCTATCTTCCATGAGAGGACCAAACATATATATATAGATTGTCACTTTGTAAGGTAAAAAATCAGTCAAGGAATACTGAAAACAAAATTCACGCATACTAAACACCAGCTTGCAGATGTGCTTACAGAGTCTTGGGAAAGCTCAACATCAGATACTAGTAAGCAATCTTGGGAGTTATAAATATATTCAAACCATGAGCTTGAGGGGGAGTGGTGTGAGGTTAGCAAGCTACCCTGTCTAGATAAAGTTTACTAGTTTGTTAGAGTTAGTTAAAAGTTTGTTAATAACTGCTTTTGTACTTCTCCTATAAACACAACTCTCATGCACTCATTTGCATTAAGTTGAAATGAATACAATTCGTTCCTTCTTGAATTCTCTATTCTTCTTCCTTCGTCGTTTCTATATGAACTAAGATCCAGCTACATCTATGGAGTCATCAGGTGCCAGGTTCGCAAGTGATGTAATGACCTGCATGGTTGTTTTGTATTTTTGAACTGATCGTATTTCAAGTTTAACATATTTCGTAGCTTTAATTATGTTGTTTAAAAGTTTGATTAATTGAGTACCTGATCTAAAAATTAATTATTTTATTTTAAGAAAAGGAGTATTGTTTGTTATGTGTATTATTAGAAAAGTCGCAGTGAGAGTTATATTCCATTGGTAACCCTGTGGGCTGTGGAATTCCAGCAATTGATGCGGGGTTAAAGGTTCTCATCTTTATTCTATTATCCTGTACTCTTCTATTAACAACATGCATGAGCCAAACGTTGTTTAGAAAACAAATAAATAAACCATTTTGTTTAACAAACCCTTACCACTTCATTCATCCAAATATATATTTCCTCTAGTCCATTTTATACGTGTAAGTTTGACTTGACGTAGAGTTTAAGAAAGAAAAAAAAACTTCTGAAATTTGTGATCTTAAATAAGTGATGGATATTTATTTGGCTAAAATCATTTCATTAAGTATAAAATAAATATTTTAAATTAAATTGTTACTTAATATATAAATTTATCATTCTTGAGATTGACTAAAAAATAAAGTAGTCATATAAACTGAGACATAAAGATATGGACGAAAAGAAATAATAACATTTGATATGGACGGAAACAAGTAACAATAAATATGAATTTAATTCAGAAGCGGAGCCAGAACTTTCGATGAGGGGATTCAAAATCTGAATAAATAGACATACGAAGTAGCCGAAGGGGGTTCGACAACTACTATATGCACCTATAAAAGTATTTTAACCATATAAAAATAATATAATTTTTCGTCGAATGGGGTTCGTAAGCTATGGTGCCTCCGCCACTGATTTAATTAATGTCTAAATTAATATATTTGAGCTATAATAGATAAGCCTAGCTTGCTAAGCTCAATATCTTTCATCCTAAAGGTCCATTTTGATGTGACGTATCAAATAACATGCCATGTCAAGTAAAACAAAAAAGTAAATAAAATTATGTATATGTGTTAAAATGACAAGCCCAAAATATCATGTCACCTAGATAGGACGGAGGCAAGTATGTTCTTATCACAAACTCCTCTAATTAACAACTATAAATAGGTGAATGTGATAGATAAATTCTTGCAATGTACGACTTGGCATACATGTGAGAAGAGCGGAGACTTTATACTTATCTTTGATTGGTCTCTTTGATGAACTCTTTCAACGCTCGAATGAGATCATTTTATCAAAACAAACTAGCATCTCCTTGACAGGCGGTGCTTGCTTCACTAGATTTTTCCATCAAGAGAAACTAGTATCTCCTTGACAGGCGATACTTGCCTCACAAGATTTTGATCTCTTGAACTTCAACACTCTTTCCACGCACATGATTGGCTACTCTATCTAAAAGTCTTTCCATCTTATCCATCAATTTACCAATTCGGGACTCTTGGTGGTACATAGACATTGTCAATCAAACTCAATAATTTTTATTCTACAAATTTATTTTAAATTAATGAGAGTTAATTATATTTTGGTTAATGTGCATCACCACATTCTTGAATTTTATTTAAGTGTCTCAAAAAAAAAGAAAGTGCAATTGCATTCTTAACCAAAACAAATGTTTTTAATGAGCTTAAAAGTTCATCTAACGTTAAAGAAATAATTGTCCATTACAATAAATTTAAAAGGAGTAATATAAATCTAAGGTTCTAGGACACAATATAAAATTCTTGCCTCATTTCTATATATTTTATTTTAATCACTCTTAAAATTAACGTCAAATTCTATCCTTCTAAGTAATATTTTCATGAACTAGAATATAATTTTTTTTTCATGATTTAAAATTGTATTGTGTTGGAATGCATATCTCAGGTTATTAGTTTCGTGATGTACAATGTTTTCAGACAAAGTGTCTACCAATTTCGTATCAGATCTTCTGTTGTATGAGTTATTCAGTTATAAGTTATTAGTTTACATTCAGTTGGGAGAATGACTACTTAGCACCGAGCGAATTTAGGAATGAAGCCTCATCCATAAGCTATGATATGAGATTTTCTACAGCCTGTAAGAATTTTGATGGGACGTCGTGCTCGTCCGTAGAAAGTTTATTGGGAGTGTTTCAATCTTGATTTTCACGAGGCCCTTCTACAGATCTTAGATGTTTCTTCCACCCATAGATTTTCTCGTGAACTTTAGACTGAGAACCAATTTTCAAAAGCGTGGTTCCACGGACCCACCTAAGGTCCATAGATATCTCTACGGGTGGTACATGCCTTTTGTGGCATCAAACTGCAGAAAATTTTCAAGGTCTGATTTGAGTTAAAATTTTCGGGTGTTACATTGGTGACCTTTTCATATTGATATTTTATTCTATTTTGTTGTTTAAATATGTTTAGAAAATTGAGTAAAGTAAATAATACTACTACTAAAGAAATATCACTTTCTCCAGTATTTAAAATTTAAATGTATGTTGAAATATTTAAATGATATCTAGTCGTTTTGGTCTAAAAAATAATTAGCTCTATGAGAACGTGTATCAATAATTTAAAAGCACTTATCCAATATTTTTCAATTATAATTATTTATTCAAAAAATTAATTTAGTAATATTAATTCTATTTTATAACATTGTGTAGTAAATTATATGATACACATGTGCAACGCACGCGCCGTGATTATGTTAAAATTAAGAACTCCAATAATACAATAATTATATTAACTTAGTAATGCTCTATAGAGGAGAGAGGAGAAAGCAAATTGAAGAGGTGGAAATAAGAGATTTTAAGAGTGATTTTTTTATTTTTACATATTATAATTAATTTTTTTTTTTAAAAGGAAAAAGAATTATATGGAGGCCAAAGAAGTATTCGATCACCTTATCTATATCTAGATTTATATTATAAATAGTTATATGTGTTTTTTGGGTACTCAATGACTACTTTCAGTTGTAATATAAGAAGTTTACGTCCACTATACATAGAAACTTATACTTAATCATTCTATTGATAACTATTTATTTAATTTTTTAATTGAATATTACTGACATTATTTTTAAAATAGTGCAGTACATGGATTGATATTTATGTGCAACACACGCGCATTAAAGGTGTGTGCGCATGCGTGCATGTGTGTGTACGCGTGCGTGCATGTATGTGCGCGTGTATAGAGAGAGATAAATAGATAAATAAATAGATAGAGGCAAATAAAAACGCTTATATAAAAATATAGTTTGTCATTGCAGATTCAATTTTGAGAAGCTTAATGAATATCAATGTTGAACAAACAAATCTTTAGGTAACAATAGTAAAAGTCTTATTAAGAGCCAGATAATACATATATAGGGGCAAATAAAAGCGCTTATATGAAAAAATATTTGTAACAACCTTCTATAAATTGTAAAAATTTGAAATTTGGATGAACAAATTAAGAAACTATCTGAGGGGTTTTAGTAAAAAAACATTGCACATATAAGATCACTTATAACATAAAACGGTTATATTATAGATTGTGGTAATTTAAATGTGTCATAATTTCGTTCTTATCTGGGTTGTAATTAACCTCACGAATAAGACAAGATAAAGAATAATACAGAATTAATTGACTTTTGTTGAATTTGGTGTTATATTGTAAATTGCAGGATATCTTTTCAAACTTGTTTTTGGGCATGTGCACTGCACATGTTGGCCCGTTTGACAATATAATTTGTTATCTAACAATAACAATTTTTTTGTTCCATAAATTTTTTAGAAAATTGTATATGATAGTAAACTATTATTTTAAATTTAATGCTTTGACCACAATATTATTTAATTGTAACACATAGCAAATTGTTGTCATTTGCCTATCTATCTGAAATTCTCGCTCGTCACTCTCCCTCTCTCGCTCGCCAGTCTCTCCCTCGCCTCTCCACTTTATACAAACTCAAATGTATAAATTGTGTTTATGTTTGTATAAGACGGGAGAAAATTGTATATATACACATGCTAATACATATATCTTCGTCCTATACACTTACAATTATACAACACAAATATTTGCATAATGTTATCTTAAACTTTTGTATTAAAATAATGTTACTCATAAAAAAATTGCTTTAGAAAAGAGTGTTGGAGCAATTTCCTTAGGCTTAGTCATGTTTTCCTCATTAATAATAAAGAATACACAATGAAAGTTCAAAAGAAAAATCAATATTCTTTCAGAATTGAACTATTAAGAAAGAAAAAATATTTCAAAAAATGGAAATAAAAAGATAGACGACATGACAATTATTTGTAATATATTTTGATAAAACGACTTAAACTTGAAAAGAGTAAGAAGGATCACTTACCTTGACTCTACTCAACTCATGATAAATTAACTCAATTAAGTAATAAGGCACATGCTTTATATATAAATCTTGTAAGCAGTGGAAAAACTTAGTTCGTTAAAAGAAATGCAATAACAAATTCAACTTTACTTTTCAGATTAAGTAATATAGTTTCTGCGGTAGATTCTCTAACTGACAACAACCACTATGAGCCTAAGTGATGATACAACGTCTTGCCCACGCTATCAAAACTATCATATAATTTGTCGTCGCATAGAACTACTTAACTTAGTGGATCTACTAGCTTAACTTAAAAGATCATGTAAAAAGTATGATTCTTTAAGACTTATGATGGTTACATGGTTTATGAAGATTTGAGTTATTATGAACTCACATCCCTGTATCGATGCTCAATACTACTCTAAAAAATATACTTAGCATATATGTGTTTAAAACAACTTCTTTCTTTGGGTTGAGATAATTACTCAACACTTAGCTCATAAGCTCCCTTGGAATCGATGTTCCCTTTTCTTGCTCAAAATTCTGTTGGGAAATCTTAGTTTCCTCTTATCTTAAATGTGAAAACATTTACAAACTCTTAAGGATTACTTAGTTCCCTTATAACTTTTGAAAAATGAACTCAACTGTTTACTCTTTACTTAGCTTGAAACTTGAATCGTAATAACAAAGTTAAAACATTGTCAAAGACTCTTGAAAACTTTTAAGAACTTTGTTTTGACTTTCTTCTCAACGTCTAGACTTGATTCTTAGCTTCTTTGACTTTGAAAATTGAATTATGGATTCAAGGTTCATGATTTCATGTTTATGGATGATTTCATGATGTTTAGATGTGTTTTAGAGTGTTGGAATCAACTAAGAGAACATAGGTACATCACTTAGGAACTAGCACGAAAAGGTGGGGGAAGAATGGGGAGAAATGGCGTTCATGGCGCTCTGGGAGGTGTGTGGCTCCAGCCCTCAAACCTCATAGAGCAGGCTGGGGCGGCGCCCCAAGGCCCTACGGACAGAGACTGTCCTTTGGGGTTCTGAGAGGTGCGATGCCCTAACCCCTATCCCTAGGTGTTTTCGCCTTTTCTTCTTCATTTTTCATCTCTAGACCCTCTATACTTCGATGTTCCTTTTCCCCAACACTTAGGATCATTAGTACTATCAATATACAATAGATTTAATCCAAAATTACACTCGAAAGCATGAGTTAAATTTTCAACTACACAACCATCAAGAATTCAACGAACACTTCAACAATGTTCTTCAAGAACTCACTTTCTTAACAATCAAATGCTTATATTCTCTGAATTTAAACAAGATTGGCGTTTGGGTGAACAAAACCAACACTATGTGATCTCACATACCTTTTTAGGGATCATCCCCTAAGAATTCCACACGCAAATCTTGAGCCTTCTTGGCGAATCTTGATTTCTCTCCTCTTTTCTCTTATTTTCTCTCTTCTCCAATATCTACCATAAATTCTCTTTTTCCTAAATTGAACAAAGTATTGTTTTACCCCAATCAATTCCTAAAAATGAATTAATTAAATTAAGTAAGTAAAAGACAACTTTGCCCTTCCCAAATCAAGATTGAACTTTCCTTAATCCAACAATCCAACTTCCGAAAGGCAAAACTCACTCATACTATATCAAAATCATGAAAAAACGGCGGCAGTTGGAAAGATTATTCTAAGGGATTTCCAACTATATATGGTACTACCTCTAACTCATCTTGAGATAGGAGTTATGGTCGTTTCAAATTGACTAAAAGCTCACTTTTAACTTGTACAAGTTTTCTTGATTTTCTTTTTCTTTCCAAAAATAAGTATTTTCAGATTTTAATCTTTTTTCTAGTCGTTTATAGTTGTGAGATGTTACAACTTTGACACATCATCATGAAATAAATCACGTTTCTCTGAACCCAATTGCCTACTCCTCTGAAGAAATCTCTTCAGACTTTAGAATAAAATAAAATATTCTTCATGTCGTCCCTCTAATGGTTGTACTATCTCTAACTATTTTTCTTCATTATGACTCTTGTTTCTTTAATTTGTATTCTAATGGTGTCCCGCCATATCTTAAAAACTTTCAATACGACCATGTTATTCACCTAATATTGGAAAACTACAACATTAGATACTCGTGAGTCATAAATTACTACATTAATTTTGCTTAGTCACAATCTTATTATATAGTTGCATCTCGTCACTATCTAGTACGAACTCTAATTACCATTATATTCAGTCCTCCCTGACTATTACAAGTCATATACTCGTAAAGTTCAAAGGACTAACACAATTTTTTGTATGCACTTTCTAAAAAATTTTATTGCCTTCACCCTAGTATACTCAATGGAATTTTCTTTATCCATAAGCTTGTCATTTTGGTATTAACCCACTCCCTTACGGTTGAAGATAAAATCACCAGTCCTCATGTTACCAACCTTTTTCTTAACAAACAAGACAGAAGCACCCCACTTTCAAACACTAGGTCGGATGAACCTTTAATCAAGAAGCGCTTGGATTTGAACCTTAAGCTCTCTCAATTCTAATCACCACATGGATAGACTCAATAGAGAGGGATTCGACCTGAACATCCTGAATATGAGACAATTACACCAAACAATCCCTCCCTATTAGTTTCCTATCCCGAATGAAGGATATCATCTTAGCTATACTAGGCTTGTACACCCCAACCCACTCTAATCTTTCCCTACCGGGGATCTCTAGAGTTACTAACTTAGCATTACCATAAGCCTGTCATTTTAGGGGTACAATTAATTAATGCCTAATATTATATCTAGTCAGTCATATCCAACATAACCATATCAACCCAAGTCTGCAATTCAATAAACACAATAGGACAAACGATACACATGGGTGACTATGACTTACTCCTCAACTAGGGTGGAAACATGTATGGGGCATCAAGTGTATCACAGACCACATAAAATCCCAAGTCAATTGAACGGATACGTACGGATAAGTAGAATTTGATCAAACCACACATTAGCCATTCGGTCCCAACAATTTTAGTACCACTGAATAATATATCCGACACTCATATGCCTAGGTTTTCTACAATTTTAACACACCTTATAAGTTATATTTGATTGCTGAACACAGAGTTAAAATTCGGGATCCATAATTATGACTAAGAAAAAAGAGAAAAACTCACGCGGTAGCAGCAACGCTCCAGCGAGTTCTGCTATAGCGGCTTTGACGGGACCAAAACTCAGGCCAAAAGTTTTCTGGGTTTTTTTTGTCGTCTCTAGTTTCACCAAGGTTCCAGCTTTACTTAGCACCTTTGGAATAATCACAATAGCTAGGATAATTATTAGTTACCCCGATTCAATCATGACGTCACGCGTTCAACATTTTTCTTACGTTACATTCAACTCTACAACTCGCTCGTTCCCAAGATACACCCAGACATTCACACGACCCTTAGTCAAGGCCTTCCTTTCATAACGAGTTTCACGATACTTATGTATTTACAACTTGCATAACTTCAATGACTGACCAACATATTGTACATATTAAAGTTTAGGCACACATTTATAGTGGATATAATCACCTCATCACATTCAATCAATTACAACTTCATATTTACAGTCAATTCAGACAACTAGAAACATGCATTCAAAGTTTCCAAGACACAATTCACAAATAAGTCCTAATTTTTAATTAAATATTCCTCTCTATGGATGACCTTCCTCATCATCCATGCATTTACACCAAACCTAGGGATGAATACCAATTGGAACCTTCTCATTTTCTAATTTGCTTTGCTTGTGTTCCATCTAGTTCATTTCGTCGAGATAACAATTGGACTCAACTCATACCACAAGCGAAAGTTGTAGTTGACAATCCCCACAAAACTGCTACTAACAATCATAGAACTTGGTCGAACCGAATTCTTAACCATCTCAATTTTTAATTGATGGTAACCACACCTTAAATCAATTCTCAAGATAATCGATACACATTACAATTGGTCAAAAAGGTAGTCTATTCGAGGTAATGGATAATTTTTTCGAATGGTAACTCTATTAGACTGTTGATAATCTATACACATCCTATCTTGTTAGCGATGATGTTACCACCTTTGTTGCTCTAGTTCAAACCGTAGAGTGAAGGAGGAAAGATACCAATTTGTATCACCCAGATACCAATTGGATTCAAGTCATAGCACGATTGAGTAGAAAGAAGTGAGTTATTTCTAAAGTCATACAACTTCTGGAAGAAAAATACGGACGTCATCGTACCGTTTTGCAAGAATCTATTAGGCTTGTTTTGGTACAATGAGATCAACGAACCTACGCTTTGATACCAACTTTGTCACGACCCAAACCGTCGTGATTGGCACCCACACTAACAATCTGATGGGAGAACCACTAGTACAATCCAAGTAAAGAGAATAATCTAAAACTAAGGTATTTAAGTTACGGAAGCAAGTTAAATAAACTAAAACAATGCAGAAAATACGCCTAGAACCTGAAAGTCAATGCACCAAAACTCCAACATTGACAAGTCTAAGAACAAGGGGTACAACCCCAAAACTAACAACAACTTAATTAATAGTCTGAGTTTGAAAAGAGTGGACTTATACATAGAGAACTCAAGGCAGCCTGGAAGAACTAGCTCACTCTTTGATTCAAACGATCTCTGATCTTCTAAACGACGTTTGTCAATAGCCATAAGAAGATGTCCTATACCTAACAAAATAAGAGCAAGTGTAGTATCAATATAGAACCATAGTGTACTGGTTGGATTACGCGGCTATCCCACTAAGTGAAACATATACAAGTAAAGCAACAATATAACCATGTGACATATTGAATATCAACAACATTTATTAACACAAACTTCATAGCATAATAGAACTACAACACAACCACTTTTAAAGTCCACTTGTGCAATGCATGAACGTAGTCCCACTCCCCCACTCACATCAAGTAGATATCTTTGAGAAGTCATAAGTCATTGTTCATAAATAATAAACACAATTATCACAAGTAGTTGTTCCTCTCACGGAACTTAATGCAATGGTTCTCTCATGGAACCTAAACTCAAACGGTTAGTGCATCAACGTGGTACCCGATCTAAGTTAGCTAGCCAGAATGTGACAATCCGATCCCATAGTTGTGCCAGAACTTGACAACTCGATCCAATATTCATGTCGGAACGTGGCAATCCGATCCCTTTAACACACGACAATCACATACACAAGTAATCATCAAGATCATACAACAACAGGTGATTGATGGCTTACAATTTTTCATTCGTACTAATTTACATAGTGTGTGATCAATAATGCAACATTCACATACATACATGCATTATAATGAACCAACGACAAACATATATATCACAACAACATGAAATCAAAAGCATCACCTACCTCGAATCCACGCTTGAGTCCCCCAAGGCACTTGAATCTTGTCTTTTCGGTTTCTTTCCGCTTGTTCTAGGTCTACAACAATTAATATACGCAAGGATTAACAATCAAAGGTGTGATTATTCGGATTATAACAAACCCAATAAGCCTAGACTAAACCCAAGATCCTAATACCCAAATTAAGTCTTTTTGCACCATAATTCTTACATCAAAACCCTTCCCCATCAATAATAACCAAAGAAAATAGTTTATATGGATCAAAAAATGAATTTCGGGAGTTAAAACCATACATTTAGCTTCAAATGGTGAAAAACTGTTAAGAACACATTTAGGGTCACGTCCTTATCCCTAAAACTCGAAAAATACCAAATATGGTCATTTTAGGGTCTGTCAGCGAATTTAAATCACGTCTAGCCAGCTCGAACAGACCCATTCCGCTACAGCGGCCTCAGTGTGGATAGAATGTACCCATTCACGAAAAGATCATTTCCAGGAGTTCTACTCATCCAAATTCAATTCCCTAATGTGTTATGGGTCCCTTATCGTCTTAGCTATCCACTAATGTAATAAAATTCACAATTAGATCTCTCATTCATTACTAGATTTTCCTACACCTTAATTCCTCTTATTTCATCCAAATAAATACTAGATTAGGAAATTCCAAGTTACTACAAAAAAAGATTTCTAGCTTCAATTCTTTCTTCATGGATTTCCCATACAGAATTAGGTCGTTACACGAAGCAATAAATTCGTTTATTTCTAGGCAGAAGCATGGGGAGCCACACCACTTAGTTTGTCCCAAATAGTTTTGTATGTTGGGTCCTAGGCAATGGCAAATCTAGGATTTTAAGGTTGTGGGTGCTCTGAAGTTAAAATATAAAAATACGTGTTAACAATGAGATTCTAACCTTGGTACAACAACACCAAAAGAGTCTTAAGTACCCACCCAAGAGCCATTGGGCCAACTAAATCATCTATTCATTGGGTGATCTATGTCAATTGTATACAAATACCTATCAGTTTATGCATAGATATATACATATTCTGTAACGAAATTAATGGGTGCTCGAGCACCCGGCGGGCACCATGTGGGTACACCCCTGGCCTTGGGACTCCATTCCATTTAGTGCTCCTCAACCCACCTGTTCTAGTTTAGGGGTTGGTGCCCCACACCAGTCAGTGTGCTATGGTCAACAGGTCCCTTACCCTTCCATCCTTCTTTTCGTGTACGTTCCCTCGAAACACTTAGGTTTTCTAATTGATTTTAAATACTCTAAAAAACTTCTAAACATCTAAAAATCATTCATAACATGATCAATAACATTTAATTCATAATTTAAATTCAAGGTAGAGTTAAGATTCAAGTCTTGAGAGTTCTTCAAGTCATTTAAGAAGTCTTTTACAAAGATTTTAAACTTGTTTTAAGATTTGAACATTTGAGTTTGAGGAAGAGTAGAGTTGAGTTCATTTTCTTTAAAATGATGTATGAGAACTATGTATTCCCAAGAGCAAATGTTTTTACATTTAAGATGAGAGGAAACACTCATTTCCAAAAGAGTTCATGAGCACTTTCAAGTATTATTTGTTTTTAGAGAAACACTTTGAGTAATAATCTCAAAGTTGAAGAAGAGGAAATGTTTTCTTGAAAATATAGTGATCTAAGTTATATTTTCGAAATACTATAGAGTATCGATATGGGGGACAGTTCTAACAACTCACAATCCCCATAAACCATGTAGCTAACGTGGGTATAAAGGTCATACTTTTTAGGGAAAAGCCTCAAATATGTCATTGAACTTTCAGAAAAGGCTCATTTATGCCATCAGTTAAAAATTTGGCTCATTTATGTCATTATCATTAAAGAAAAGGCTCATTCATGCCATTATTTTTTAACGGTGGTTTTGCAAAAACCATTTTTGACACATGACTAATTTCATATCCAAACGTAATTTCTTTTGAATATGTTAATTTTTTTTGAATTTTATGTTTATATACATATATATATATATATATATATATATATATATATATATATATATATATATGTATGTATGTATGTATATATCATAATTGTATAATCTATACAACTTAAACATTTCTTTTTTTTATGGAATGCCTCTGTATATATATATTATTCTTTTCTTCTTTCATTTAATGATGATTAAAGAACCAATGATTTATTATTTTGTGAAGAATTCATTTATTAGAGGTTCTTGAGTTATGTGATAATGACAAATAATCAAATTTATGTTGGAATATTGCCAATAGTTTTTTAAGAACCTATTTTCCCATCATTTTTAATGAATAGATATTAGTAAAACAATATTTGTAAATTCAATGCAATTATTATTTATGACCGCGCGAAGCGCTCACAAATTACCTAGTAAATAATAAAGCAGAGAAAAGTGAATTAATAGAGTAATATGTCTTATATCAAGCTTTCATAAAAACATATATAAAGTGTGGAAGATATCAAGAATGCACAAAATTTGTGTTACCAATGCACAAACATCTAAGACGAACTATAATTATTCACAAAACTGCTTTGATATCTAAAATACTATTGAATAGGATAACAATCCTTCACTTATTATACCTATTGAAGATATTAGTATTAAACACAACCTATATTATGAAGAGGTACTCGTTAAGAGACATGTTCAAAGGTACTTTTAAAATTGAAATGTTGTGTTAATTTGCATGTTGGGTGTTTGATTTGAGTGTTAGATGTTGCCACCATTAATCTACTAAGAGTAATCTTATTCGAGAAAAAATGTCAATGGGTATATATTGTAACATCCCGCCTTACAAAGACAAAAATTTAGAAAGAACTCATTAGGAAAGAGCTAATTTGAGATTTGTTCAAGTTAAGCTTAAGTTGTGACGTTTGGGTCAACTTATAATCACCATAACTTTTAGTACATGATGAGATGAGTTAAGTATCCCATAAGATATGAAGTGAAAGGTCTTCGAATCCGCTTTTCAACATCGAGTTTGCTAAATTTCAAGTTTGGATGAGGGAGATTTGTCCATTCCAAATCAGCCTGTCCAGTTAAGAAATTTTACCTGAATTAATGAGGGGTATTTTAGTTTTTTCCTTACCCTTAAGCTTTAAACATTTTTAGTATATTTTTGGGGTCTAAACTGACTTAAGTCTGTTTACAACTCTAAATTATGCTTAAGGTTTTGAGAGGAGTTCAAGAGGAGGTGTTCAAGGCGTTCGTCAACATTCTTGATATTTGTGGAAGAGTTCGCCAAATTAGGTATGTAAGCTTTCATAGTATTGGGTTCGTTCACCCGCACACCAACCATATAAATTACATCCTTAATTTCATTCTTGAGGTTAAATGATTTGAATTATTGAGGTTTTATTCTTCATGTTTTGCTATCGAGTTTGATGAATTATAGAGGTGAATATTTCGATCTTTGAGGGTAGTTCTTAAGGTAAAGTGAGTAGATTCTCGTGTACCTTTATTTGGTAATTGAATCTAAGGAAAATTTGAGGAAAAATAATTGATTCTAGTCGATTTAGGGTCAGAAACGAGAAGCAAAATTCATCAGATTGATCTGCGGAAAGGCTGGCGTTGCGCACCCTAGATGCACAAGAAGGTTTGGCGAGGCATTCCAGCAGTGCACCAAGATTGAGTATCGAAAGTTCAAGGGTTTGTGCCCTGCGAAAACAGTGTGCCAGGTCACCTTCCCCAACTTTTTTCGTTGTTTGCTCTGTCTAAGTTCTTTTAAGGTGTACTAACTACTATAAACTACATCTAAATATCGATAGATCCTTCATTACATGAATCATAGCCCCTAAATTCATAATTCAAATTCAAGGTATAGTTAAGAATAAAGTCTTGAGAGTTCTTTCGAGTCATTTTAAGAAGTCTTTCCCAATCTTTTAAAACTTATTTAAAGACTTGAGTTTGAGGATGAGGAGAGTTGAGTTTTATTTTTTAAAAATGAATATATGGAAACTAAGTTGTAAGGTCCTTTAAATTATCTCTATTCTCGCCTAATATATGTGGCGTAGTGTGGCGTTGGTATATGAGGTTTATATGATTTGTATCATATATTGAAGATTAAGATTTAAAATAGGTTGTAATATCAAGGAAATAAGCTAAATATTTGTGTCAAAGGGACCCCTCAAACAAAGTCCTTGATTAACAAAATGGCTCGGGTAGTACTTCACCTGTTTAAAATGTTTAAAGTGTCCCATGCCTTGTGGATGATCCTATGATTTTGCAACATGCTAAGAATAGTTTTTATGAGATATTACAGTAGCACAAGGGTCGTATGTATGTTTTGAGATCAAGAAAATTAGCGAAACTCAGTTCACCAAAAGTTATCAATGTATTTCAACTAATATTTTCTTAACTTTGGATCAAATGTCTTGGATATTTTCTCCTAATCTATATGGAGTTAAACTACCAACTGAATCGAAGGCCTACGAGTGTAGTTTCCAACACTTAAAACCTCGTGTCAAACGGACATCGGAGTAAGAGTTATGAGGGTTTTACTACGAATTGTCGGGGCAGAATCCAGGTTGCGATCCAGGTCTGGTCAAAAACATGGTATGTCGGCCTAACTCAATGTTTTAAGCCATGAAAACATTTAATTTCTCTTACAAACCAGAAAGAAAGCTTAACAGAGGTTCCTATGGAGTTCCTGCATGATAAAGGTTAGTTTTTGACGATTTCTACCATCAAAAGTTGCGCCGCGCCTAGAAACATGATAGCTACACGTGGTAATCGCTTTTCCTTTCTATTAGTTGCTTTTGGAGCTAGTTATTGAATATATGAATTTGATGTTATTGGTGTTTCTTCAAGTTTTACACTTGGTTAGCTAAGGTAATCATCCGAGGATTGTTTTATGATTGTTTTATAAAGTTCTATGGACATTTCGTCAAGTTGATGCCATTTGGAAAATATTCCAATTTAAGAAAAATTATGAACTGTTTATATATACTCTTTCCGAAGTTTAGGACGTAAGGAACATTTTTCGTGAAAAAGCTACTAACATTCGAGCGTTCATTGAAAAGGTATGTTAAGACTAAGGTACGTTCATCATTTAGCACCCCTCCTTGGAAATTCCTAAAATGCCGAATGCGATATTTTTATATTATCTTGCTTGAAAGATGTTCAGTGAAAGGCATTGGGATTTCAGCTAGATAATTTTCATGGTTCCTTTTTTATGATATTCCACTCATTCGAATAAATAGAGTATTCAACATCTACATGTCCATTTATCGGTATTCTTAATTATATGTCCATATGTATGAATTCTCATTTTTTGGGTG
Organism: Solanum chilense; assembly: GCA_032847665.1. Lineage (NCBI taxonomy): Eukaryota > Viridiplantae > Streptophyta > Magnoliopsida > Solanales > Solanaceae > Solanum > Solanum chilense. The sequence goes on along the minus strand of JAPDHL010001909.1, from coordinate 1,517,159 downwards.
ATGTGACTTAGCATATCATGTGAGGTCCTTATAATTCGTAGCAAGTCCGCTTTCCTCACTAAGTTATTGTTACTATCCGATTTCGAAAATGAAAATGTTTCGCAGCCCATTTCGCAACCTTGGTAATTTTCTTAAGTTTTTTAAAAAATTATAATTTAAGAGTCACCACTTATTTTTTAGGAAAATTAAGAAAAAACATTTAGAAGATTAATTTTTTAAAGGAAACACTTAAACAAAACCAGAGTCGGATAAGGACTCAACTAATTCTCTAAGGAAGGGCTTAGGTACCTTAGAGAATCCGCTAACACGCGATTGACCGACGAATTTTAAAGTTGGATAATTTTTAAGAAAAACCTAAGAATACTTGTGAAAAAAATTTGTTTTAAAACAACTAAAATCTTTTGATACTTATACACTCATCTTATTCCAAGTATGAAATAAGTCAAATGCTTAAGTGTGATAATAATAATTTTTATTTAACATTTTATCCGAGGTCAAGTTTTTTAGTTTAAAACTCAATACAATAGCTTAAGCGTGGATTAGAAAGCTAAATACTAACTATGAAAGAATATTGAATAATTCTCAAGTTAGTCTTGAAGCTCAAATTGCCTAACTTAAAAGAGTACGAAAATTTAATCACTACAATAAACAACTAACGAAATAAAAGATTTATTTAAGAACTTCCAAGGATTCATCCAAGTTAGGTAAAATAAACAAAAAGTTAGTAAGATCATAGAAAACACACTGTTAGCTTGGTTCAAATGTATCAAAATAATCCAATTGTGCAGCAAGAGCAAGAAGTAACCTGATCGTGTCAAGCCTAGCTATTGGTGCAAATGTATCAAAATAATCCACACCAAAAATTTAAGCATACCATTAACTATAAGTTTTGATTTATGCTTATTCACTTAACCATGTACATATAGCTTGGTTATAAAGACCCATTTCAACCCAATTATCTTTCTGTCTTCGGGTTGATCAACAAGCTTCCAATTCATGTTCTTTTCAATCATAAACAACTCTTCTTTCATTGCAGCCACCCATTTTTCATCATTCTTGGCTTCATTGTACCCAGCAGGTTCACATACTACAACCTTGCATCTCTGATATATATCAGTGAGTTGTCGAGTCAAAAGTCGAGTACCTTTGAGTGATAAATGATCAACCATTTCATCCTGCCGTGAGAGTGATATGTTCTTCTCAAAATACGTGGTAGGAGACTTTTCTGCTTTTTCAGAAGTGTAAGGACAGATTTCTTCGAGTCTTCACGACACCACTCTTGATTCTCAATAAAATTCACATCTCTATTAAAAATTATATTTTCAGTTTGTGGTTGGAAGACTTAATATGCTTTTGAAACTAAACTATATCCAATAAAAATGTCTGGGACAATTTTTTTTTATCTAGTTTATCTTGTTTAAGCTGAGGAATGTAGGAAAAAGAGACAACCAAACACTTTAAGAAAATTTAACGATGGTTTAAATCCATACCAAGCATCAACTGGAGTTCGGTCTTTCACTACCTTTGTGGGAAGCCTATTTTGAAGAAAAACTGATGTATTTGCCGCCTCTGCCCAAAATTTCTTTGGCAAGTTCTTTTCGTGAAACATACATGTGGTCATCTCCATAATGTCTCTGTTTCTTTTCTTGCTTACTCCTTCTTGTTGTGGAGTATAGGGAGTAGTAAGTTTGAAGATGAATCCCTGCTTCCTCATATAACATGTCGAACTTGTAAGAAGTGTATTCCTTTCTATTATCTGTTCTTATGGACTTGATTTTATAGTTGGCTTCATTTTGTGCTTTTGCTTTGAACTTCCGAAAAAAATTAGAAGCCTCTGACTTATGTTTGAGAAAATAAATCCAGCACATGCGGGTTAGATCATTTACAAAAATGATATAGTAAAGACTACGTTTTAGTGAATGAGTCCTTTGAGGTCCTGCTATATCAGTATGAGTTAGTTCCAATTTGTTCGAGGCTCTCCAAGTTTTCTTTGGAAATGGAAGTCTGTTTTGTTTTCCATATTAACACACAAGACAATTTGAAGAATGTACTTCTAAAATAGGAAAGTCCTTAAACTATTTTTATTTTTTGCATTTTAACCAATCCTTCGTAGTGATAGTGTCCGAGTCTCTTGTGCCATACTTCTGCAACACATTCTTTTGCTTAAAAATAACATGCTCCTCCTCAAATGGATCTAATGAGAAACTTTTGCCTCTCATTCTTACTTTAAATATTTCTTAATCTGAAGCATCCTTGATCAAGCATTGATTATCTTCAAAATTTAACTTGTAGCCTTTTTCCATCAATTGACCAACACTTAGCAAGTTTTGATCTATGTAAGGTACATAAAGCACATCAGAAATTGTTTTAGTACCTGAATTACTTGTGATAACAATGGTTCCTTCCCTCTTACAGGATGATGTCCATTACCTATTCTGACTTTAGTAATGGTTGTGCGATTCAATTGCTTGAAGAGAGACATGTAATTTGTCATATGATTAGTGCATCCACAATCAATTATCCAACACTCACTAGATGATCTACTTGAAAAACATGTAGTAACAAACGGTTGATCTTCCTCCTCACCCTCAACAATTTGAGCCTCTGCTTCTTATTGCTGACCATTTTTCTTGCAAATGACAGCTTCATGCCCAACTTGATTGCATTTAATACATTTAGCATCAACCCTTCCCCAATATTTATATGGTGGATGACCTTTCTTGTTACAATGCTTACAAGGAGGATAATTTTTCTTTGAGTGTACAATTTTTCCTTTGGTAGTACTTGTCGAAATGCCTTCACCATTTTTCTTGTTCTTTTTTTTTTTTGCCTCGATCTTGAGGCTTGTCAAACAATGCTCCCTCTGTATTTCCTTCTTCTCTAATAACTCTTTGTTGTTCTTGTGCCCCCAAAACATTAAATAACTCTGCAAAGGTGATCTTGGACAGATCCTTCATGTTATCCAAAGTAGTTATTGTTGCTTCAAATATTTCTGGCACAGTTACCAAAATCTTTTCAATAATACGTGAATTATTAAACGCGATACCAAAAATCTTACCCTGATTGCTATGTTCAAGAGCCTTTTAGTAATCTTTGAATGGTTTCAATTTCTTTCATCTTCTGCATCTCGAAATCTCTTATAGTACTTAGCACTTTCATACCTCTGATCCTTTCATCCCCTTCATATCCTTCCTTAAGATAATCCTTGATGAATTTTGCTGACTTTAGAGACATAATTTGAGTGAGGATTGAAGAAGATACTGCTGAAAATAAACAGGCCTTTGTCTTTGATTTTTTGGTTTTTCCTGTCTTTATGGTTTTTGATGTGGGCCATAGTAAGATTGTTTTGCAACAAAGGAAATTCATAATATTCTTCAACTGCCGCCCACATATCATGACATCTACATATGTTTCCATCCTAACCGCCCAAATCTGATAATTATCACCATTAAAAAAAGGTGGTGCCTTTACGGAAAAACTTGATTCTGCTTCCATAATTGATAAACTTGTCTTGTTGATTACAATCAAAACATCCACGGATCCCTCAAGAAATAAATGCTCTGATACCAATTGTTAGTTTTCGGATAAGGAAAAACATAAAAATATGATCTTCTTTTGTTATTGAACAAGTAAGAACATTAGTTAAGAAAAAAATTATGAAAGAAAAACTACTTACTTCATTATAACACAGATGTTTATAGAGTTTACAAGTAAACCAACTCTTAAGGATAAAATAAAAAAAACTAAGGATAAGGATAAGGATAAGGATAAAATAGAATTTAACTGTTAAATAACAAATAACTACTTTACAATACATAGAACTTGGACTGATGCAGTTCTTATGCATATTTCTAACATAATACAAAACCAACCAAGTACAATTTGCTTTTAATCTTAGATGGGTTCACATTTCACGGAAAGAAAAATCTCAAAGAATTTAAACTCATATCAGCAATACTAGAAGCCTTCTTTAACTACATGATCTATAAGCAGTATGCTTCTCAAGCAGTGGTAATTGAAAACTTAAAACAACCCATGGATACATTAATATTTACAAACTAAGAAAACATAACAAGCCTTAATGTAACACTTCGAAAATCTATGATGTGTTTTAAAGCCTAACATGAGTTTCAAAAGGTTTAGATACTATTTTAAGCTCTATTTTGAAGTATATATGTCATTTAAAAGGTTTAGAAACCAAAACGTCAAAGAACGTCCACGACGTTCGGGAAATAGTCCTATTAGGTACTAGCGTGCCTTATCCTATTTGACTAGATTTTAGGAGTCGAAAAATGATGAAAATTGGTGGAAGGGTGTCTAACATGTATTAGAGTTGATTTGTCAAAAATTCCAGGCACGAATCCCCAAGGACAAACCAAGGGACTTGAGGAGGACCCTTGCGTTTGTGATCAAAGAACTACCCAAGGCAGTGTGACCACGACTTGTAGTCGACGATTCGTGTGTCAATCGATGGGGGAGTAAATTGCCTTGTCGATGAAAAATTATTAATTTTCCCAAAGACTGGTTTTGGACCAGTCTCTGACCAAAACTACAGACCATCAGGACGGAGGGTTCTGTGGCCGTCGTCTCACAGATGAACCGTCGATCGGGGTCTTTTCTGTGGGGCCTGTTTTGCTACAGGTTTTCACTTAAGTTAATTAATTAGTTGGATTATTTAGGAAGTTAATTAGGGGTTAAGGGAGGTATAATTAGGTTAGTTAACCACTTATATAATGTTCATAAGCTAATTCGACTAACCTAAGCTCTCACAACTCACAAACCCAAAGTTCTCTTCCTTCTCTCTTCTTTCTCTCTCATGTTGAAGAACTCCATAGGAGACAAGGTCAAGGTGGATTATAGGGATTCAATCACAAAAGTTCCTCCATCAATCTTCATAAAAAAATTAGGGTATGGAATTCCTTTCACTTTTGGGACTTCTGGCCCCAAAGGGTCCATTCAAATTGATTTCAAAAGTTGAGTTTTCATGTGGATTTCTTCCAATCTCGAAATTGGTCTTCCAAACTGATTGTTTTGTGGATTATTTTAAATTTTAATGATTAAACTATGATGTAATATGACTATATTACACTACTTCTTGATGGGTTGGTCTAAATTGTAGAAGATGACCCATTCCCATTAACCCTAGGTTATGATCTTAATGTGAATGTGTAATATTCGTTCAATTGACTTGGTTATTGATTGAATTACTATTCTATGATATTATTGTATAAATTATGAATAGTTTAAGATGAATCATAGGCCTATCATGCTATCTCTTGAGTAGTTGATCTAGGTTATGAGACATGTTGTAAATTTGACCTAAGTCTCTTATCTTAAGCTATGATCTAGTGATGAATTGTGTTATAGTGATTCAATTGGCCTTGTTATCATATTTGTTATTTATGTGTGATTATATTACTCCCCTATTGGTTTGAGTTAAGGGTTGATGGTAAGACGTTGAAGGTGAATTATGAAGGAGACTTCGTAAGTCTTATGATCCCTATTCATTACTTCAAATGTGGTTACTTCAGATAGAGTAATGATGTTTAATTGAAGTATATATCGTATTAGGATTGATAGGGTTGGTACGATGTTGAATTGAAATGTCATGACAATGATTGTGAGGTTGATTAAGATGTAAATGTTATAAGGCTAGTGATGACATGTGCCTTATCATGTATGATTGTGTAAATGTGATAACCTCACTTATATGAATTGCAATGAAAGTACTTATACTCATGAAAATTCTTATTGAGCTATGATGATGATAATTATACAAGGTTTAGACCCTATGAACTACAATATGTTAGAATTGATTGATAAAGACATTAAAGACATTTCAAAAGGAACTCTAGCTTAGCACCGAGGGAACTTGACATTGAGAGGTGTTGACTTTCCATAGAGAAAGATTCACCCTATAGTTTATTATGAGGTGTTGACTCCCCTATGAGGGATAATCACCCAATGACTTCTCATGAGAGGAAGATCCAATTGCCAAGTGGCATGTAGAGAGAAAATACCTATTTCTTAGTTCCTTAAACTATGTTTCCCCCATAGGAAGACTAGCTAGTGGATCCACCTTGAAAGATACGTTTATGTTTTGTTTTTTTTGGATGGTGGACCACCTTCCATCGGCGTAAGGTTTTTCAACACCAGATCCCATAAATAGATCTTGTGGTCTATGTCGGTTAAGGTAAGTGTTCCTAAACTAAAATGAATTAATGAAGTACAAACCAACTAGGGTGACTTGAGAGGTTTGACTTAGCCTAGGTAGGGGTATGAGACTCTACCTATGTGATGCACTAGTTTGCCTTAAGGGAAACCTTAGGAGGATGATCTTATGTATGTATATGCTAATGAATGCAAATGATTATAATATGATGATCTTACATGTAAATGACATTATGTGATGAGGGTTATTCTTATGAACATGTATTTGGTCTCTATTGTCAAAGTATGGTGTTATGAACTCTTATGTATTATTAATGTGTTATGTGGAGTTTGGACATTGGTTATGGTTCTTGATAGGTTGTCTTAATTAAGTAAGGTTATGAGACTTTGCTTAGTTATTGCACAAGTGAACTTAATAAGGGTCATGAGTAATGGACTTTCTTTATTATGATATGATGAATCCTTATTCATGCTTGTGATGTTATTACTTGATGATAGAGTCGTATTTGATTATGCGTTCAAGTATCTTGATATGCATGTTTCTATCTTTGACTTTATGAATATGATTTATTGATTGTTATGGTTATCTTGAATATGCATAAGGCTTTCTAAAGGTAAAATATCATGCTTAATGAAATGACCCTTTTTACCATGATTTGATCTTATATGTGCATATGGTCTCATACTTAGTACAAGTGGTGTACTAACCCCATTTTCTCCCTTTCACCTACATTTAAGGTTTCGGTCGTTGAAGGCTTTTTTGGAAGACTTTGAGGAAGACTTGGAAATTCTCAATCATCCAAGTGGGTAGGTCCTCACTTTCCAAGGGTGATGCCAATGTCAAGCTTATAAAGTTGTTTTAGTTTTAAGACTCTTATGTTCGTTCTCCTTTCATTTGATTACAGATTGTATAGCCTATATGTGGATCTTTTACATTGATGTATGGGATATGCCCAAATTTTTATAATCTTGTTAGATGATTATGAGATGAGACACTCTTTAAATAGGATGTTATATCTTATATATACTTATGTGCAATAAAAGTTGAAGACTATGTAATCTCCGATACAAAGGGTCGACGTATACTCGATATGAATATATTATGTGTATGTAGAGGTCTAGGTGGAACTCAATGCAGAAGAAATGAAAAGTTTTAAATTTTTAACCTATGAATGTAATGATGTAAGCTAAGAGGCTAGTCTTAGTCCTCAAAGAGGACGACGGCGACGATTATGTCTAGGGGGTGCTCCCCGGATGTGACATTTAAATTTTCTCTAACAAATAACACAACAACATACACTGAAATTAAACTAATAGAAAAGAAAAGGAAAGAGTTACCTAGCTTTGAGCAGGGAACTGGACAACAAGTTTTGACGGAAACAATTTCACCTCTTCCACTCGAACAACCACAAAAAAAAATCTTTAAACTATTAAACTAAGAATTCACAAACCTTATAGGGGGTACTACTCTCAAGTCCCAAAACCTCCCTTTGCATAGTGAATGAGGTGGGTTTATATGGAAACCCAAAAATCCCAAAAAAAGATGAATTCTCGATGTGGGACTTCTGCTAAAATCCCAAATTCCTTATCAGCTGAGATATGCGAATTGGAGGAGTTACAAATTCATATCAAATCGAATAGTTGAGAGAGGGAAAATGAGAATAGATTGATCAGATCCGCGTGGCTAGTCTAAAAGCCTCTAGGAATGCTATATCGTAGTGGGCACTCCCGTCATATGAACTAGATGAGGGAGAAGATGAAACTGAAGGGCGATTCAGCACACAACTAGGGTCGCATCTGATTTTTCTCAGTGTTTTGAGAAGAAAACGACGCTATGGCATCGTTGTTGTTTTTGGAAATTGCACGTGCTGGTTGTGTCTTTCTTTGAGAAAAGAAGGTGGGCCGGGTCAGGGTTAGAGGTGAGTTGGCTGGTGAGATTTTTGGCCAAAACATTTGGGCTGATGGTTCAAATTTGGAGTGAATAAGGTCCATTAAGAATTTCCATCAAATTCAAATTGATAAAACGAGAACCAAACGAATTACACACACAATTAATTACTCAATCTTCTTAACTTTAACAACACAAAGGAATTATATTGAAAAAATCTTAATTATATTTGATCATGCTATGCATTTTACTTCCGAGCTATAATCCGGAGGTATGGGGCCTAGTTCCTATATTTATACGTATGAGAAATAGATGACCACAAGTCGGTGATTATGATGCCGGTTCGCTACCGGAAAGCACCACCATTGCTAGCAGTTGGATGGGTATGTCATGCATTTGCATTTATATATATACTAGTCTCTGGGTCCATGCGTGACACGTGCGTCCCATGCATTTTCATTTTAGATTGCTAGAACAATTACAATTCTATGAAACATGCATGTAATGATAAATAAAATGCAACAATTACAAATAATTAATCATTAAATGTGTGACAAGAAACACCAAACAAGGGGTGCGTTTTAATGTTTAAAAACAATTCCTTATAAAGCAACTAACGGTACATCTGAACTTTGGTTAGTAATAACAAACTTTCACTGAAGTCACATATAACTAATTTGAGCCTAATAAAAATATACAAATTCGTAGAAAATTAAACCAAAGAAGTCTAATAGGGATAAAAACACAAAAAAATATACACCAAAAAAGTACAATATACACATCCTTCTTAAGACTTTAATTATAACAATGCATATGAAAAAATTAAGGGAGGATAAAATTTAAGAGTCTTCTCATCGAATCATAATATATATATATATATATATATATATATATATATATATATATATATATATGGTCACTTTTTTACTTTCTAATGAATATGATCACTTTTTGATCCTTTAGCTTGCAATTACATTAGGAGGTGAAAATGTTCTAAAAATATTATGATTAATTAATATTTAACTTATGAAAGAATTTTTGTAGCAGGTGTGTAAAAAATACAATTTTATCATTTCAAATGATAAAAAAAGAAGGACCCACCTAAAAATACAAGCATAAAATAAAATACAAACATAAACTAAAATTATACATAAAATGTATTCATAGAGATAAGACCACACTAAATAAAACATATGTGTTTGTCTGTCATAGTTTCGATGTATCCAAGTTTGAATTCCATACAATGTAGGATACACACCTTTTTACAGTGATATAACCCTTTGAATTTCATACATAATTGATTATAGTCTTTTCGTTTTTTATCCACCCATAAGAATTTCCTAATTACGCATCAGTCAACATGAATTTGTGGCTTCCTAGGAACCTAGCCAAATAAACATGGGTGCATGTATCGATGCATGCAGTATGCACCGGAGATGACTTCATTATAAGTATCTCAAATTCAATGTTATATGGTACAATCACTTTCACAATTTATAATAGTCATTTAGAAATTAATATAACATGATGATAAAATTTATGTTTCGGAGACTTAAGTACAATGAATTATGATGTATAATAGTATATTTTATCCCAAAGATAATATTTATTATTGAAAATGGCATCATTAGTAAGTATATTTCGAGATTTTGAAATGTTAAACACAATTGATAAATAAAAAAAATGAGAAAAATAGACTTTTGGAATGAACAAACAATTAATAAATAAAATATGAGACAAAAAAAAAATAAACAGGAAAAATTAGTTTAATGATCCATAAGAAGCCCTAAAATATTGAATAGAACAATTACCTAAGATGCGAACCGAAAGAAAGAAATTATATCTTCTTCACTGTTTCAACCATATAAAATATGCACAAAACAATAAATATATAATTAATTGGTTTTTTTAAAGTTAATTTGACATTCTATTATCCCAAAACCTTGTATAAAACAACAATATATAATCACACATATAAATATTCATGAAGAACACTAAAAAAAGGAAAAAGATAATAAATCAATCCATGTTTAGAAAGATACAACCGACTTTATGATATTTGTCATTTTAGAGATGACCTTCCCTAAATTAATTTTTTTTATGTTGCCCAGAAGATTTAGCTGATATCTTCCTTCAGCATGGTCTTGTAATTGATTTTTTTGATAAAATATGAATGTTTATTTCCCTATAGAAAAATTAAAAGATACACGTGATAAGACAAAAAAATCTTTCAATCTCAACAATAAGAAAAACAAAGAGTTGAATGTGGAAGATAAAGAAATCTCTCAGTTCTGAAAAACTTATGGGGTGTTATTCTTAGGAGGTCATCGAATTCTCAGAAAATAAACGATTCTTTATTAAATAAAAGTAATGACTTTTGGTCTTTTTTTGTTAAAATAAGTTCAAATTAAGAGAATTTTTTAAAGAAGGGCAAAATGGTAATTCAACTTTGAAGTTAGAATCTTCCCACTTATAATAATTTATGGTTTATTCACGAGATACGCTAGCACGAGCATATCATTCATATATAAGTACTAGGTTTCCAAATGATATTATTTGAGTTTCAGTTTTAGATGGTATCTCTATTATCCTTTTTTCGCAGTAAATATTTATGATTCTATTTTTCCGCTTAACATACCAGTATATTTTATTCGTTCTAACGTCCCTTTGCCTAGGGACACTCCTTTTGTTTCGTTTGAGTAGGTATATGTAGGGACTGTAATAGATTGACCTGCTAGGAGTCAGGTTCAACTATGAGTTGGTAAGCTCCATTTTATCATGGGGCTGCCAGAGAATGTTTACTTTTGTTGAAAAATTGGGTATAGTCGGGGCCTTGTACCGACAATGTTTTTATTACTCATAGAGGCTACTGTGGATACAATATTCTTGTTTTTCTTTGTATGTTTCAACCTCCAGTCAATAGTCTTGGCAGGTATATATGTGTGTGTAAGTAAGCATGTCTGCAATTGTGGCCTCATGGACTAGATAGTATGTTGCTATGTTTTTTGACTTGTCTATCATTGTTTGCATGGTTTGTTCTCTTTCAGTCTTCACTTTTTAGAGGTTGTGCTACCCAATTTTATTTTCTTGTCTCACTGCTATGTTTATCTAGTATGTTTAGTGGTTACTCGGTCTTATAGGGTATCGAGTGCCAGTTACTCCCCCCTTTTTTGGGGCGTGACATAAGTATTCCCAAGAGTAAATGTTTTTACATTTAAAATGAGAGGAAACATCAATTTCCAAATAATTTAATGAGGAGCTTTAGAGTATAATATATTTTAATAGAACCTTTTGAGTAATAATCTCAAAGCTTGAGGATAAGGAAATTATTTTAAACATATGAGTTGAGTATATTATTAGGATTAGTATTGAACACCAATATGGCGACGGTTCATGCAACTCAAAGTCCTCATAAACCATGTGGCCAGCGTGGGTAGAAAAGGTTATATTTCTTACATGATTCATTATTATTTTTTAAGCATAGCTTTGTCACGTCCCGAGCTTACACCCTGAATGTGATTGACATCCAATAACCATTGCTGGCCTTGAGAGAACCCTTGGTCTGGCTTACTTAACTCAATAGAAAAACAAGAACTTTCCCATAATTAAAGAAATGAACGTCTTTGGCCAATCACACTTAAGTCTCAAACATAATATCTGAAATAAAAGAGAGTCAACTAAACTAACTGACTATACGTTTCTGAAGCGTCTGAAAATACAATGATGAATGTTGGGAAAGACCCCAAAACATTCTGAAATTGAAAGACTAGAAATAATATAATAGGATCCTTCGGAAAGCAGGAGGCTCACCACTAACTCTGAGGGCTTAAACTGGATCAACGATGCGCTGGATGATGATCCTGAATATCTACAACTACATCATAAGACGATCCAGACCAAGTTACATAAGTACATGAATATATGAATATGCGAGTTGGTATTCTAAACAACGACTTAAGCTTGATGGTAATACGATGAACTTAACTTAGCTCTACTCAATCAAGAAATACTATACTCTATGTATGTATATAAAACAATTTTAATCACATGCGATATATATAAAGATTGTAAAATAGTAAATCAACTTAGTTCATCAAAGAAAATGTGATAGCAAACTCAACTTTAATTATATATGAAAGTAATATAGTTCTGTGGGAGGTTCTCTAACCAACAACAACCACTATGAGCCCAAGTAATAATACAACATCTCGCCCACGCTGCCAGAACTGTTCTATACTTTGTCACAACATAAAAAATCCTCAAATTAGTGGATCCACTAGATTAACTAATGTGATCATCTAAAAAGTATGACCCGTTAATACCCATTATGGCTACATCATTTCATGTAGACTTGAGTTAATATAAACTCTCATCCCTACGTTGATACTCAAACTACTCCCAAAATATACTTTAACTCATGTGTTTTTAAAACACTTCGTTCTTTGGGTTGAGATAATTGCTCAATATATAGGTTTATAAAGATCTCTTAGAATCAATGTTCCCTTTCCTTGCTCAAAACTCTTTCCGAACTCTTCGTTTCCTCTTTAACTTAAATGTGAAAACATTTATAAACTCTTAGGGAATACTTAGTCCCCTTATATATTTTGAGAAATGAACTCAACTGTTTACACTTTACTTGACTTGGAAGTTTTGACTTAATCAACTCTTTAGGGAATACTTAGTTCCCTTATACTTCCTTGAAAGAAAGACACTTCAACTCTTACTCTTTCTTTAACTCAAAGATTGAGCCTTAACCGAAGTTAAAATGTTTACATAAGACTCTTGGAAACTTTAGGAAACTCTGCTTTTAACTTACTCAATAGCTTTAGACTTAAATTCTTAACTCCTTTGACTTTTATCTTAACTTTCCTTGAATGTATTATGGATTCAAGGTTAGCATTTGAGTTTTTTCATGGTATTTAGAAATCATTTGAAGTAATTAAAATCATTTAAAGATGTTAAAGTTCTTTGGAAGAACTTAAAAGGGCTATTTTACGAAAACTGGACGAGAAAATGCAGGGTTGGGCGTACTGGTGGCGCGCTGCACCAACCGCAATTAACTGAGGCTTTGTTTAGGGGAACTGGTGCTGCACGGCGCAAGGCCTCAGTTGAGTGCAGCCAAATTTCGGTGCACTACAGGAGCGCTGCCCCTGCCCTTACCCAGTTGCGTCTGATGAATTTTTCAACTCGTTTTTCATCTCCAAACACTCAAAACCTTCCTAGTTAACTCTCCAAAAGCTTGGTTCTATTGGTACTCTTTATAACTATCGAATTCAACTCAAAAGAAACCTGGAGAAACAAGAATTCAACCAACAAAGGCAGCTAACAATTCAATCAACAACAAATCGAAACTTTCCTTCAAGAACTTAACTTCTGACATGAAATCAACTCATAAATTACTGAATTGAAACAAATTGGTGTATGGGTGAATTAGCCTAACACGAAAGATCCCACATACCTTAATGAGGATCACCCACGACGAATTTCACTCAACGATCTTGGCATTCTTGATGAATTCTTTGACCTTTTCCCCTTATCCTCTTCTCTTTTCTCTGAAACTCTAAGCGTGAATAAATTTTATAAAACTGAACTGAGGTTTAGTTTTACCCTTAATGAACCCTTAAAAAAATAATAAATAGTAGGGTGAAAAGACCATTTTACCCTCACTAAAATCCGTATTGGACTTTTCTCAATCCAAAAACCAAACTTCCGATAGGCATATCTACCTCATACAATATTAAAAATGTGCAACATTGGCAACGTTAGAAAGATCTTTTCCAGGTCTTTCCAACCATACAAATAACTAACCCTAAATCATCCTGATCTAGAAGTTATGACAATTTGAATATGACCAACAACTCTTTTTTACACTTAGGAAATTTTCTAGATTTTTTATGTTCTTTCCAAAAATAACTATTGTTAGTTTCTTTGTTTAATCGTACTTATTTTGGTTTAAGAGATGGTACAATATCTCACCCTTGGGATCATTTTTCCTCGAATAATAACCCTTTCACTATGCTAAAGGTAGTAACATCATTTTAGCACTCAACAACCAAAAACAAGTAATAACATGCTTACACGTAGTCTTATAAATTGCTAAAAAGAGAATTTAGTACCTTGATCCGCATTCCCTCCGGATTCAAAGAGATGTGGATATCTCTTATTCATATCCTCCTCATATTCTAAAGTCTCTTCTCCAGCGAATTTGTTTCTCTAAATAACCTTGATTGATGCAACTTCCATAGTTCTCAACTTGCAAACTTGATGATCTAAAATCTGGACCGGAATCTCTTCATAGGAGATTATATCATTAATACCAACATTCTAAGTTGGTACAATCAATGAAGTATCACCCAAGCACTTGTTCAACATAGAGATATGGAATACTGGATGAAGCGCTGCTAATTCTTGGGGTAGCTCCAACTCATAAGCTACATTGCCAACTTTCTTGGAGATTATCGAAGGACCAATATATCGGCTACTAGGTTTAACCTTCTTACCAAGCCTCATAACACCTTTCATGGTTAAAACCTTAAGATATACCAATCATTCACTTCAATCTCCAATGGCCTTATCCTCACATCAATTTAGGACTTTTGGCGACTCTGTGCCATCTTCAATCTCTCTCTAATCAGTTTCATTTTCTCCATGGCTTGGTGAACTAGATCTGGTCTTATCAACCCTGATTCACCAACTTCGAACCACCCAATAGGATATTCGTATCTTCTACTATAAAAATATTCATATAGAGCTATTTGGATGCTGGAATGGTAGATATTGTTGCAAGCGAACTTAATGAGAGGTATGTGATCATCCCAATTCCATTTGAAATCAATCACACAAGACCTCAACAAATATTCTAAGGTCTGGATAGTATGCTCTTCTTGTCCATTCATATGAGGATGAAAACAGTACTTAAGTTCACCTTCAAACCCAAACCCTTCTGTAAAAACATTCAAAATTGAGTAGTCAATTGTGCCCCTCTATCTGAAATAATGGAGACTAGGACTCCATGAAGTCTTAACACCTCTTGAATGTACAACTTAGCATAATCCTCGACCTAATAGGTAGATCTTTCCTGCAATAAATGGGCTGACTTTGTCATTCTATCGACAATCACCTAAATAGAATCATGCTGCCTGCGAACCTTGGCAAGCTTGTGATGGAGTTCATATTAATCATCTCCCACTTCCATTTCGGAAGTTCTATCTTCTTATCTAACCCTCCAGGCATTTGGTGTTCCACTTGAACTTTTTGGCAATTCAGACATTTGGCAACAAACTCAACAATGTCTCTCTTCATGCCTTCCCACCAATATACCTGTCTCAAATCACGGTACATCTTGGTGGAACCGGAATGGAATATCTGGAGCTATGAGCCTCCTCTAGGATCCTCTCTTGGAGTCCATCCACCCTAGGTACACACAATCTACCTTGGTACTGCATAACACCATCTCCTTCTTGTTCAAAAGCCAATACCCTTTTCTTATGAACAATCACCTTCACATCAAGAAAAATGGGGTCTTGTTCTTGATATTCTTTCACCTCATACACTAGTGGTGATTCAGCCTCCTTAGACAACACTATGCCTCCTTCTGTGGAATCCATAGGTCTGACTCATAGGCTTGCAAGTCTGTGCACATCTTTAGCTAACTCTTTCTTTTCTTCCTTAACATGGGAGGTACTCCCCATGGATAGTCTGCTTAAGGCATTAGAACCACATTAGCCTTACCTGGGTGGTAAAAAATACTCATGTCATATTCTTTTAGTAATTATAACTACCTCCTCTGTTTGCGCTTTATCTCTTTCTGAGTCAAAACATATTGGATTCTCTTGTGATCCGTGAATATGTCATAATGAATACCATACAAGTAGTGACACCATATCTTTAAAGCAAAAACTATTGCAGCAATTTCTAAGTCATCAGTCTAATAATTCTTCTCATGTACCTTCAACTTTCTAGAGGCATAAGCTATAACCTTGCCATCGTGCATCAATACACAATCCAAACCAACTCTCGATGCATCACATCACCACGAAACCTTGAGTAACCTTTTCTATGGTAAAAACCAGAGAAGTAGATAATCTCTTTTTCAGCTCCTGAATGATTTTCTAACGAGCTTCAAACCATTGAAGCTTTACTGTATTCTGAGTTATCTTGGTAAAAGGAGACGATATAGATGAAAACCCTTTGACAAATCTCCTATGATAGCGAGCCAAACCCAAGAAACTCCTTATATTTGTTGGAGATATGGGTCTACCACAACTCTGAACTGCTTCTATCTTTTGGGTCTCAACTCTAATACTATCATTAGAAATGATGTGGCCCAAGAATGCCACTACCTTACACTAAAACTCACACTTGGAGATCTTTGCATATAGCTCCTTATCTTGAAAGTCCGCAAAACAATACTGAGGTGACTAGCATGATCATCTTCATTCCTTGAATAAACTAGTATGTCATTAATGAAGACGATGACAAATAGATCAAAATAAAGTTTGAAGACTGTGTTCATAAGATCCATGAATGTTGAAGGATTGGTCAAAATAAATGACATAACAAAAAACTCATAATTCCCATATCTAGTTATAAAAGCTATCTTTGGAATGTCATATTCCTTAACTTTGAACTAATGGTAGCCTGATGTAAGATCGATTTTGGATAAGCAAGAAGCACATGGTCAAAACGATCATCTATCATTGGAAGCGGATACTTATTCTTGATACTCACTTAATTCAATTAGTGGTAGTCTATACACATCCTAAGGGAACCATTCTTCTTCCTTACAAACAAGATGGGAGCGCCCCAAGGTGAGACACTTGGTCGAATAAAACCTTTATCTAACAGATCTCTCAGTTGCTTTTTCAACTCTTTTAACTATGCTAGTACCATTATATATGACAGAATAAAGATAGAACGAGTATGTGTATTGATATCTATGTCGAAGTCTATCTCTTTCTTAGGAGGGACACCAGGTAGATCATCAGGAAAAACATCTAGAAGCTCTTTTACTATAGGAACTAACTGAAGGGAAGGTACCTCGACACTTGAGTCATTAACTTGGACAAAGTGATAGATACACCCCTTTGAAATTAACTTCATAGCCTTAAGGTATGAAATAAAGCGACCCTTAGGCACTGTTGAACAGCTACTCCACCCTATGATTGGCTCGGTAGGAATTTGGACCTTAAGAACTCGAATTTTAAAATGTATTGATGCGTAACATGCATGAAGACAATCCATACCTAGAATGACATCAAAATCTACCAGGTCTAACTCTACTAGATCAACCATAGTGTTCTTGTGATTGATAGAGATAGGACAATACGATAGAATCTTTCCGCTAAAATAGACTCTCCAACAGGGGTAGATACATAGAAAGGTTCACAAAGTATCTTAAGAAAAATCTCAAACTGATTTACAACATAAGAAGTTACAAAATATAAAATTTCTCCAGGTCTAATAAAGCACAAACATTAAAATTAATTACTTTTATCACACGCGTGACAACATCTGGCGAGTTCTCTTGCTCTTGGCGGCTAGCCAGTACTAGAAGTGGCTCCTCTAGGTGCAGCCCTATATGGTGGAGCAAGTGATGAAGATTGAGCTCCATTGCCCAAATTTCCACCACCTAGCTTATTCTTAGGGCACTCTCTCATGAAGTTACCCTCTGGACCACACTTGAAGCAACATGTCTAGCCACTAAATTTACCAGGGTGTTTACTACCGCACTTAGCACATGTAGAAGACCAATTTCCTTTTTTTGCCACACTACCTTGTGACTAGGCTTATCTAGACTTAAAATTCTACGAATTCAGGCCATTATACTCAACACTATTTCTAGCCGTAGGTGCTGTAGCAGATGATTGTGCATGACCCTTTTGTTTATAAAATTTTGATTGACTTCAACCACCCTTCTGTTAACTAGATTCATTCCAATCTTAGATTTTTCCTTCCTGTACTCCTCTCTGTCCCTCAACTTTTCTTCTTCAACTTGTTGTGCATAGACCATCAACCTTGAAATGTGCATGTCCCTAATCAACATTGCATACCTACCTTCTTTGCATGATGCATGACCCAAAACACCAACAAACAAGCTCATTCTACTCCTCATACCCTTAAACATCTTTGTAGCATAGAGATACGGTTGGGGTGAACTTTAACCCATACTCATGAGCGCTCAAGAAGTCCTGTTTTAGAGTAAGGAACTCATGTACTTTTCCTCCTTTCGTTCTTGTCGAAAGAACCGCCCAAGAAAACCTCTTTGAAACAAACCCATCTTGGATGTGGTTCATGCTCATCTCTTCCCTCATTCTACACGTTGAACCAAACCTAGACACATTCTTCAGTTGGTATGCATCTTGCTCAATACTTTCAGTATCAACCACATGCATCACCTAAAAAACCTTCTTCATCTCTTCCACAAAGTTTTTTGGATTCTCAGTAGTCTTGAACCAGAAAAACATTGGGGATTCATTCTTAAGAACTCTTGAATGCTTGAAGAGTCACCCCCTTCTTGTGAAACACCCCTTTGTTGCCCGACTTGGTTAGTCACCTCTTGGCTTAGCATTCGTATAGCTTCAAAGAACTCAAAATTGGTGACTTCCCCTTGAGATTGCATGTTCTGTGCATTAGGTACATCTAGTTCCTCAACATTTATTTTGGTTGGTCGAACCTTGTATGCTCTTCGTGGGGGCTTGATGTTCTAAAACACATGCAAGCACGAATTAGGTTGAAACTTTTTAGCGATAGACTCTAACGCACGAAAAGGAATATCAAAGAAGTGAAGAAATTCCTAAATATCGTAGCCTCTGAATAATAAATGTGTCACACTTCACAACGATGACTAAGACACTTCGGGCACGACTTCATAGGCTCCCTAGGACTATTGAACTCTGGGATCTAATACCAAGTTTGTCACGCTCCGAGCCTACACCTAGGACATGGCCAGCACCCAATGACCATTTCTAGACTTGAGCGAATCCTTGTCCTGGCTTAATTAACTTAGTGGCGGACTTAACTCAATAGAAAAACAAGAACATTCTCATAATTAACTTAATGTCTGTATTTGGCCAAAATGACATTTAAGTCTCAAAAATAATATCCAAAATAAAAGAGATTTAACTGAACTAACTGACGATCCATATATAAAGTTTCTAAAAGTACAATGATGAATATTGGGATAGACCCCACAACGTTCTGAAATTGAAAAACTGGAAAGGATATAAAAGGATCGTCCGAAATGCAAGGAGGCTCACCCCTAACTCAAAATACTCAAAATGGATCAACGATGTACTCGATGCTGATCCTAGTTACATGTGTCAACATCATAAGATGATGTAGGCCAACTGACATCAGTATACTGAAGCTTGATGAGAATAAGATGAACCTTCCTTGGCTCTGTTCAACTGAAGAAATACTTTACTCAATGTATGTACATAAAACAATTTAAAACACATGCGCTATATATAAAGCTTGTAAAACAGTAAAGAAACTTAGTTCATCAAAGAAAATGCAATAGAAAAATCAACTTTACTTATATATGAAAGTAGTATAGTTCCGTGGGAGGTTCTCTAACCGACAACCACAGAGCCTAAGTGGTGATACAACATCTCGCCCACACTATCAGAACTGTTCTATACTTTACCATCGCATAAAACATACTCAACATACTGGATCCACTAGCTTAACTTATGTGATTATCTCAAAAGTATGACCCGTTAATACACATGATTGCTACATACTTTTCATAGAGACTTGAGTTAAAATGAACTCTCATCCCCACATAGCTGCTCAATACTACTCCTAAAATATACCTTAACTCATGTGTTTTTAAAACAACTTCCTTCTTAGGGTTGAGATAATTGCTCAACAACAGTATTTTGGGTTTTCTTTGTACGTTTCAACCTCCAGCCAAAAGTCTTCATAGGTATATATGTGTGTGTGAGTAATCATGTCTTCAGTTATGGCCGCGTCGGCTAGATATTATATCACTATGTTTTTTGGATGTCTACCATTGTTTGCATGGTTTGTTCTCTTTCAGATCATGACCTTCACGCTCCAGGCTTCATTTTTTAAAGGTTTTGTATCCCAATTTTTTTTGGTCTCACTGTTATGTTTAGCTAGTATGTTTAAGTGGTAACTCGGTCTTATAGGATATCGAGTGCCAGTTACTCCCTCCTTTTTTGAAGCGTGACATAATTATTCCCAAGAGTAAATGGTTTTTACATTCTAAATGGGAGGAAATATCTGTTTCTAAATTAGTTCAGGAGGATCTTTTGAGTATAATATATTTTGATAGAACCTTTTGAGAAATAATCTCAAAGCTTAAGGATGAGGAAATGTTTTTAACCATATGAGTTAAGTATATTATTAGGAGTAGTATTGAGCAGCTATGTGGGGATGAGAGTTCATTTTAACTCAAGTCTCCATGAAAAGTATGTAGCAATCATGTGTATTAACGGGTCATACTTTTGAGATAATCACATAAGTTAAGCTAGTGGATCCAGTATGTTGAGGATGTTTTGTGCGACGGTAAAGTATAGAAAAGTTCTGATAGTGTGGGTGAGATGTTGTATCACCACTTAGGCTCTGTGGTTGTCGGTTAGAGAACCTCTCAAAGCTCGTATTAAAATTAATGAATGTCTTCGTCCAAAATGACACTTAAGTCTCAAACATAATATGAGAAATAAAAGAGACTCAACTGAACTAAATGAGTATCCATCTATGAAGCCTCTAGAAGTACAATGATGAATGTTGGGACAGACCCAACAACATTCTGAAATTGAAACACTAGAATGATGGGATATTAATTTTTTAGGCCACTAAATCAATTCCATGATAATCGTGTAGATGACATGTGAAAAAGGGGTATGATTATTGCATTTGATTGGATCAAATGAAAATGAATTTTGATCCACGACACTTTCTAGAAGAATAGAACATATGAAACTATTCAATTGAACTCAACTGAATTTTTCATCATAGCCATTAGAGATAGGAGAAAATCTTAACCCTTCAACATCTTAGAGTTTTTTTAATTTTACTAAAAGTTGATAGGCTAGTTGTTAAAGTTACTCCTGATGAGAATATCATTAAATAATAAAAGTATGTTCTCTCAAGAAGCTTAAAATTTTAAATGATATAGCCACACACTTTAACATTGTATTAGAGAAGGTAGAGGTCATGAGATCGAATCTCACCGCCACCCAAATCAAAAAAGGATTTCCACTTTCTTGAAAATGGAAATACAATCAGGCCACACGTGAGGGGTGTGTGTTGAGAATATAATTATATAATAAAAGTGTGCTCTGTCTAACAGCTTAAGATTTTAGATGAGATGGTCACACACTTTGATATTCCATTTGGGAATCTTATCTCTCTCTCTTCATTGATTCCTCACAGATGTCTTAAATTTTAATTCAAAGATTAAAGGCATACGATCATTCATAGAGAGAAAGAATATGATTCGACTGACAGTGCAGCCAATGGAGGCTCCGCCAATGACTATGGCGGTACCAATGGTAAGGATGAAGGGCTTTTAAGGCATGCTTGGTAATCTTCAAAGCCTCTTTCTACGAGTGAATCAGTTTTTTGTTTTTATTGTTATATCTATCTTTTTCATGGCCGCACACTTCAAAATTGTATCACGTAGATGTAGTAAGATCGATCTCACCGCCAACTTTATTAAAAAAGTATTTCAAAGTGCTTGACCACGAAATAAGAATCAGGACTGCACGTGAGGGGCGTGTTGAGAATATAATTAAATAATAAAAGTGCGCTCTGTCTAATAATTTAAACTTTTAGATGAGATGATCAAACACTTTAACTTGGTATCAGAGCACACAAAGGTCATGCGATCGAATCTCACCACAACCCAAATCATAGAAGAATTTCCACATGTTTGGCCAATGAAAAAATTAGACCAGCACGTGAAGAGGCATGTAAAAAATATAACTAAATAATAAAAGTGTTCTCTCTCTTTAATAGTTTAAACTTTTGGATGAGATAGTCGCACACTTTAACATGGTAACAGAGCAGATAGAGGTCCTGAGATCGAATTTCACCATTACCCAAATCAAAAAAGAATTTCCACGTGGTTGACCATGGAAAATAAATCAGGCCTACATGTGAGAGGTGTGTTGAGAAGATAATTAAATTATAAAAGTGTGATATGTCTAACATCATAAGCTTTAGATGATATGATCACACACTTCAACAAATCAAATGCCTAAATTTATTAATTGTTTGGAAAATTGAAGACATGGCTTAATCTGGACTTGGCCTGGGAATAATTCTATGAGAACATAGACTTTTCACTCTTCGAAATTTTTATGTTTTTGGAGGTGAAAAGAGAAGTGTCCATGAAGAAGAATGAGAATTTTGGGCAGAAGAAATTTATTAATGAATAAGGTGTTTTTGAATTTGCTTGGTTACAATTGATTAAGGTTACACATATTTATACTAGTAAATATATGACTCTAGTTATAAAAAAAATCTAAAAAATTTATCATATTTCATTAAATATCTACCTTAAATATTAAGTTTTGAGATATAAATAAATATTTATTAAATAAAATAATATCAAAATATATCTTACTCAAACTTTTTATAAGCTTCAAGAAGTATATGGATTTATTGTTATTTCAAAAATAAACTTTATTATTCAATAAAAAAATGAAACAAGAAATGCATGACTACTTTATAGAAAGTGTCAAGACAAGTATAATTCTAGCAAGTAGTATGTTCTATTAGCATATATAACGTGTGCTGACAATTTAGACATACAAATAAAAAGATTTTTTTATTTTCCATAAATCGTCATTATTATTCAGTAAAAAATGCAAGAAATGAATGATTACTTTAGTCTAAGAAAAAAACATAATGATAGCAAGTAGTATGCTTTATTATAAAATATAATGTGTGCTAACAAATTAGAGATACAAAAACATGACATGTTTGTTATTTTGAGAATCATCATTTTTATTCAGTAAAAAATATAAGAAATGCATTAGTAATTTATTCAATAAAACGAAAAAAAACAATTATTATAGCAACTAGAATTTTTATTAATAATTTTCATCATTCCGTAAAAATTGGCGCTAGAAATGCATGGGTATATAGTTCTTTAGACTAACAAACAAAAACATAATAGTAGCAAGTAATATGTTTTATTATCAGAGTATGTGGTGTTCTAACAAATAAAAGACCCGAAGGCATGACATATATACAAATCCGAATGTAAATTATTGTTTTAGAAACATAATAAAAAACATGTTAATGTAATATCAAATTTTTTGATAAAGAAGTAAGCATATGAAGAAAAAATTCAACATCTAATACATATATATTATCTATCTACACTATAGTGTTTCTATAGGGTGAGAGTGTTAGGTAGTGGAGTCTGATTAATATGTATAATTGTTTACGCGGTTTAACCTGATTTAGGCTTTCCTATTTATTCTCTATTTACTCTGTAACAAAAAATACTCTGATTTATTAATATAAATATACCTCACCGCGGTGGAAGTTTACTCACGGGGTGTTACCACGAAATATTGGGTTTTCTCTTTCTCTCTCTAGACCTCTCATCTCTTTCTCTTGAAAGTTCTTGTGTTCTTAATTCATCTAGTGTGTGTGCATGAATTCGATCCTAACAACTGGTATAAGAGCTAAGGATATTCAACACGATCACAGAAGATGGATAGTTCGAAGCTTGGAATCGAGAAGTTTGATGGATTCGATTTCAGTTTCTGGAAGATGCAGATAAAAGATTATCTATACCAGAAAGATCTTCACGAACAGTTGACCGGGGTGAAGTCGAAATCCATGATGGAGGAGAAGTGGAAACTCAAGGATCGCCAGGCTCTAGGGTTGATCGGGTTGACTTTGTCAAGAAACGTGGCATTCAACATCGTGAAGGAGAAGACTACGTTCGGTCTGTTGAAGGCACTATCAAACATGTATGAAAAACCATCGGCTATGAACAAGGTATATTTGATGCGTAAATTGTTCAAATTTACAGATGTCTGAGAATGGATCCGTTTCTGATCGTATAAACGAGTTCAATATGATTGTGATTCAACTCAATTCTGTGGATATTAATTTCGAATATGAAATTAAGGCGATGATTTTGATGTCATCTTTGCCCGAGTCTTGGGATATTGTTGTTGTTGTGATTAGCAGTTCCCGTGGAACCGAGAAACTGAAGTTTGATGAAATCTGTGATGTTGTTTTTAGCGAAAGTATGCGCAAACGAGAAGTGGGAGATTCATCCGGCAGTGCTCTCAGCGTTGATCGAATGGGGAGAAGTAAGACAAAAGGACAAAATCAACATGGTCGATCAAAATCAAAGAATCGAGGAAAATCCCTGAACAGATCAAACGTGACTTGTTGGAACTGTGGAGAAAAAGGGCACTTTCGGACGAACTGTACAAAGCCAAAGAAGAAACAAAATCTGAAATTTGGAGATGACAATGATTCTATAAATTCAGCAGAGGACATTAGGGATGCTCTAATCCTTAGTGTGAACAGCCCGGTTGAACATAGATTTTGGATTCTGGTGCATCTTTCCATTTGTCTCCAAGCAAGGAGTTGTTCCAAAACTTCAAATCTGGAAATTTTTGAAAAGTAAATCTTGCTGACAATAAAGCCTTAGAGATTGAAGGAAAGGGGGATGTTTGCATAAAGACCACCACGGGAAACCAATGGACATTGGAGGATGTCAGATATTTACTGGGACTAAGAAAAATCTGATCTCTGTTGGTCAGTTGGATAGTACGGGATATGAAGCAGAGTTTGGGAAAGGTTCATGGAAGATCGTGAAAGGTGCTATGGTAGTAGCTTGTGGCACCAAATCTTGAACCTTGTACACCACTGCAGGGTGTATAAACATGGATGCTGTTGCTGAAGGTGCTTTCGGTTCATGTCTGTGGCACAACAGACTTGGACACATGAGTACTAAAGGAATGAAGATACTGGTTGCAAAAGGAGCATTAGAGGGTCTGAAGTTTGTTGATATAGGTCTTTGCGAGAGCTGTTTTATGGGCAAACAGAAAAGAGTAAGCTTCACAAAGATTCCTAGAGAGCCAAAGAAAGTGCGGTTGGAAATGGTTCATACAGATGTTTGGGGACTATCTCCAGTATCATCACTTGGAGGATCCAGATTCTATGTTACCTTCATTGATGATTACAGTAGGAAGGTATGGGTTTACTTCTTGAAGCATAAGTCAGATGTGTTTGTAACTTTTAAGAAGTGGAAAGCTGAAGTTGAGAATCAGACCGATTTGAAAGTCAAATGCCTAAGGTCTGACAATGGAGGAGAGTATGACAAATCATAGTTCAAGTCATTCTGTGCAGCTGACGGAATCAGATTGATGAGAACAGTTCCTTGTAAGGCAAGGCAGAATGGAATTGCTGAGAGGATGAATAGAATATTGAATGAGCGTGCAAGGAGTATGAGGATACACTGTGGGCTGCCCAAAACACTTTGGGCGGATGCTATGAGCACAACTGCATACTTGATCAACAGGGGACCATCAACTCCTTTAGGGTTCAAGATTCCAGAGGAGGTGTGGACATTAAAAGAACTCAAGTACTCACACTTGAGGACTTTTGGTTGCACTGCTTATGTTCATGTTGATCCATAAAAGAGAGACAAGATTGATGCCAAGGCTGTGAAGTGTTACTTCATAGGGTATGCATCTGATTTGTTTGGTTACATGTTTTGGGATGACAAGAACAGAAAGATCCTGAGACATTGTGACGTGACATTTGATGAGTCTGCCCTGTACAAGGACAGAGAGCAGAAGGTTTTAGATATTACAAAGCAAGTGGGAGTTGAGGTTGAGTTGGAGAAGAGTAACCCCAGAGATGTTGAAGCGGATACTCAACCAACTCCTACTGAAGAATATGAAGTGGAGCAAGTTACACCTGAGTAGGTGTTAAGGAGATAATGAAGATCCATCAGGGCACCAGATAGGTATTAACCTTCATTACACTATCTATTGCTGACTGATGAGGGGGGACCAGAGTCTTTTGATGAGGCCCTACAGGTGGAGGATTTGATCAAGTGGGAGCAAGCCATGGATGATGAGATGAGGTCACTTGATAAGAACGACACATGGGTGTTGACTGAGTTAGCTGCAGGGAAGAGAGCTTTCCTGAACAAGTGGGTGTTCAGAATCAAGACTGAACCAGATGGCAAAAGAAGGTTCAAGGCTCGTTTAGTGGTTAAAGGATTTTCACAAAGGAAAGGTATTGATTATGCTGAAATATTCTCTCCTGTTGTGAATTTAACCTCTATTCGAATTCTGTTGAGTGTTGTTGCATCAGAGAATTGCATCTAGAGCAAATTGATGTAAAAACAACATTTTTACATGGAGATCTAGACAAAGAGATCTATATGCAGCAATTGGAAGGATTTGTGGTTCCAGGAAAGGAACACATGGTGTGCAAGCTCACGAGGAGCTTGTATGGACTAAAGCAAGCACCAAGGCAGTGGTACAAGAAGTTTGACTCATTCATGACCAAGAGTGGATTCTGCAAAGCTAAAAATGATCCTTGTTGTTACTTCAAGAAATACACTGATTCATATGTCTTTCTACTCTTGTATGTAGATGATATGTTGATTGCAGGATCTAGTATGAGGGAGATACACAATCTGAAGACAAGGTTGTCTGCAACGTTTGAGATGAAAGATTTGGGTCCAGCAAAGCAGATTTTGGGATGAAGATTTCTCGGGATAGATCTGCTGGCACTTTAAATCTATCTCACGAGTTGTACATTGAGAAGGTGCTGAGCAGATTCAGGGTTAATGATGCTAAACCCAGGACTTCTCCATTGGAAAATCACTTTAAATTGTCAAAGGAGCAGTCACCCAAGACTGCCGAGGAGCGTGATCACATGACACTTGTTCCATATGCTTGAGCAGTTGGTAGTTTTATATATGCTATGGTCTGCACTAGACCTGATATAGCACATGCAGTGGGAGTTGTTAGCAGGAACATGGAGAACCCTGGGAAAGAGCATTGGGAAGCTGTTAAGTGGCTTCTGAGATATCTGAGAGGTACATCCAGTACTTCACTTTGTTTTGGCAAAGACAATGTGACTCTACAGGGTTTTGTGGATGCTGATCTTGGTGGGGATGTTGACTCGAACAAGAGTACATCCGGGTACAATTACACCATAGGTGGAACAGCAGTGAGTTGGATGTCCAGGCTTCAAAAGTATGTTTCTCTTTCATCTACTGAAGCTGAGTATGTGGCAATATTGAAGATGGGAAAGAGATAATATGGCTGGCAGATTATCTTGAGGACTTGGCAAGAAGCAGAGCGAGAAGATTCTTTACTCAGATAGCCAGAGTGCCATACAGTTGGTGAAAAATCCAGTCTATCATTCGAAGACAAAGCACATCAGAAGGCGATACCATTTCACTCGCAGGGCAGTGGAGGATGGTGATATGTGCTTGGAGAAAATAGAGGGTGCAAAGAACTCGGCAGACATGTTGACGAAATGTGTTGATGTTGGGAAACTGAGTTTATGTAAAACCTCGATTGATCTTCTGTAGTTGTTGCTACAGATGTTGCGGTGCGGTAAAGATGTTGATGATGAAGAGATTTTTTTGAGAATGTATTTTTTTGGATGACTGAGTCAGTCTCCAAGTGGGAGAATTGTTAGGTAGTGGAGCCTGATTAATATATATATAACTATTTATTCTCTGTAACCAAAAATACTCTGATTTATTAATATAAATATACATCACCACCGTGGAAGTTTACTCACGCGGTGTTACCACGAAATATTGGGTTTTCTCTTTTTCTCTCTAGATCTCTCATCTCTTTCTCTTCAAAGTTCTTGTGTTCTTCATTCATCTAGTGTGTGTGCGTGAATTCGATCCTAACAGAGAGTACTCAAGAAAAGTGTATTATTTCAGTTCGGACGTTGAAATATGTGACTTTATTTCTCATGTGATTGTGTATCTAATCTAAAAAATTTTACTTTTAGACAAGACACTTTTATTTACTTCATTCTAAATTATGATAATGCTTAGGTTGAGAAAACAACAGAGATATAAATCGATTAAATACATTCAAATTTTTTTGTTCTAGTTTCCTTTGGCAAAATTTACAGGAATTCTCTTATTATTGGATTGGCATTCCTGTAAATTTTGTGTATATGTATATATATATATATATATATATATATATACACACTTTTCTAGCCACAAAACCATCATAAGCATCAAAACTCACTTTTGTCTCCCTCAAACTTAGAATCATCTCCCTTTCCAAGAAACCACAATTACAAAACCACCAGACAAAGGAGAAGAAAAGAAAGATCATATATAGTTTATTTATATGGAATGATACAAGAGTAATGAAGAAAGTGAAACTTCTATCATCCTATAGCCTCTCTCCCATGGATCTGTCACGACTAACACCAATGAACAAGACTCTACTAGATGACTTATGATACTTTAGACCCTAAACTATTTTCCATAAACTTATGCTCTAATATCAAGTTTGTAACGACCAAAAATTACCCCCTAAAAGAAGGGAGCACCCTTAGGTCGGAACAATTGTGTACTTGACCTTTCCAAGGTCTTGTAAATCCT
The DNA here is from genome assembly GCA_032847665.1 of Solanum chilense. Classification (NCBI taxonomy): domain Eukaryota; kingdom Viridiplantae; phylum Streptophyta; class Magnoliopsida; order Solanales; family Solanaceae; genus Solanum; species Solanum chilense. The sequence continues at coordinate 1,488,486 of JAPDHL010001909.1, read as the reverse complement.
TAGCTATCATTCATTACATAAGATATGAAAAGTAGTGCGAAAATTAAAACTTTTCATGAATAAAATGAGAAAAGAAACTTTCATAAATGCTAAGGACAAGTCTTATCGTCAAAAGCCATCTTAACGACACGACATAATTATCTTAGGGACATGGTCCTTTACATTGAATAAAAATACATACAAAGTCTTAATGATAGAAACTAAGAAATAGAACTATGCCCTCGAATAGATGTAGACATACTTAGTCTTGAGAGAGTCTTTCCCAAGCTTTGACTTCTAGTCTTTAAACTTTCCTCCAACATATACATATCAAGTATACAAAAGTATGGGGTTAGTATAAAACAAAGTACTAAGTATGACACATGCAAAAACATGCATAAAGGGACATTTTAGTAAAACAAGCTTTGATGTCAATTAAAGACAGGACATAATTATCTTAGGGATATGACCCTTTACATTGAATAAAAATACACACTAAGTCTTAATGATAGAAATTAAGAAATAGAGCTATGCCCTCGAATAGATGAGGACAAACTTAGTCTTGAGAAAGTCTTTCCTAAGCTTTGACTTCTAGTCTTCAAACATCCCTCCAACCTATACTTATCAATTATAGAAAAGTATGGGGTTAGTATAAAACAATGTACTAAGTATGACATATGCAACAACATGCATAAAGAGACATTTTAGTAAAATAAGCATTCATGTCAATCAAGTAAACCTTAATGAATATAGAGTTAAAATAGTATAAGAATCATCATTTATCATATAAAATAGAACTTTCATAATATTAGAACCAAAATGCAACTTTACAGTAAACCAAGCACCTTACAGTGAATCATTACAGTGAACTCATACAAACACAGTGAGCACATTTTCCTTGAAGGTTTCCCTAACTAAGTAATCCTAAGACCCACTAAGGTAAGACATGAAGGAATGACCATAAACCCCCTTCAATACACACCTAAGTGATCCTTAAGACTACTAACAATTACCTTACCTCGCAGAGGAAACAAGTCCATACTATAAACTAGACATTAGGTGAATATTTTTATCTTACGGACTTCACATAGTGCCCTACTCCAAACAGACTTTGTAAGTTAAACAAAGTGCAAAGTTAGTGTAGCATCCTATATCACCACTCCCACTTAGTGACCCTTGAGGATTCTCTTACACAAAGTTCACTACATGCATGCTCTTTAACTTCATTATGTAAAAACTTAGTTTTAACATGCTTTGTTAACATTAGACCTTCAGTCATCTAACTTCATTTTCAACACATGATAAACTCATTCATACACTTTATATAAAACACACCAAAACTCCCCTTTCGGAGGTATACTTAGTGCAATGGATAGATGACGTCCCATGCCACCACCTACCCTAAGTAGTGCATTCTTTTAGGAGACTTAGTTCATATAATTCATATAAAACACACCAAGACTCCACTTTCGGAAGGTCTAGTTAGTGCAATGGATAGATAGCATCCCATACTACCACCTACCCTAAGTAGTACATTCTTTTAGGAGACTAAGTTCTTTCATTCTTTTGTGGGGGAATATCTTTAACTAACACATACCATGAGAGTTAGACATGGAATCCCAATACTACCCTTATAGGATGAGGGTTCCCAACTTTCCTAGTGTAGAGTCATTCTCATACCTTTTACACGTCCAATAGCTATACCTATGTGGTCGCATAGTTTAGAAATAAGGAGATCGCTACTAAGTAACTCAGTCTCTACTCACGAGAAGTACTATTCTCAAGAGGTACATTAGGTACAAAATCTCAACTTATAATTTTCACCCACCCCTTCTTTAAATTCTGTTGGTGCTAAGCATAATTCCCCCACAGAGTACTAAATATTCATTACTATAGGTCGAGGATAACTTTTGTACACCACATTTCAACTCACAATGGGTTTCCATCTTCCAACGTACATTAAAACTCTCTTAGGAGGTAGTGGAGTTGATACTAAACCCTTCATCTCAACCCAATGAGAGTTCACCCCAAAATTCCCCTTCCATTCATAATTAACTTCATTCATTCATTCATTCATTCAAAGTGTGAGTGTATATGTAGATGTGATCACACCTTTTACATAAACCATCACTTTCATAACATTGGATTATAAACATTCTTACATCTTCATTCATCATATTACACACTTTGACATGTTTCACATAATCGTTTATTTCCATTAGACATTATCTCTAGCATACTTCACATAACACAACTTCATAAAGCACATCAACAAGAACAAATCATTTTCATCATACTTCACATAGTATTTCTTCATGGCCTCATTCACAATGTACAAGTAGATTCACATTCATATATTTCAAGTAAAGATCACCACCAAAGGTGGACTATAGCACTCAAGAGCATTTCATAATAAGAGTTAAGCAATGTAACCAACTTATCATTAATATAAACTTTCACCACCTTAATAAATTCCTCAATAATAATTCATAAAATATCCCTTAGGGGAGTAGAAAAGTTGCACTATAACCATAAAGAAACTCTAACTCTAACATTATCAAATCATGTTCATTAGACCCATTTCATAAGTCTAAAGTTGATAAAAAGCAATAACATGGTTTCAATGAAGTTTTAGCATTAAAATCACCAACTAACATTAGAAATATGATATTTTAATCCATTAAAACATTTTTATTCAATACCCGTACATAGAGTCCAAGATAGAAGAAAATAGAGTTTTGAAAACCTTTTTTGAAATTCCCTAGAAAAAGCTCCTTGAGTGTAAGAGAGTTCAAGGGTGACTACCATACCTTAATAAGAAGAAATACCATGAATTTTTTATGCATAAATGATATACCGTGGTTTCACGGTATTTATAATGGTTTTTCCTTAAGTTTAGTGTGCGTCCAAAAGCCTTTTTGTATTGATTTTTATGTAAGTTTCTCCTTATTTGTAGGAAATCAGTCCAAAGATGAATGTGGATGTTTTTGAGCGAGAAATGCAGAAGAGACCACCTACAGAGCTTATGACGGTCCATCGAGCTTGTGATAGTCCGTAGGTGGCATCGTAGTGAAGCTGCTGAAGGAAGATGTAAAAGTCTGATCTAGTGTGGGATTACAGAAGTCCATGAAAATCCGTCCTGCTAGTTCGTCGTAATGATCAGAGAGTAGTCAGTACCCAAATTCCAAGAAGTATAAGTATTATAAAACGGAGACTCTCGATGGACCGTCGTTCTTGGAACGGTTCGTCATACCTGCCGTTGAGGGTAATGAAGAAAGTAGTAGAAGAATTTGTAAAGTATGGGACGACAGAATCTATGACGGCCCGTCGTGACCACGATGGTCCGTCGACCCAGAAGAATTTTGACAGATTTTCAGTAATTAGAATCCTTCTTTTGTTAGGTTTTTGGTGTTCCATAAATAGTTCGGTAAACCTCGTTTTGGGGGGTTAGACTCTTTGATGGTTAGAATATTTGATAGTTAGACTCTTTTATATTTAGACTCTTTGATAGTTAGAATTTTGGAGAGTTGGACTTTTAATAATCTTTGGTTCTCTTATTAAAGTATTGAAGGATTGATTTCAGTAAGTGCATGAATTCTTATATTAAATATATGAATAGTGTGATTATGACTATGGGTAACTAATCTCCATAACTAGGGTTATGGGAACAATGGCTGAATAATGCGGTAAAATCTAACTTAATAACAATTCTAGAATAGTGTCTTGAATGTATTGATAATTCTTTCGTTTAGAAGTCTTTTTAACGGATGGCCAACATTAGAACTCGCCTTAATGCTTCTTGCCACACAAAGGAGGTATATAATAGGAGAAGAATTATCAACATAGATTTAGTGTATACTATCTAATAGGCTAGTGTGGATTGGTACGAGGTAATAACTTAGTCAAATATCGAATACAATGCTTAATATGAGGTAAAGGTAAGGGTTAGTATATCAACACATGTAGCCGGACCAAGGTACGGAGCAAAATTTTCTAGATGCCGGACCAAGAATTTAGAGATACATAACTTATCACTTTACATGCAAGATACTAGGAAAGAATTGTTATAGTTAGGATTATCAAGTTAGGAACCTGTGGGGAACACTTAAGCCCTAGTTATTATTAATTTATTAAGATTCAAGATTTAAATCTTTTAGTTGTTTACTTTAATTGAGTTAATTATTTTCATTAATTTAGATATAAAAACCCCCCTTTATAGTCTTTTGTTTTCTAGGAAAATAATTGACTAAATAATAGTAATAATAGAACAAAGTTAAGTCTGAAATATTTTCCTTGTGGGAACGATCCCAACCTCATTTGTTGGGCTCTTTACTTGATACGACCACTTTACTTCTAATTTGAGAAGTAAGTTTGAGCGTCTCAATTTTTGGCGCCGCTGCCGGGGAAGTAGCTTTTATATTAACTTAAACTTATTGCTAAAGTTTAGTCAATATTTTCTTAATTTTACTTTTCTATTGGTCTTTTTTGTTCTTGTAGAACTAACTTCCATCTATGCCTAACACACGGAGAGGAAGAGAACCCTTGTTTACCATACGATCACGAATTACAGCATACACTATGCAATATGAATCAAAACTTGGGTATAACGATTATGATCGAAACCAGAACGTCCCTGCTTTAGTTGATGTTCATGGTTAGTTATTACCCGATGATCCTGGTGAAAATCAACAAAGGGGATGAAATCCCGCTCCACGTCCTCAAGAATAAAATAGAGGCTATGATAATATTGCAGACAATGATGGGCCACTTGTCTTTCCCCTCTACCACAAGGCCACACCTTTGTGGTAACTAGTAGTCTGATGCAAATGCTCACTGCTAGAGTTTTTTTTCAGGGCTACCTTCTGAGGACTCACATGCCCATATATATAAGGTAAGGGTAGTGTGTAAGATTTGTGTAGGGACGCCTGATTTGGATTTGGATGTAATAGGACTAAGAATATTCCCTCTCTCAGTGATGGGAGAGGTTGCTATTCGGTTCACTGAGCTTCCTTATAACACAATTTTCACTTGGAACCAACTAATGGACGTTTTCTTAGCATGTTACTACTCGGTCTCCAAGAAACTAAATTACAAAGACAAAGTGAACAACTTTGTGGCACTACCAGGAGAGTCAGTTAGAAGTTCTTGGGATAGATTCACTTTTTTTTAGAAGTGTCCCCAATCACCACATAGATGATGAGTCACCGAAGGAATACTTCTTTCAGGGACAAGATGATAATTATAAAACAGTATTGGATACTAAAGCGGGTGGTTCTTATGGGGAGTGTCCTCATGCCGAGATTGCCAAAATGTTGGAGAAAATCTTGAAGTACTAGGAAGTCAGATACTGAAAGAAATACCTTCGCAGTACAATCCACACACAACCCAGCCACAGATGAGATTCGTGAAGAGATAGCTCAGATGAGAACTGAGCTTGGGTTTGTATTAAAACATGTCACTGGGGTGCAGAAAAGATAAATGCAGTTAACTACTTCTCTAAACCACCACCACTAAATGATGAAAGTTGTTATGAGGAGGATTCCAATGTAGTAAATGAGCAGATGGGGGGTTTCCGACTGAGTGCCCAAGGCTCAAATCAAGAGAATTGGCACCAAGGTCAAGGAATCCAAGGTCGGATCTATGGTAACTATAATTGTGAGGGTCATTATTTTCGAGAAGGAAATTACAATCGCGACAACAACTTCAACAGGGATAACTATGGTAACATAAATTTATAGGAATGGGCCCTATGTTCCTCCTCAAAATCGTGAAGATACTCCTAGGGATGGTGAAGGTAGTATGGCTAATGTTGAGGATATGTTGCACAAGATGATGAGGAGGTTCGATGCTAGTGATGAGCACATTAAAGAGTTAAGGAGTGATTTAGCGGGTATTGGGCAGAAATTCGATACACATGCAATATCGATTAAGTAGCTTGAGTTGCAAATGGCCCAATTATCTGCGACTGTGAACAGACGGCAATCGGGCACTCTTTCAAGCAACAGTGTCCAAAATCCGGAAAAAGATGGACACTGTATGGAAATCACTACTTGGGGTGGTAAGCAAACCATTGATCCACCTATGCCGTCTAATAAGAAAAAAGTGATAAAAGATAACGATGAAGTGGTAGAGATTAGTGGTGAAGTAGAAGATAACATTGGAAAAGATGCTGAAGTGCCTAAAAAGGTAACTCTCATGCCTAGAACACCATCCCCATTTCCTCAAATATTAGTGAAAAAGACCAAGGATGGTAAATATCGACGTTTTATAACAATGTTGAAGCCTCTTTCTATCAATGTCCCTTTGGTAGAAGCTTTAGAACAAATCTCCGGTTATGCCAAGTTTATGAAAGATCTGGTTACAAAGAAAAGATTAGTCACTTTTGAGGATTATGATAGAATGCAGTATTGTAGTGCTATTGCTACAAGATCTCTAGTGCAAAAGAAAGAAGATCCGGGTGCGTTGACTATTCCTTGTACAGTCGGGTTATTACATGTTGTGAAAGCATTATGTGATCTGGGGCAAGCATAAATCTCATGCCCCTTTCGATTCACAAGAAGTTGGGTTTGGATGATCCAATTCCCACTGCGATGCGGCTACTGATGGCCGATCGAATAGTAAAAAAGCATATAGGGATACTCCACTATGTGCTAGTGAAAGTGGAGTCGTTCATATTTCCGGCAGATTTTATTAATCTTGATTGTGAAGTTGATTTTCAAGTGCTTATTATTCTTGGTAGGCCATTCCTTGGAACGGGTAGAGCCTTAGTTGATATGGAAAATGGGCAGATGAAATTTTGGTTGAACAATGAAGAAGTGACCTTCAACATTTGTAGGTCCATGAGGCAGAGTGGTCAGCTCTAATCGGTATCTTCTATATCCTACAAAGAAAAGATGAAGAAGTACCCATGACCTAAAAATTAAAAAAACGAGAGTTTATGGTTTGGGATTTGGTGCTTTTATACAATTCTAGGTTGCGGTTGTTCCGGACAAGCTCAAGTCCAAAAGGACTAGCCCTTACTTGATTACCCAAGTATTCCCTCATGGAGCAGTTGAGTTGGAAACCAAGGAGGGTGTGCGGGTTAAGGTGAATGGACAACGAATAAAAACCTATTTTGGGCATGTTGAATCAGCAAATGAAATGATCGAGGCATACCATCTTGATGAAGTCTGAGTAAACAAGTGTCTTCGGTCGTGCCGCGACGTTAAATCAGGCGTTGGTTGGGAGGCAACCCAATACTTATAGTTTTCTTTCTAGTAATGGTAGCATTTCATACTAATGGGTTTTAAATTTGCAGGCACATCAATAAGAAATTCTGTAGGAAATCACTCTGCAACATTCACTAACGGACACATCGACGGACTATCGCATGAATCCATCGTGCCAGGTATGTTTTTCAATTATTTTTAAAATTAGGGCACCCACGAAGGAACCCGTGACAGACCATCGCATATGAGACAGACCGTCGTCCGGGACTCGTTGCGTCATTAACCACCAACCCAACCCGACCCGGCTGGGGAAATTTAAAAATTTTCAACCTTTAAAACCCCCACCCCTTCATTTGGATGATTTCTTTCTCTTTTTCTCCCATTCCCTCCATTTCTAACTTCCTAACTTTCTCATCTTATTCTCTATCAACTGCTCCACATAAATTCCCCAAATCCCCAATTCTCAAAATCTCCTTTCTACTAGTCAGAGTCTACTGCTGTGGTTCTGCTCTTGATAAGCAAGTGCCTCACTTGCTTGTTTTTCTCCTCTTCTCAGGTATGTGTCTCTTATCTCTACCCATTTACATTGCATTTTTATTTTTCAATTACTATTAGCCTATTTCTTTTTGGTGGGTCTTCATTCTTTGATCCGATTTTTTCTAACCTAGGTTGAGAGTCCTCGAATTGCCTTGTTAAAACTCGACAAATTGGGGCTTTAACATTTCTAGTTTGCTAGGTATTTGGGTTAGAAACATATAGGTTAACACTAAGTATTCTGTTTGAGTCATAGGGGATGATTGTAGCATCCTCAGTTCTGTCACTGAATGACAGAATGAGACACCTATGATGGACCGTCATAGGGTATGTTCCAACACCCTACTATTCATTTTCTCTAAGTGTTCACTAACGGACACATGCGTCATGGTTGTCAGAGACCCTTGTCCAAAGGGTCACCCACTTTTTCTAAGTGTCCTCTAACAGATATCTAAAATGGACCGTCATTAATACGACGGTCCGTCCTACACAACCGTCATGGTTGTGAGAGACATTGTCATATGGGTCTCCATTTTTTTTAAAATATCCTTTGACGAATATCTACGGCGGACCGTCATACCCCCGACGGTTCATCCCACAGTTTTGGTTGTCTGAGACCCTAATCCTAAGGGTCTCCAACTTTCTCTAAGTGTCCTCTGACGGACATCTAAGACGGACCGTCATTAACACGACGGTCAATCCTGCACAACCGTCATGGTTGACAGAGACCCTTGTACTAAGGGTCTCTATTTTTTCTAAGTGTCCTCTGACGGACATCTACGATGGACCTTCATACCCTCAACGGTCCATCCTGCACAACCATCATGACAGTCAGAGACCCATCTCTTAATGGTTTCTATACTTTTTCTAAGTGCCCCACGACGGACATCGATGATGGACCATCATTATCACGACGATCCGCCAAGGGTCTTCATAAACACATCGTTGAAGTAAGATAGGACGAACCCCATGACGGTCTGTCATACTCACGAGGAACAATTACCTGGTCCGTCGTGTTTTACTACTACTACGTAGATGTCATTACAACTTTGCTCTTATGTATATTTTGTGTCATTTTTGCTTGTCTTGTTTGCTCCTTCTAGTATTAATATTGATTCTTTACAGGTACTTTCTCTAATGGCACCGAAACAAGATTGAGTGTACGCACGTGGGCGTTAAAAGTCTGTCGCCCCATCTGCCCGACTGGTTATAGGCTCTGATGATGAGCATGATGTCGAGTACGTGTCCCTAGGCACTGCCACTGCAGCACGAGCTGCACGTGCAACCAGAGCTACGCCCAAAAAGGTGACATTTGGCGTAGTCACTGCCTCCCAGTCTGATATGGAGCGCACACTGGCCGACACACCTTCTGGGTCAGCTACACAAGAAGAAGGAGCGTCTTGTTTCTCTGGAGTTTCGTGGTCGGAGGAAGCCTCCGGGTCCGCAGAAGTCCCCACACCCGCCACGGCTGCACAGTCTGCCTCTTCTGATGAGGCTGACAGTCCTGATTCTACTCCAGGCCCACCGACTGGTGCTCTCGCCCCGATTCCCGACCAGCCCCACCAGTGGTGTGTCGACGGGCAATACCAAGTGTATTCAGACGCCAAGTTTTTAATTGATAAAGGCGTCATGACACGGACCCTTACACTGGAGAGGCGGGTCCTTGCGGGTAGTCTCCCCACCATGCCAGATATACACAATCTCTTCAACAGACACTGGCTAGAGTGGACATCTCGTTCTTTGGGCCGCTACAGTGAGGAGTTGGTCCTAGAGTTTTACGCCTATTATGTGGCTACTCTCCGATCACATATCGATAAGCGAGCTTCCCCGTCCAAATTGGCCCCACTTGAGCACGTTAGAGTACGCGGCATACAGGTTGACATCTCCCTACCAGCCATCCGCCGATATCTATACGGTGAGGATGTTGATGCCAACAGGACCCCTCTCACTGCCTAGTTCGACTACCGGTGGAAAATCTCTAAAGATGGACAATTCTTGCATAGACCACCAAGACATGGATGGCCCTACGCTTATCTATTGATGGAGAGGGGGCCAACTGGGTAACAAAGTCGAAGTGAGCCATCAGAAAGGCTAACTTGACCTTCACGGCTAAGTTTTTATGGTTGATTGTCCGCCACTGCCTTTCCCCTATGGCTGCTGATAATATAGATACATTGTATCGCGAAGTTCTAATGGTGGCGATGATAGCCGGCTTTGAGGTGGACTTCGCTTGGCTTGTACAGGCGGTCATGAACGAGAGGGATTTCAAGGTCACCACTACCTACCCTTTCCGTGCATGATATTTTCCTTATGCAGGTCTGCAGGTGTGCCCATCTGGCACATTGATCAGCTCAAGACTCCGGTGGGAGCTGTTGATATCGGCCTCATCAGGGATGTGGCCAATGAGTTGGATCCACGCAGAGGGCCCCGTCCAGAGGTGCCTCCACTTGGTGAGAATCTTGCTGACACTGTAGCATATGTTTGAACGGCTACGGAGGCTGCTTCCAAAACCACTGAAACTACCCTGGTCGAGTCTATCCCGGGTAGTAGCACTGCCCCTAGCTCCTCTCACTCAGCCCCTTTACCTACTCTGGTCCTACTTGCTAGGGTTCAGAAACTAGATACTCAGATGGCCACACTTCGGCATCACATCAACCCTGGATGCAGAGGTCTATTGCTGAGGCGGAGGAGCGCTTGGAGCGTATGATGGCCCATCACATAGAGCGGAAGATCGCTTAGGTTCATCAGCGCTTAGACACTTTTAAGTTGAGGGTACTAGCCCGGCCAGCCCCTCAGGTGGATGTGTCGACCCTTCAGGCTGCGGTGGAGAGTCTGCGAGCTGATATTGATATGATCCTAGAGGCTAGGGTGCCCGAGTCTGAGGCGCCTTCTGTAGAGCCTACTGAGGACACAGTGCTGGCTGCTTTATTTGCCAATTCTGAGATTCCACCACCTCCCCCTTGAGAGCATGCCAAGAGGTGTAGGGGTTGAGAGGAGGATGAAACTAGAGCATAGAAGAAGGATCGCCGTGAGATGGAGGCTGCGAGAAGAGCCTCGATTGCTGATGAGGAGGAACGTTAGATCAGGGTTATTGAGTCAGTTGCTGGGGAATCTAGCTCCAGAGATGTGGAGACAGCGGGAGGCACTACTGATAGTGCTGTTGGTGATGAGAACACTATTGAGTATGTCCAGACTACATAGGTAGTAGGTTCCAAGGAGCCGAACCCACCAGCTTGCTGATCGTCGGCGCTTTGCGCGCCAGGTTTGCTTCACCTACCACTATCGTACTTCAATTTTTTTTTATGCATTGGGGACAACTGCATATCTTTTTGTTGGGTGTGGGTTAAATAGAAAGTGAGTGCAAGGGTGAAGTCTGAGTAGCCCAATTCACGATCTTCTTTTGGGGTTTTCTTGCCTGTGTTCTTTTTCCCTAAGAGACTGATTATTTTTATTGTTGAACCGGCATATATATATCTTGTGTACATAGTATAACTATGAAGCATGATGGCTAAAACAAAAATGATATCCTGATGTAATGAAAATGATGCATGGCTAGGCACAGTAATTGATAAATGTGTGGGTCTAAGCATGACATAGAGATACACCACTGCATGACCCTAAGTCTAAGGATCGAACTAGGTGTCTAATAATCTAGTAGAGTAATGAGATGTCAAGTGAGTGTGAGGAAAATTTGAATAGTCCAGTATTTGTACTGAGCTAGAACTTGCCTTGTTAGTCCTGCTAAAAGTAAGCTGTAATAGACAATTAGGAAAGGATAATAGGCCCTTGTTCAATATAGACAATTTTTAGCCTAAATAAGAAAAACTGAATGAAATTAATCCCTCTTTGATCCAAATGATTTGAGCTAAAAATCGACCTTTCTTTTTCACCCCAACTGATCTTTTCTGGGAATAGTGTGGTTGCCCTAGTCCCTCCTTGGAGATGTGCACCTCAGTTTATGACAAAAGCATAAGTTGAGGGTGGCTAATGCAGTAAACAACCTTTTCGTGGACCTGACCCAACTTTGGGTGTTGTGTACTTTTACTCATGGCAAAACCATGAGTTGAGGGTGGCTATTATGAGGAATGCTCTGGAAAGTGGGGTTGAAAGAACAAAGTGAGAGAAAGAACAAAAGTAAAGTGACTCAAGAACCAGTTAAATGAAAATGAAATAAAAAAAAATATAATTAATACAAGTAAGAAAAAAAAAAGAGTCACTTACAAAAATAATGAAAGAAGGGAAAATAGCAAGGTGAAAGAGTATGAGAAATGGGGAGAAATAAGACGATAAAAAGTGGTACGTTTAGCCGATATGTCAAGGAGGGCAAAAAGTCACAAAAGTATACCTAAATATACCCTACGTGACCCTGAGCCTATGTTACAAGCTATGAAAGTCCTATCGTGATCCTAAGAGTTATATGGCGAACTTAAAGCAGAGAAAATAAGGGCAAGCTTATGGCAATATGTATGATTGAGTTGTGAATTTCTTCTGAGAGTGAGTGTTGAAAACTAATCCTTATTCTCAAACGGAAATTTTTGTATGAAAAATGAGGATATTGTATTAGCACCTTGGTGAGAAACTGAAGAGAATAGGTGTCAGTGCGTGGTGAGTCTGTGTCATGGTCTGGTTCCACATAATTCAAGACTAATAGTGACAACATGCATAAACATGATGAGATTGATCGGGATTGATAGCCAAATGATTGCGAAAGCTAAAATATGGATATTATTGTAAAAATATTTTGTACTGAGTCATAGTGCGTCGCTTCAGAACAAACAATAAATTTAAGTTGAGGGTGTTGACATACCGTAATTTAACGGTATTTTTCATGTTTTTTCCTTAAGTTTAGTGTATGTCCAAAAGACTTTTTGTATTGATTTTTATCAAAGTTTCTCCTTATTTCCAGGAAATCTGTCCGAAAGTTTTTGAGCGAGAAATGTAAAAGAGACCACCTACGGAGCTTATGACGGTCCGTAGGTGGCATTGTAGTGAAGCTGCGGAAGGAATATGGGGAATTCTGACCTATTATGGGATTACTAAAGTCCACGACGGACCGTCATATCCACGACGGTCCGTCCTGCTGGTTCATCATAATGATCAGAGAGTAGTCACAGTACCCGAATTCCAAGAAGTTTAAGTATTATGGAACGGAGACCCTTGATGGACCGTCGTGCTTGGAATGATCCGTCATACCTGGCGTTGAGGGTAATGAAGAAAGCAGCAGAAGAATTTGTGAAGTATGGGACGACGGAGGCTATGACGGCCCGTCGTGACCACGACGGTCCGTCATGAGGTCCGTCGACCCAGATGCATTTTGACAGATTTTCAGTAATTAGAATCCTTCTTTTATTAGGTTTTTAGTTTTTTTATAAATAGTTCAAAAAACATCATTTTGGGGTGTTAGACTCCTTGATGGTTAGACTCTTTGATAGTTAGACTCTTTGATAGTTAGACTTTTCGATAGTAGACTTTTTGATAGTTAGACTTTTGAGAGTTGGACTTTTGGATAATCTTTAGTTCTCTTATTCAAGTATTGAAGGATTAATTTAAGTAATTGTTATACTTTCTCTGGAATTGATTGTTGGTGCTTTTGTTGATTAATCAAGTGAATTTTTGGATTTTATTCTTTCTCATTAAAGTAAGTGCATGAATTCTTATATTAAATATATGAATAGTGTGATTATGACTATGGGTAACTAAACACCATAACTAGTATTGTGGGAACGATGAGTGAATAATGCGGTAAAATCTAACTAAAATAGCAATTCTAGAATAGTATCTTGCATGTATTGATAATTCTTTCGTTTAGAAGTTTTTTTAACGGATGGCCAACGTTAGATCTTGCCTTAATGCTACTTGCCGGACAAAGGAGGTATATAATAGGAAAAAAATTATCAACATAGATTTAGTGTATACTTTATAATAAGCTAGTGTCGATTGGTACGAGGTAATAACTTAGTCAAATATCGAATACAATGCTTAATATGAGGTAAATGTAAGGGTTAGTATAGCAACACACGTAGTGCGGAGTGAAATTATCTATATGCCGGACCAAGGATTTAGAGATACATAAGTTATCACTTTACATGCAAGATACTAGGAAATAATTGTTATAGTTAGGATTATCAAGTTAGGAACATGTGGGGAACACTTAAGCCCTAGTTACTTTTATTAATTGATTAAGATCCATGATTTAAATTTTTAGTTGTTTACTTTAAGTTAGTTAATTATTTTCATTAATTTGGATATAACCCCCCCTTTATTATCTTTTGTTTTCTAGGAAAATAATTGACTAAATAATAGTAAGAATTGAATAAAGTTAAGTCTGAACTATTTTCCTCGTGGGAACAATCCCAACCTCATTAGTTTGGTTCTTTACTTGATACGACCGCTTTACATCTTATTTGAGAATTAAGTTTGATAGTATCAATAAACGTCCTCAACTAGCTCCTCCAAGACCTTATTTGTGTCCAAGCTTCTATTTGGTTTTTGTTAGAGTCATTCTTGAGAGAGGGTTTTGGGTTTTAGAAAATGAAGTCTAAAATTAGATCTTAGTGTTCGAACCCTTTTAATATAACTATGATATCCTAATATAATCATACATGGTTCATAAAAGTCTTGGGGTGAATTTACCAAACACCCCAAGCCAAGTCAGATTTTTACAGGTCTTTGGCAGGCCAACCCACGCCCTCTCACAGACGGACTGTTTCACAATCGACGCCCCTTAGATGTGGTCCTTTTATTGCTAATTAAGATATAACATGAGAATTCATTGCTAGCCTTGCATTTCCAGTCGACGGAGCGTTGGTTGATCAACGGTCCGTTCCTTGAGGTCGTCGTTGGTCACTTCTTCGCAACCTCCTGCCAAATGGATGGTGTCCTCTCTAAGGCCCCTCTTGGGTCCTAGGTGGGGTCGTACCCAAACATTAAACCCCTATAATTATTCATCTAGATCTTAGGAACATCCACATCAATTTTGACGAACATGTAAAACTCGCTAAGATACAAGACAACACACATGCTTTTTCTAAGGCATATTTTCTGAACGTCATGGACGTTCTTGGATGTTTGACCTCCAAATGTCACCAAAATTCACGCACTTCCTAACAAAATCATTACAAATCATTTTAACACAGATCAACTCACGAAACACTCACTAAGCTCTAGTTAACCTTAGTTCGTTTTAGGGTGTTACATTCTTCCCCACTTAGAACAACATTCGTCCTCGAATGACACTAAACTCTTTTTAAAACATTAAGGAATAACTAACAACTTATAACACACCAAATAAAGGCTGAAAAATTCATAATCAATGAACCAACTTACAATGAACACCAACTACACATGCATAAATATCTTGTTAAGCAACACAAGCAACTTTTGAAAATGAAAATTTCCAAATTCAGACACACTGAATTCTTCATCTTATGGAGGAACTACCTTCTCCTACATTAGATATGCTCATAATCATCATTTTTAAGCACATTGAAACAATTGTTCATGAAAAATGCAATTTATCAATTTTTTTAATTTATTTGCAGTGAATGCAAAAACTTAACAACAAAACATGCTAAAAATTCATTAATCCATCTTTCAAGCAATTTTAATATGAAGGCATGACAAAATGAGGGACAGCATCAAACTAGCTCATATTATGACACGATAAAACAACTTTGAAGCAATTAAGCATTATCATTAGCTACACCTTAACAAGATAAATATAGGTTGACTACCAATTTTCCCAATGAAATCATGATATCATAAAGAGAATACAGAGCATTATACCATCAAAGGAACTCATAACATAAAGAGAAATGCAACTCATACTAATATGAAAGACTCTTAGTCATAATAAAACTACCAAGGATTTAGGTCTAAATCTTGAATAATGATAGAAGAAAACATAAGGATATCAACTACCTTTAAACTCAACTCATTCTCCCCCACTTAGGGTAAAACAATCTTCAAGGTCTCATACTTTATAGTACCACTATACCTCTCAAAAGATAGGAACTCGTACTACCCTTAACATATGAATCATCAATACTAAACATAAACCTCACTAGTAAAACATAACACTCTCCTCTTAGTATTCCATCTTAGATAAAATCTCTTAAACATAACCTCATTCAACTCTTAGACACCTCATAGCTAAACCTCATGAAATGGAAACTCCTTCTTTCTCACAATATTACCACATTCTTTCAACACTCCTCAAATTCACACTATAGCTTCCTACTATCATTGTACACAACAAGAAGATATCTCATTCTTCCCCAAAAAAGACATCATTCAACAATTTTAACTCTTACCATGATTAAAACTACATCACCATACAATTTCACATCATAATACTTCCAACCTCATAAGTCACACATAGGTATAAATGGTATCACATCACAATCCTCAAAACTGACCTTCACATCTACTCTTCTAGCCACAAAACCATCATAAGCATCAAAACTCACTTTTCTCTCCCTCAAACTTAGAAACACCTCCCGTTCCAAGAAATCACACCTAGAAAACCATTGAACAAAGGAGAAGAAAAGAGAGATCATATATAGTTTATTTATATGGCACGATACAAGAGTAATGAAGAAAGTGGAACTTCTATCTTCCTATAGCCTCTCTCCCATGGATCTGTCGCAACTTACACCAATTAACAAGACTCTACTAGATGACTTATGATACTTTAGACCCTAAACTATTTTCCATAAACTTATGCTCTAATATCAAGTTTGTAACGACCAAAAATTACCCCTTAAAATAAGGGAGCACCCTTAGGTTGGAACAATTGCATACTTGACCTTTCAGAGGTCTTGTAAAAGCCTTAGCTATTATTCATTACATAAGATATGAAAAGTAGTGCGAAATTTAAAACTTTTCACAAATAAAATGATAAAAGAAACATCTTTTAAATTCGAAGGAGATTTCGTATCGTCACAAGCCATCTTAAAGACACGACATAATTATCTTAGGGACACGGCCCTTTACATTGACTAAAAGTGCATAGTAAGTCTTAGTGACAGAAATTAAGAAATAGAACTCTGCCCTCGAATAGATGAGAACATACTTAGTCTTGAGAGAATCTTTCCCAAGCTTTTCCTTCTAGTCCTCAAACTTTCTGCAACCTATACTTATCAAGTATTAAAAAGTATGGGTTGGTAAAAAACAATGTACTAAGTATGGCATATGCAAAAAACATGCATAAAGGGATTTTAAAAAAATAAGTTTTCATGTCTATTAAGTAAAACCTTCATGAATATAGACTTAAAATAGTATAAGAATCATAATTTATCATATAAAACAGAACTCTCATAATTTTACAACCAAAATGCAACTTTACAGTAAACAAGGCACCTTAGAGTTAAACATTATAGTGAACTTATACCAACAAAGTGAACACATTTTCCTTTGAGGTTTCCCTAACCAAGTTTTCCTAAGACCCACTAAGGTAAGAGATTAAGGGAACAACCATACACCCCCTTCAATACATACCTAAGTGGTCCTTCAGACTACCACCACAGGCTTCCCTCGCACGGGAAACAAGTCCACACTATACACTAAATACTAGGAGAACATTCATACCTTACGTACTTCACATAGTGCCCTACTCCAAAGAGCTTTGTAATGAACACTAAGTGTAATGTAAGAGTAGTATCCCATACTACCACTCCCACTTAGTGACCCTTGAGAATTCTCTTGGACCAAGTACACTACATGCATCCTTCTTAACTTCATTATGTAAAACTTAGCTTTAACTTGCTTTCTTAACATTAAACCTTAAGTCATCTAAATTCAGTTTCAACAGATGATAAACTCATTTACACACTTCATATAAAATACGCCAAGACTCCCCTTTCGGAAGGTATACTTAGTGCAATTGATAGATGATGTCCCATACCACCACCTACCCTAAGTAGTACATTCTTTTGGGAGATTTAGATATACACTACATATCAAACACACCAAGACTCCCCTTTCGGAAGGTCTAGTTAGTGCAATGGATAGATAGCATCTCACACCACCACCTACCCTAAGTAGTACATTCTTTTAGGAGACTTAGTCATTTCATTCTTTTGTGGGGGAATATCTTTAACAAAAATAGGCCATGAGAGCTATAAATGGAATCTCGATACTACCCTTAGCGGATGAGGGTTCAAAACTTGCCTAGTGTAGGGTCATTCTCTTCGTTTTACATTGTTTTTGCGATATCTACACCTATGCGGGCTCATAGTTAAGGGATAAGGATATCGCTATTAAGTAACTTACACTCTACTCACGAGGAGTACTCATCCTAAGAGGTACATTGGGTAAAACATCTCTACACACAATCTGCACCCACCCCTTCTTCAAATCCTCTCTTTGCTAAGCATAACTCCCCCACGGAGTCTTCAACATTGATTACTAAAAGTTAAGGATAACTTTTGTATACCACATCTCAACTCACAATGGGTATCCATCCTCCAACGTACATTAGAAACCTCTTGGGAGGTAGTGGGGTTGCTACTAAACACTTCATCTCAACTCACGATGAGTTTTTACCCCAAAACACTCTTTGCATTCACATTCATTAACTTTATTGATCCATTCATTCAAAGTGTGCGTTTATGTGTACATGTAAGCACACCTTTCACATAAACCATCTCTTTCATAACATTTGCTTCTAAACATGCTTACATCTTCATTCTTCATATTACACGCTTTGAAATGCTTCACATAATCAATAATTTCCTTAAGACATTATCTCTAGCATACTTCATATAACAAACTTCATAAAGCACATCAACAAGAACACATAATTTTCATCATACTTCACAAATATGCCTTCATGTCCTCTGTCATAATACAAAAGTAGATTCACATTCATATATTTCAAGTAAACACCGCCACCAAAGGTGGATCATACAACTCAAGAGCATTTCATTATAAAAGTTAAGCAATGTAACCAACTTACCAATAATACAAGATTTCACCACCTATAATCAATTCTTCAATAATACTTCATAAAATAGCCCTTAGGGCAGTATCTAAGTCACACTATAACGTTAAAGAAACTCTAACTTTAACATTATCAAATCATGTTCATTAGACCCATTTCATAAGTAAAAAGTTGATAAAAAGCAATAACATGGTTTCATTGAAGTTTTAGCATTAAAATCACCAACTAATATTAGAAATAGAATTTTTGAATCCGTTTAAAACATTTTCATACAAGACCCATACTTAGATTCCAAGATTTGAAGAAGTTAGGATTTGAAAACCTTTTTTGAAATTCCTTAGAAAAAACTCCTTCAATGGAAGTGAGTTCAAGGATAACTACCATACCTCAATGAGAATAAAAATCATGAATATTTGATGGAGAAACGTCCACAACCAGCCCCTCCAAGCCCTTCCTTGACTCCAAGCTTCTTTTTGGTTTTTGAGAGAGTCTTTCTTCAGAGAGGATTTTGTGTTTTAGGAAATGAAGTCTAAAATTAGGTTTTAGTATTTGTACCCTATTATTATACCTTAAAGACCCTAAAATAATCATCCACGATTCATAAGAGACTTGGGATGAGTTTAGCAAACACCCCAACCAAGGAAAATTTTTACAGCCTTTTTGCAGGCCAACCCACGCCCCTCACAGACGGACCGTTTTCCAATTGACGCCCCATAGATTGTGTCCGTCAATTGGGGCTGAATCTCTAATATGTTCAGGCTCTGCTAGCCTTAGAGGGCCAGTCGACACCGTCTTTGGTCATTACTTGGCAGCCTCCTGCCAAATGGATGGGGTCCTCTTCTAGGGCACCTCGTGGGTCCTAGGTGGGGTCGTATCAGAAAATTAAATCCCTTTAATAAGTGATCTACGTCTTAGGAACATCCCACATCAATTTTGATTAAAAAAGAACACGTAAAACTTGCTAAAACACATGAGAACATACAAGCACTTTCTAAGGCATATCTTCCGAAAGTCATGGACGTTCTAGGACCTTTGACCTCAAAACGTCACCAAACTTCACACACTACCTAAGAACATCATTATAAATTATTTTAACAAAAAGTTAACTCATGAAACACTCACGAAACTTTAGTTCACCTTAGTTCATTTGAGGGTGTTAATGATTAGGAATGAAATAAATGCATTCAAATATTTTTTTACAGAATTAATTTTGTTAGGAGAAATAGACATGAATAATTTTATAACATAATTTGCATAATACTTCACCAACCTTAATTATAAACAGAAAAAACAAAATTTTACATGATTTTCATCTTAATAAAAGAATATTTAATATTTCTCCATGAAATACCACTTCAAAGAATAAATTGATGCGATGTAGAATTCGAAATTGTATACATTTTCAAATAAAAAAAGTTTAACATGAAAATATTTTTTTTCATTTTATCTTTCATACGAGCCTTGCTTTTTGTTTTTTATTAGTAGCCACAAGGGAAATAATACAGTCAAAGCAACAAAACAACAAAAACTAGAAGGGTTGGTCCGATCGGATCAGTCCATACAAAGTGTGTTTGACCTAAATAGGTCAAAATTACCTCAAAATTCTCAATGGAAGGTAGAAAGCCATTTCTATGTACTAGATTAAGAAACTTGTAGAGTCTCCTCTCTGGTTATCTAGCTTTTATCCACCACTAGATTTTCCTATCTTCCGAAATGGGTATTCTCGTTGCCTCATTCCTCAGGTTTGAGCTCTAAGTGGTTTTCATTTGGAGATAAATCTAGAAATTCTTTTGTTTCCTATGTTTCCAACTTTTTCCGATTATCATTTGATAAGTTAATTCTCTCATTTTGAAGAAGTTTATTTTTCTAAAATAATAATACAAATTAACTGTTTTTTAAGAAGTATTTTCCAATTAAAATCTAAGTTTGTCACGACTCGAGACTATCTAATAGTTGTAACATGATGCATAGAACCACAAGTTACCCAAGCTAACACATGGTCTGTCATAACACTATGATTCATACAAATAAGAACTTAAGATAACTTATGTTGAAGTTAAACTGACATAAACCCAAAACATCATAGTAGTCAAAATAGAATTCATTTGAACAAATCATAAAGTTAAAACTACCGTGTGACTGTTGAAAGCCTTTACTAAGATAAGTTATTGGGACAACCCTCCAACTAACTGTAACCATCTGAAACTGAAAGACTAACATAATGAAATGACAAAATCTATTGTCCTTGAAAGACGAGGACTTACGAAAGTCAGTTGTTGAGATGATAAAATAATCGTACTATTTTCAAGTTGGATATTGAGAGTGTGAATCCATATTAAAAGACAATATAGCGCAAGAAAGTATGTGTGTAGTACTTTGAATATACAAAATATGTGAGATATACACAATTCTATAATAGGCTAAACATGATAAATCTAAGATATTGAATTGAATATAAAAGTGAAATAATTTAGTTGATGCAACGACAAAGTAATAATTGTAATCATGTAACTAATCAACATTGTGCTGAGTAAAATAAAATACAAGGTCATCATATATTTGAGACTGAACTGTGAGAGGTACTATTAATCTACATGCTCCATCTGAGTCTAACAGATTCCAACCTGTACCCCAATAGGAAGGGTTCTTTGTACTTTGCTAGGATACGAGCATTATGTAATGTGGATATACTAAGCTAATGTCCAAAAGGGACTAAAGGTATTAATGTTGGTCTGCCGGGTGACCCTTAAAACCTATGTTGTCACGTAGTTCTGAGACGTAAAGATTGCTACCAAAAGCCTCAGTCTTAACTGATGGGTGATATTCATTCATATGTCTGCTTGGTTTTAAGAAATTCTCCGAACTGAATTATATGGGTAAAACCATATAACAGTGAAAATATTGGATAACTCACTAATTAAAATCTAAAATTGAAATATGAAATGTTTTATTTGAAGTTATTATATTTATGTGGAACTAAATGATTGAATGTACAACTTATCATAATAAATTTTTTCATCCTGAATGAATTATGTAATGTAAGCAATATTATTTTAAGACATAGATTTTCCCTATTCAATGGTCTTATAAAAATACCATAAAAAATATTGAATTCTAGTTACAAAACTTGTATTTATGGGTTATAGGTGACTTTCCTAATTTTCTTATTAAATTCTTTGCACTATATCTGCCCTTGTGAGATTCGTCCCCAACTCTTAGTTGAATTTTAATTACTAACGACCGCTTATTTTCTTACTTGTCTTGAGGATAAATTGAGTGTTATCATTGCATTATCAATTTTTGTCTTCTCTTTTTACACTTCTTTAAAAATTATAGTATTTTGGTTATTTAACTTCTATAAAAAAATGTCTAAAATAGAAAACTGAAAAAATATTGATTGAATAAATAAGTTAATGTTGTCCTATAATTTGACAAATGAACAAATTTTCTAAAGAAAATTAGTTTGAACAAAATTTATAATGTAATAACCTTATAAACAAATTTCTATTCAAGTAATACAAAAATAATAAATAAAAATAAAGATATATTTCATAGCATTTTCTAAAAGGTTAATACTAGAAAAAACCTCTTGGTAGTCTTGAATTTTCGTAGAGAAGGTTAACGGTAGTAGACAATTGAAAAACCTTGTGGAAGGATTGAATATCTGGCAGGACCGATTTCTACCTAACATTATGACAATGAGAGAACTACTAGATGTCCCGCTCCATAGAAACGGGAGAGACATAAAAACTGGAACATTCCTGTCCAAGTATGTCCAAGACGAAAGAGGACCTATAGCATTCAACTTAACTAAAGTTCTAAAAAGACATCCTACAATGAGCCTATACAAACAGGGTACCAAAGGACAAAGCACTTGGAGACCTAGACATAAGGTAGTCGTAACAACAAGCTTTGGATATCATTTTCTAACAAAAAACAATGTTGAAACCCCTCAACCAATAAATGAAATTACATGGATTTAGTCACTTAAAGAACCAAACAAAATAAAATACTTCATTTGGCGGTAACAACATAATAGAATCCTCACACTGGATTATCTAAGAAACTTTGGAATAACAGTTAGTAAGTTATGTGTTATATTAAACACTCCCGAAATGATCACCCACACATTCCTCGAATTTGAGACAATTAGAAAAATGTCGCTAGACTTGGGAGATATAAATGCAATAAATCATATTAGAAATAATGTAAGGGGTGATTCGCAAGTTAGACTCAAAATTTCCCCTCAGAAAAACATCATTAAATTGGTAGGAACTGTACCTTTCCTTCATATGCAACATTTGGAGAATAAGAAATGAGAACCACCATAATAATATAAGTAAGAAAAGAATCATTACAAAGAACATAACCCACTTTAGAGAATATCTTTCACTAACCGGACCCTTGAAAAGATGCTTTACCTCAAAACCCACATCCATAAAATGGGAACCTCCAACAAAAGGATTCAAACTAAACATGGAATGTTCGTTAATGTGTAACCAACGAAGAGGAGGAATAGGGGGAGTAATTACAAATATAAAGTGAGAAGGGGTATTAGACTATATGATAAACCTTTATGCTACAAATTCCATAAAAGCAGAATCGAGATCACTACAACAATGAATGGAGTTGGCATTGAACAATAACTTGACGCCACTCGAAATCAACATCAATTGTGAGGATATAATTTCCCTCCTCGAGAATGACCACACCCAGCTTACTCTAATATGTTGGTTTGATTGGAGGGTGCTAATATTTAGGGGGGATTAAGAATAGCTATCGGGAAGCAAACAAAGTGTCATATTATTTAGAAAAGTATGGAACTAATATGACGCAGACCAATCGTATTTGCTGCTTGAAAGTTCAACCGATGTTTGTCTTGGAAAAGCTAGAGGCGGACGTAGAAGGTACTTATTTTGTTAGGATGACTAAAGCCCTTACATATCTAGAAAATTGTATTAGTAGTACTATTATTGCTCCAAATCCTTCCTATATAACTATAAATAGAAATAAATAGTGAAAATATTAGAAAGAATACCTATAAATATTTAGCATGCAATGACTAGCAGACATCGAAGAGCAAGGTGTGATAGCCAAGCATGTATGCGTTCTTCAAAGTTAACAAACCTATTTTAGTGAAAGCGAGTATGCTCTTGGCCCTTTAAAAATGGTATTTTTGATGTTCAGACTACATTAAAACTCGTAACTTGAAGATTTTTTAATTGATATCTCCTTTCGTGTCTGTATTTGTCTTTCGATTAATAAGTAAACCCCGAAAGTTTCTAAGATAAGACTTTAACCATTATTCATTTGTGAATAAGATTTTGACAGAGTGAATCTTAGTTTTTCATAGGTTTAAGTTCAATATTAGTGTTGGGAATAATTTTAAATATGAATTAATGTCACTAGAATCCCTAGCACAAAGTTGAGTTGAAAGCTTTATATCCAATTGAGTTTCACAATGAGATTTACTTGGATCAACCTCTAATGACCATATAGCTTAACACACAAAAAGTTATGTGGCCCATGAACTACTGAATTTATTGTATTTGAGTCCTCATTCCAATGCCGCTAAGTTTGCTTAATTTTGAGCTCCAAGTAAAAGGTTATATTTGTTTGAATGAAACCTCTCTAGTTAAGTCATTTGATTCATTTTATAAAAGGTTGTTGTGGTATTCTCCTTTTCCCACTGTAAAGCTCCAAAATTGCATGACTTATAATAGAGCTTAATCTATTTAATAATGCTTAAATGATGTTTCCAAAAAAATGTACATGTCTAGTAAAGAGCTGATTAAGTGTTAAAAATAGGTATTGGGATACATGGTCATCCGTATTGGGCATATCATGGAATATTGGCTTAAGGGTGTTTGGAAATGTCTATATATATACAAAAGTATTAAAATATAATCCGAGCTTGTTTAGGAATTGTTCCTGTAATGAAGACCCTAAGCTAAATAGCTCACATACATTAGGTACGAGGCATCCAAGTGCCAAGATTTGGTACCATAACACATGACCACTTAAAATGATCATGTAGAGTAAGAAATTACCAAGGATAAAGTGAGGATCCTTGGGAAAACAAGAAATGAGCAGCAACACATGTGCAATTACATGTGCAACCCATGTGTAAGCATATGTGAAAGAATTTAGTTAGGGTGATTAGGGGAAGGCACAAATGTCGAAGTCAAGACATGTGGGTCTGAGATTCATAAAAAAATATAGGCTCTAACTAACTTACCTAAATAGCTAACTAACCTAAAACTAACCGAAATAAACTAACTACTGCACCCGACAACCTAAGACCTAACCGGGTGACACTAACCTAGTAACTAATTCAAGAAACATCCTAGTACCTAACCTAGGATTGTCCAAAAGGGTTGGTTATAGTCCTACTCAATTAGGGTAATTTATTAATTACTCTAGGTCACTTAATTAATTAAATTAAAAATTTGATTAATTAATTTAATCGGGCAAACCGAAATCCTCACACTGGACAAGTAACTAACTAAGAAACATCTTAGTACCTAACCTAGGATGGTCCAAAGGGTTGGTTATGGTCCTAAAAAATAAGGGGTACTTTAGTAATTACCATAGGTAACTTAATAATTAAATTAACAACTTAATTAATTAATTTAATTGGGCAAACCGAAATTCTTACACTAGACAAGTAACTAACTAAGAAACATCCTAGTACCTAACTTAGGATGATCCAAAGAGTTGGTTATGGTCCTAACGACTTAGTGTTACTTTAGTAATTGCCATAGATAACTTAATTAATTAAGTTATCAACTTAATTAATTAAAAATAATGGTCAAACCCGAATTAGGCGAAGTCAAATATTCTCCTAGTTGTAGTCAATTTAGGCTGGACGTTTAAGGTAATTTATGTGGAGGGTGTTTAGGGTAATCCAAGAGAAGTCTATATATTGATATTAGATCAGTTTTAGACAAGAATTACACGTCCTAAATCAGAATCTAACGAAATTCTCTTAAGCTATCAAGAACACTCTCTTTTCCAAACGCCATTGAAGAACTAGAAGATCTTAAGGAAAAGGATTAAGGTTTCAGAGTTTCTAATCAAGATTTCGTGGATTCTTCATCTATAAGGTATGGGTTTTTCACTCTTGATATTCCTTTATCAAAGAGTTCCTTTCATGATAAGATTTCAAGAACTTCAAATACTAGGGTTTTTACTCTAAAAAACAGATTTTCTTCGTAACCTAGATTTATGATTTTCAATGAAAAGTAAACATTTTCTATCTATAATTTCGCATGAATTGTTGAATTATTGATTGATAATGTTTGAATAACGTGTGATACATGATCTTTCTCTTTGTGATGGTTTCGAATGGGCTGTTTGTAGTGTTTTAATAACGTGAAAACGTTAAGGTTAGAATTTAAGGTTTGAATGAACCCTTTTATTACCCATTTACCTTCTCCTATGTTATGCATTGACATTGTACATGACTTTATGAGTTGTTTTTGATTACTTAATTGAATATTTCACTATGTATGATTATGTATATTGCATGATAAATAAGATTCTTGGAAACAAGAAGTAAGTCTTCTAAACATGATTACTCTTAGATATTTATGCTAGTATTTAAGTCATGATGCTATGTTATGAAAGTATGTATGATGTTTCTATGTGAATATGCTTGAATATGAGAATGTAATTGTGATATTATCATAAGAATATGAATATGCAACTTATGATACTCTCTTGTATGCTTTACACAACATGACTATGTCATGTAAATCTCATGTATGAAGGGTTATGATGAAAGAAAAATTCTCATCTAATCTAAAAAATCTCATGATAAAATTATACAAGGATATAATCTCCTATTACCTATGATAAGTTTTTTTTTTTTATAAAAGACAAAGTAAATGTTATTTCAAGAAAAGTGTCGTTTCCCCATGGGAAGGTAGGTTCACAATGATTCTCATGAGATTAAGGCTGCCATCTAATCTGGAACTGTGGGTCTCTAACACATCACCTAGTTCTTGAACTATGCTCCCACCATAGGAAAATAATTAGTGGATCCACCTTGAAAGCTATGGCATGTAGGTCTACTTTGCCCGGTAGACCACCTCTTTTTGGTGTGGGGAAGACACCGGATTCCATATTTATCTCACCTGGTCTATGGTTGTTAATGCGTATGTTCCCTCATGTAAAACGAATGACAAGAAAATGAACGTTGACTAGGATCAGTTGAGGAGTTGGCTTAGTATAGGTAGTGGTAGGGACGCTATCTAGACATTGCACAAGTTGACTCTAAGGGAAATCCTAGGAGATTATTCATAAGTAATATGATGATATGAAAGACATATGATATGATATATGATGTTACCTTTATATGAATGTTGACTATTATGATGAATATGTTATTTGGCTATATTGCTATGTTAATGATAACTAACTACATTACAAGTTATATGAACCAAAGCCTTACTTATGGTCTCCTATCTTATCTACTCGGTTATATTGAGTTATGGGGCTTCACATGACCATTGAACTTGTAGGTTAGGGATGGGATCATTGGTAAGTGTTTTGTATGTTATGTTATATTGATCTTTGCAATATGTAATGTTAACATGATGCCATTAGAAAATGTCTTCGATTATGATCATGCTTTAAGTGATGAAATATTTATCTTGTATATGTTATACGGTATGTGCATTAAGAATTTTATATGACTTAGAATGTTTTCTAAAGATATGATAAATGAAACTTTTTCATGCATGTCCTTATGTGTTATGTTCATATACCCATACTTAAGACATGTGGCATACTAACTCCATTACTTTATTTTGCTACAACTTTAGGTTCCGGCCATTGAAGTTAATAAAAATGATTTGAAGACGCTTGGAACTCTTCCTCCAGGTCTTGGTAGGTCCTCATGTTCGGAGATGTTATCTCTCATATTCTAGCTTATGTAGATTTTTAGTAGTTTTCATAATACACTATTTCCAATATATTCTTTAGGTTCTTTTGTAATAAGACCTATATGGCATATTAACTATTATTGGCTAAATTCATATTTGCATTCTTAGATGGTTTCTATATATTTGAGATAGGTTTAGAATATCGTATGTTCTTATAAATCTTAAGTATGAAGTCTAAGTATACTTCATTAGTATATTAAAAGTTTTAAAATTTCTACAAATATAAACTGATGACATGTTATGACGAATGCTAAGAGGCTTGTCTGCGACCTCTGAGAGGTTAACGACTACGATCGAATTTGAATTCCATAATTTGGGCGTGACACCCACTAGGCCTAGAACTTTTTCATCACCCAATTAATGTTCTAAACAGATGCTAAACCATTCTTTGTATTTCCTAAACACTTAGAAAAAGTAGAGGATATTTTAAGATGAGAAACATCTAGGTTTTGAGCGTTCATCAAGATCCCG
The DNA here is from genome assembly GCA_032847665.1 of Solanum chilense. Classification (NCBI taxonomy): domain Eukaryota; kingdom Viridiplantae; phylum Streptophyta; class Magnoliopsida; order Solanales; family Solanaceae; genus Solanum; species Solanum chilense. Next base: position 1,460,404 of record JAPDHL010001909.1, on the reverse strand, counting down.
TCGATTTTCATCAAGAACATTATTGTTTCCTTGTATGTAAGGCTTGTCAAGTGTTGTACTTGTTCGTCTAACTCTATACATCTAATTAATCCATGAAATCATTGTATCTTAAAGATTCTTGTGTAGTTCTTGATTAAAGTTTCATTATTTAAAAATGGAGGTTACAAATATCTTGGATTGAGAATCTTTAGTATGAGTTGTTTTCTTAAAAGGATTGTATGAATTCTCTTTCAAACAGTATCGGGTTAAAGAAAAAAGAAGAGTTTATGAGAAATTTCTCAATTCTAACCTAGTTTAACGATTGAATTTTTTTTAAAAAAATTCATTGAAGTCATTGGAAAAGGGTTGGGGAAACGAGACACCAGTATTATATGAGTGTTGGGGTGACGCGCCAGCAGCAAGCTAAAATATTGTCCCATTACCTAGGGGGCCGACGTGGTATGCCACTGGTATGACATGAGTGTTGCGACAACGCGCTAATAGTATGCCAGGATTTGCTCAGCAAATATTTTGTGGTTTCGTCCGGCATATATTCCTTTGTTTGCTATGTTTCACTTATTTTCATTAGCTTCTAAAGGATCCATTATCCCTTGAGATTTCATGCATGTTTTAATCATATGTCTTAATTTTCATTCAAAACTAATGTGAGTTTATGAGAAAGGTTCAAGATTTTTATTAAGTTATGAGTACTCAGTTTCTGTATTGTTATTGAGGTTTTTGAGTTGATTCATGCATGGCCATATTTTTGCATGAAACTTATTTATTAAGTCTTCTTGAGATGAGTGGTAGCATTGAGTTCTGAGTTTTAAGTTATTGAGTCCTTGAGTTTTGAGTATTGAGTTTTCTATATTGTATTTAGATCCTTGAATTGATTAGTTTATGTCTATATTTTATCATGAACCCTATTTTGAGGATCTTTTAAAGCATGTGATTGTGATTTAAACTGAGTTTTTGAGGAAGTAAAGAGAGGACTTTTGGAAAGAGTATAATGAAACTAAGAATTTCCCAAATGTTTCATTCTTACATAAAGAAAAAGAATATTATTTTAAGAAAGGATAATATTTAATTTCTAAATGAGTTTATAAGTTCAAAATAAATTTCATAACAATTACCTCTTTTAGGAGGATAGTTTGAACAATTTTCTCAAACTAGAAAAAGAGTATGTTTTATACATTTGAGAATGAGTATGTATTATTGTCAGTAGTATTGAGCACCGATATGGGGATGCGTTAAGACAACTCAAATACTTACAAACCATGTATGCCAACATGAGTAAAGGATCATACTTTTTGGATAACTCCTTACTGATTTTGAGGATCGCTTAGTGGATCAACTCATTTTAGGTGTTCTACACCCTAGCAAGGTATATTGCAGTTTGGACAACATAGGCGAAACTTTCTATCATCACTTAGTTTATAGTGATGGTTGTTGGTTAGATAATCCTCCAAATAAAGTTAATGTGTGTTTTTATTATATCACTTAACATGTTGAGTTCATAAATAATAAGTAACCATCGTTACAAGGTTTTAATAATTTCATTTCATTGCTTCTTTTGACATTAAGTTTAGTGTGTATATATATATATGTACATACTGTAGTTCTTTCGTTTCGTAAATTATTATTCAAATATAATACATACTCGTACATTCAATGTACGTATGTCATTCGACCTGCATCTTTTAAAGAAGCATATAAACGTTCTTAGGTTCCTTCTAAAGATTTTGGTGATATCACTTCGTTTGCTTGTCAACTTTTGAGTAAGACCTCCTTTCTTCTGAATTAATTTAGTTTTATGAGTTGTTAGTATTAGTAAAATTGTGAATTGTAGTGGTTCTTTTCCCGATACTCTCTATATACGGTAGATGCTTCATAGATTGAAAGTTTTGGAGAGTCTTTCAGTTTTCAAGTGTTTTAGTCAAACCATATTTCTTATCCAGTATATTAAGTAAAGTTTTGAGATTCAGTATATTATTTTTTAACATTGATTTCAATTCGATGCTTATGTATACTTGAGTAAGTCTTTCGCTTGTAGTCATCAAGGATGAGGATTGTCTTGGGGACCAATAACGGTTATCGAGTGCTGGCCACGTCCATTTTATTGGCTCGGGTCAAGAATAAAAGGGTATGAGAGCACAAAATTCAAGTGTCCTAGGGTGTTTATGAAGTCATGTCAGTAGAATCTTATCAATTCTTGTGAGGGACCCACTTATATAAATGAAGGACTATGTCATGCAGAACTGTTTCATACTTGTGTATTTTCTCAAATCCTTTTAATTTCCCTACAAACTTAAGGTCATTGAAATAGCAAACCCCAGATCCTTATAGATGAATTAGTCAGAGGTAAAGTCTTTTAAAAAGTCATGAGATTGTAGATGGGCTTGTGAGAAGACCATGAGTAAGCTTAAGTGTTTATATTCGAAAGATCACACTCTTATTCATAAAAATCGTGCATTCAAGATAGAAACGAGATGTACTCTAAAAATCTCTCCCTAAATTTTATTCATATGAGACCCTTATGAAAGAAGTGTGTTCTAGAATGCTTGAGTAGTAATTCTCATCTTAAAGATAGTATGAGTTATGATATTATGAGCCTCTAGTAATCAAAGTGTCTAGTGTTAGAAGAATGCATTTATAGGTATATAAACTAAGGAAGAGTGATAGTTATGAAATAATTTATGTTGTTGCAATCATGTGCTAAACGGATTCTCCTTTACGTGTAAGCTAATGAATAATAATTTTGTGTGGATTTCAGGATAGGACATAGAGGAATAGTTATAGTTCATGATGAGTTAGAGTACACATTAACTAGAAATAAGTTTTTGTCAATGTGATACTGTGTTAGCGAAGACGTATTATAGTTGTTGAATAGAAGAGCAAAGTATTCATGAGGTGACAGATATAGACTTATAATTTTTGGAATTCAGAGTCCTCTGTTATTTGGAAGGTTATAGAACTAATTGGTGAATGATGTGTAGTGACTTGGTAAATAGTACTTAGGTTATGTAAGAGAATATGTTTATAGGTAGTAACAAGATAGATTATGAGGTAAGGGTCAACTTCTTGTTCCATGTTGTTTTAAGGATATCGTGTTTTATTGATTATATATACTAGTTATAAGTTAGTATAGTATATGAGAAGTTTTCTTTTCACATGTCTAGTACTAGACAATAATCTTGAATTAAATATGAGTGTAAGTGAGAAAAGGATTGCAACATGAGGGTGAACATTTTAGTTTTGAGATTGGCCAATTTGATATTGATCAGGTTAGGAATCACGATGTTATTTGCAATAAATTTGAGTGGTATAAGTGTGGTATTATGTCTCTTATATGAGAGGAATAAAATGAGGTTAAGTCATTATATTAGGAAGAAATTAAGGCGTCTACCCAATATCGTAAGTTGTCGGACGAGGTTCTAATTAAGTTATCGACTTTCTGTATGTGCCTAGATAGTATATTTCATTGCCAATGTGGATTTGACTGTTGTAAGACTCATGTATTACCCTTAAGAGTTGATCGGAGGGACTATACATAGACAATGATGAGCCTTTAAAATATAGTCAAGTTTTCCTACAGTTAGATTGATATGAACTTAGAAGGACGATACTGGTGGGCTAAGAAGAAGAAGTCATCCTATTAAGATTTCAATTAATTCACATTATAGGTAAGTACGGGTATCAATTATATAAAGTCTTCTATCGTAGCATGAATATTAAAAGAATCAATTTAGAAAGAAGTCCTAGAAGGAATCTTAGTATTTGCATATGAAGAATTTTAGAGACATAGGATTAGCATGCCTTAATTATTCAAGTGAAAAAATATTGACAAGTTTGAGATGATGTAATAGATTCATAGCTTTTAAGTATAAGCTTTAGGCCTAAGGGGAGATGACAAGATGAGAAAACAAGTCAAGTGGTGAGAATCAAATAATGATGTCTTTAGAATGAGTTAGAGTGATATATCAACCCATTTCATACTCTAGTGTATTCCTCAAAGTTAAGTGATTATAACTACTTGTTGTTGTTCTTAATAACACAATTGTGTCTATGACTTATGCTTATACACTTCAGGTAGATTCACATCTATGCTCAATTCCTAGAATGAGGGGAAAATACTTTAGCCCATTTATCTCAATCTTAACACAATTGTGTCTATGTATGCTTATACACTTCAGGTGGATTGACATCTATGATCAATTCCTAGAATGAGGGGAAAATACTTTAGACAATTTATCTCAATCTTACTCCCAAAGTTCTGAATATCAACCTCATTATATGAACCTATTCATACAAGCAATTGTATCTCATAGTATTTTCAATCTTTCAAATTCATGATTTACTCTCAATGGCTAGCAACATAATATTATGTCATGCGTATTATTATATCAGATGTCTTGAATGAACTGTACTTATCATCTTTCTCCCTAGGCTTTTTTAGAGATCCTTTGTACTTTTAATTACAATGTTGTCAATAGTAGTTGAGTTATGATTATTGGAGAGGGTTGATGTTTGCTGTGGTACTGGTGGTATTTTTAAACCATCTAAAGTTATAATATAGATGAGGAATAGATGGTGATTTACTATGAGTAATATATAAGTGAGTGAAATTAGTCGGTTCCTGGTAGTAATATGTGAAATTTAATTTGGTAGAGACAATGAGAGAATGAGCAATTCATAGAAGGATTGGTTAGTAGAAGTCCATAGAGTGGTTATAGTCCTAGACTTGAATGTTTTATTGTTAGATGTGGACAAATGCATTATGCATTAGGTGTTTCTTGATATGGGCTTAATGTTGGTTGAAGGCAACTATAAGGAGAAGTATTCTTTGGGATGAGATTACCTATACTGGTATAGAACCCGAATCCCATCTTTTATATTAGAATATCACCTTATGTTAAGTACGTAGTGATTTTGATTTAGGCTTGAATATAGTGAGAGTATACGATTAGCTAGACCTTTGTAAGAGTAGTCATATACCCTTGTTGGAGCTATTAGTTGCAACCTATGAGGTCCTACGAAAAGAAAGAAGAGCATAGTTCATAAGTGTTTCTAAACTTCAAAAATATCAGTCATATAACTCCATGTGTGATATAATTATTCTTACTTCATGTCCAAATATCCTTACTTAATGTAAGATAACTTCAGATAGAGCATGCTTTATTGAAAATATTATTGATCTTGACTTATGTGCTATACACAGTTACAAACTCTTAGTAGAAATTAGTTACCCATGCTGTAGGCAAGTTTAAAAGTCACAGATAGTAAGAGTAATTCATTTCCTTTCCATTATTAGTCCAACCATCATTAGCGGACAAATGACCCCAAACGGGATATATTGTAACACCCCAAAAAATTCTAAGATAAGGCTCAAACCGTTCTTCATTTGTGAGCACAATTATACCGAGTGACTCTTAATTTTTCTTAGGTTATAAGGTCAATTATTTAGTGTGGGAATAATTTTGGGTATGAATTAAGGTCACCATTATCCCATAACACATAGTTGAGTGGAAAGCTTTCTTTCAGATTGAGTTTCAATATGAGAGTTTACTAGAGTTAATTTCAAATGACCATATAATATAACACATAAGGATATGGATTACCCATAACCTACCAAATGGAAGGTAATTAAGTCCTCTTTCATACTACGCCAAATTTTCTTAATTTCAAGCTTGGAGTGAAAAGTTATGTCGGTTTGAGTGAAGCCTCTCTAGTTAAGGCAACTGATTAGTTTTAGAAAAGGATATTTTGTTGTTTCCTTTTCCCACTAAGACTGCCAATTTTTTCCTCATTAAATTAAGGTTCTAATCATATTCTAAACCATTCTTAGTCGTCCCTAAATACTTCAAGAATAAGAGAAGATTTCAAGAGCCGAAATAGCTAGCTTTTGAGCGTTCATCAAGATCCCAACGATTTTCACCGAGAGCATTGTGTTGAACTATTTAGTCAAAAGATTCTTGAGTAGTTCTTGATTATAGTTTCATTTTTTAACAAGAAGGTTATGAGTTTCTTGGTGTATTAAACCGAAAGGTAATTTTTGGAATTTTTTATAAAATTAGTGTTTTACCCCTCTTGATAGTTGTCTTGAGTTATTTCTGGTCAGTCGATAAAGTCTGTTTGGAAATTTTTGAACAATTCTATAATAACGGTTATTTAATTGACGGATATATATAAAATAGTTCATTTATTTAATTGATTATTAATGGGTCAATATCATAATTATTCAAATATCCTATACTATATCACCCATATTAAAATAAGTAATTAGGGTTATCAATTTTAATGCATAGGTAATTTAGAAAATAAAGAGAGACAACAACTTACCTCTAGTGGATGAACAAAAGAGGAAAAAACTCACCGAAGGATGCCATAGGTCGGCAACTAAATTGCCTCAGGTAGACTTCAACCTTTGTACTTGTGAATTTGAAAAGAGGGGCATATTATTGAACTAGTTCCAGACACGTGCGCTGCACGTGTTCCTCAAGCTAAATTGCATAAAGTTGTTGTAACGATGTGTTTGTATGACCTCTTTGATATTAAAGATGAAGAAACCACAAATATTGTGAAAGAAAAATAATTATATGTTAAATGTGCGTACATTTTGATTAAGTAATTTGCAGATAGAATAAAAATAGATCAACAAAAAAATTGTTACAAATTACAATAATTAATTAAGAAAAATATATAGAAAACTTCCACATATATAAGAAAATTTTAGGCAAATAGAAGGCATACCACTATATAAGAAAACTTTCAAATTTTCTTTTCAAGAAAATAAAAAAAGTTTTTCTTTTGTAATGGAAGATATATGTACGTTTTTCTTGTAAAGACGGTCTGAACTTAACTAAGAGAAAAATAATTAATTAAATTGGACAATTTGAACTTAAACTTTATATTAGAATTAAAATGAATTAAATGAAAGAAAATGAAGGATAGGAATCAAAGTCTCAAACATCTTTACATATTTCACCAGTAGCTAGAGGATTTTAGTAGATGAATATGGTCAATATATTAAATTAAGTGTATTTAATTATTAAGTATCCCTTCAATTTCTTCAAATTTTATAATTTCAAAGAGTGTTATACTCTATACAAATTTATAGGGTAATTCTAGTAATCCACCCTTAACTTTGTTACTTCACACTTTTAATAGAACTAATAATTCTATTTTTACTATAAAGTTTGTAAAATAAAATAGTAAATCAGGAAAAAGTACTTCAAAAGCTATACAACTTACGTGGTTATCAAAGCAAGAACAATTATCAACCATGTAAAGACTTAAATCATAAAACTCAAAGTCTTATTGTGTACAATAATATTTTATTTGTAGTTATTTATTTATCAAATAGGAAAGAAAATAGAAATTTTTTAATGGTAAATAAAAGAACACCTCTAAAGAATCAACAAAAATATCATAAAATGAAGCTAAAATTAACAATGTGAAAGAAAAAAGTAGTAACAATGTGAAAGAAAAAGAGATGACAACTTTATTTATTCTCTCCCAATTATTCAAAATCTCTTCGATAGGATATAATTGAGGGACTCAAAGGATTGTCATGAATATGTCATTAACTCATTTCATGGATGAAATGTGAAAGTAACAAGTATATTATTATGAACATCAACAAATGTATAATATCTTCATTTCTAATATGATAACACAAAATAAAAATTCCACTTGAACACATAGAAGAGAAATCTTAGCAGATCTTAGTTAATCTACAATAAAATTATCAAACAAATATTAAGATACAATGAATGAAGAGAAGTAGTTATCATCAAAACTAAGACAATATATATCATGACATAATTTACAAATCGGAAAATTAGTGAAGCACACAATGATATTTATAGCCAAGATATATAAAAACTCAAAAGTCAAGTTAGAAAAAGATCATTAAAATATTATTAAATCTCTTTATTAAAGAAGTGAAAGGACACTTTATATTTTATTCTTTAAAAATAGTTAGATTTCCAAAACTATTAAGTATTCAACATATGTACTTATACACATAAAAGAATATGAAGAACCAATTTTGAAACTGTTAAAAGATTTGTTGTATGGTAGTCAATATGATACTTAGCATTTATTTAAACATATATTTACATTTTTTTTACACAAATTATTAAATAAGTATTTTCTTTATTTAAAGATAAAAATGTTTAATTAATTATATTAGATGAATTTAATTAAATATTTTATAGACTTTACATTTAGTGTAGGGATAAAATAGTAATTCAACTTTTCACTTTGGAGCTTCCCACTTATAATAATATATGATTATATAATATATATTGGGTATAAAGATGAATGGAATAACAATTTTACATATTTGATTTGCAGTTATGTAGATTTAGGGTTATCAATTTTTATGTTTTAAGTACTATTTTTATTTTTTTAATTTTTTTGTAGCCAATCAAGGGCTTGTAATTTAATTTTTGATATATCGGTACTCCTAATTAAATATTAGATGTATGGTGTTATGTGAATACCATTATATTATAATATTGGCAGAATTAATACTTAACCTTAGACTTGTAACTTGGAAAATATGATAGTGGACATGTTGGCACAAAGATATAAGAAAACCAAGATATAAGAATATGTATTTTGAGTGTGTTTTTGGGTCTAGGCTAGACCTATTTTAATATGGGGGTTGTTAGCTTTGAAATCTTGTTGTGATTATTAATGTGAATAGATTGCTTTGAGTTGGAGGTACAACGGAAAGGGAAGGCTCGAATTCTGAAATGGTTGTTCAATTACATTAGGCAACTGGATTTCTAAACCCTTGTTATGTGTGTGGAATTCGTGTATTTCCTTGTGGGATACGTTTTGGAGTTATGGGACTTGGTGTTAGATTGACTTGTCCATATTGATTATTTCTAATGATGAAAACAAAAGGGTTATAAAAGGCAATGTGAATAATTGGTTGTGTGAGATGTGTTGATGATTAAGAATGGTTTGAAAGACTTGTTGAATCATTGTTGATGTTGTTGTGAATTGTGAAATGTTATGAAAATGGTGATATCCTCTTTATTGTGTGAACATGTCATTTGCATTATTTTGAGACATGTTTGTGAAAAGTGTTATGTGCATTGAAAAAGAATGAGAACTTAAAGAGGAGGTACCATTTTGACGAACGTATCGCACAGATCGATATTTTGAGGGACATATCGCTCAACGCGATGGTTACTATTATCGAGGGTCGTGTTGTGAGCTGCAACATATGCATGGATATATATGTCCCCCATAGGTCTTGAACTGAGATACAATGGGTGTGTATCACTAGGTCAGACATGCATCATTATACTTGACATTGCATTCCATTGCATTGTATATACTTTTCATTAGTGAACTTGATATTGTGTTTTACTGATCGTGTAATTGTCTTTCTGCGGAACTTGTGATTGTTGAATACTGAGCTTGTTATAGAGGATAGGTAATTTGTTGAAGTGTTGTTGTTGAGGATATATTATTTATTGAACTTTTGTTATTGAGGATATATAATTTGTAGAAGTGTTGTTGTTGAGGATATGTAATTTTCTAAAGTGTTGTTGTGGAGAAAATATAATTTATCTAAGTGTTGTTGTTGAGTTAGGTGCTAGGTAAACTGTGTGTTGTTAGGTTAGGTTGATTTTTATGCAGGTTGTAGTTGTGGAAGTTCGGTGGGGGTGGTAGGAGTACCCGTATTTCATTCCCTTAGCTTGTTCTTAGGGATTTATTTGCTGAGTAACGTGTGCTTTAGTACTCACCCCTTGCTTCTACAAATATTTGTAGGTTATGAGCCTAGATTTTTATGGTATTTGTCATTCTCTTTTTTTTCGAGGCTTCTTGTAGATTAGTGAGCTAGTTGTTTGTTGTCTCAGCATGCTTTCTATGTCCTTAATTATGATCTTGTTATATTCTAGAAATAAGTTCATTTGAGACTTGAGTTTTTCTATTGAATCTATTGCAATACTTTAGAGGCTTGTACACGTGACAACCACATTTTGGGGGTATTTTTTAGTTGATTATAAAATTTCAGCACCTTCTTGTAACGATTGAATTTTAGCTTGATTTGTCTTGGTGGAATAAAACGAGTGCCATCATGTCTAATTTTGGATCGTGATAAAATGGTATCAGAGCCCAGTTTCATAGGTCTCACGTGTATACAAGTCAAGTTTAAGTAGAGTCTTGAGGATCGGTATAGAAACGTGTGTACTCATCTTTGAGAGGCTATAATGACGTTTAAGAAAAATCTTCACTTTTTGAATCTCTATCGTGCATCTTTTGCTTGTTCTGATTGGTATCACTTCATTTCACTCTCTCTCTTTATTATTTGATGACTCACGTGTTCATGTGTGTAGTTGATGCCGTATACGGTTTGAATGTTAGATATGATATTAAGATGAAAGTAATATACTTAGGAAAAAGATGTGTGGTTAGATAGAGAATGTTCAACCACCTGAAAGGGTTGTGTAAGGTTAGTTACCCTAGTAAAGTGAATAGTACTTGTGTGATATATCCAATAATTAGAGTGATTTAATAATTGAAAGTGAAATGATTAAAGGGATGACTAGATAATGCGCATGTAACTTTGGAAACTATAATTAGTAAAGTTATCACAATATGAATGGGTTGCTTAGAAATAATGGAAATAATGTTTCACCAATTGAGGTTAGAACTACTATGATTTTATAGATTGTGTTTATTAAAGAAGGTCATGATACAACTAATACAATGGCACTGAAAGGTACCTAGTTAGAATTGTAGAGTGTTTTGCTTTAGTTATCGACATGACCTATGAAAGAATAGATATAACTTGGTCTATATATGGAAAAAAATTTGGTAGTATTTTAGACTTATTCGATATGTAGCAATGTGCAGGATATTTTGGGTACGATCTTGTCATAAGTAGATGTGTTCTACTGGTGGATCTAACAGTATGTCATGATGTCGTACTAGTGTTATATGAAAATGAATACGTTGATTTTAAGCGTGAATACGAACTAGTTAAGGAGTTATCAGTTGTATCACATGCTCGTATGATGAGATTCGATGTTGAATTCATATTTGATAAACTAACTAGCTTTATAGTAAGAATGAATGTGTTAATCATTATTTATAAAGAATCTTCTAGTGGTGGATATTTGGTATAATATTGATGTGTTCAGGTGTGAAATGTATTTTGTGAATATTAAATGAGTGTTAATTTCACCATAAGCTCCATGGAAGTAGACCGACATTAGGATGATAAGATTATAATTAAAGGAATTCTTAACAAGTGCGGAAAGGTAATTGAAGATGTCAGTAAGAAAGTGCATATAAGATTGGGTATAATGAGAATTGTTGACCAAATGAATTTTGTATAGTAATAAAGATTGTGAGTACCTAACATTATGATTTGGTACTATTCAGTGAGTAACTTTGTTGCATACAAAAAATAGGAGGTGTTGAAACACTCCTTGAATAGAATAGAAGGAGTTGGAGTTATAAATGGAAAGAATTAGTAGGATTTAATTTAGACTTCGAAAAGAGGCAAGAACATGAATACTTACTCTAATCGTACGGACCAAAGATGCATGTTCTGAAAGAATGTATAATTAGATTCAGAGACATGTGGTTTCATCTGTCTTGCCTAGATTATGTGATAGTTTTATGAATTCATCAAATTGGTTAAAAATTAATGGATAAAACTTCAGAAAAGAGTATATATGTGTTCAACTCGGGTGTGATTATAAGTTCTTTTTTTATTGTTTTGAGTTTGATATTCAGTATGCTTAAATTTTTAGTTATATATATTATAAGGTCGATGGAGAGGCGCTCAATTATAGGCTAATATATGCGAATTCTTAAAAATGTTCAAGGTATGAGTTATTGTTGATAGATAAAGAGATTGAGTTACACAGTTGGATTCAAAATTCACAGTTTCATTGTAGCTTAGAATTGTGGAAGTATGTTTTGTCAAGGTATGAATTGATAAGGTAAGAAATCATCGATCACATTGAGTATGAAGTATTTTGAAGGACTTATACATTATTTGAGTAATAAATTTAGTTACTTTTGCTTATTATACCTAAAGGGCGATTGCACGTAATTTTTTATTTAGAGGATAAGGTAAAAATATCATGAGTTCTTGGTCAAAAGATAAGATTGGTAAGCGAGTCAACCAAAGGATAAAAAGTTGGTGCATTGAGGAGTTAAACATACTCTGAAATTTGTATCATGGGAACAATTTAAGAGAAGTGAAGGAATAAGACCTCTCATATAGACTCTTGGTTCGAAGTTGATGTATGTATGAATTTTCATATATAAGATTTAATATGACAATGGATATGAATTTGTTTGGTATAGACTTACGAGTAATTATCAACAATTTTTATGAATATAGGGTTATGATTTGGGTGAAAAACAGTTAGGGTGTAGGATTATGTGTTCCTATGTTGAGCTAAATTGTTCAAATTATGATAGTTAAATTATATACGTTAAACGGTGTGGACCCACAATGTTACATAATCAATGAGGATTTGAGGAGATCAAAACTACTATGTTGATGGGACGATACAGACTGTTGTGACGTGTTACGAAGACATTTGATAGTGTTTAGCGGTTATGAGCTTATGACATTCGAATTATTGGAGTGACTAAGAATTTCTTAATTGTTTGTATTAGGTACATGATGGTTTTTAATATTAGTGTAATTTGGTATCCGGAAATTTCGTTAAATTGACATAGAGTGTGACTAAATAGTCGTATCTCAATGGTAAATTACTTTTAGATATAGAATTACTGCTGTCAATCTTAAGTGTGGCCTATATTTTTCATGAAATGCTTAAATGGAAAGAGAGGGATCCATAGTTTGGAAATTTTTGAGGCGATAATGTGTTTGTTAAGAAGATTTTAATACTAGTGATGGTTTGAGAATAAGGTAAATGACTAGTGTGGAAATGAAATTCTATTTGTATTAAGTGTGTGGACCTAAGCGATGTCCTTTAAAGAACATCTGTGGTTCTATAAAATAAGTATGTGAGATAATATAATCGAGACTAAATTTATGATTGTGTGTCGCTAAAAAAATTAAGAGATAAGTCATATGAATGCAAATGTTTGATATGGGCACTATGGAAGAAATATCTACTGTCATTAGAATTTGGTTTTTTATATTTTTATATGACCAGGTACCTCATTTTAGATATGATTTGGAGTGTAATTCGCTACCTAAACTCACATGTTTTCATATATATGGGCGAATTCCTAGTGGTGGATCGGGTGTACCGATCCTGTTATTGTCTTCTTGATAAGGTGTTATCCTTTGTTAGACTTGTTCATTTCAATTATGGAATATTTGGTGTTGTTTGTCATAGTTTGAAATATATTGGAGATTTTATGTGCACAACTTTGCTTATAAGGAATTATAGAAGAGCTTCCGTGAATAATTATGGTTATCCGACAATATTGTTAAACATCCTAGAGTGTACCGCTTATTGAGTGTTTAATTTAATATTTTTTTTGGGTTAGATAAATTTGATTTTTCCTTGATGAGTATCCGACGTCTAATAATTAGACGGTTATAACTTAAACTTGTGAAAAGATTGTGTTATGAAAAGGGAATCAGAAAAGATTCGTGATGGTTTGTGCATAATGAGTATGAGTTGTTGCTTGTGGTTCAATTCTAGCTGTAGAAAGTATTTATTCAGACGGTTATCTTGGTTATGTGAGAAAACACCTATCATGATGATTGTGTTGAGGTCTAGTTTGTTTCAGTTTAGATTGGGTTCATGAGTTAGTTTATGGCTTGATAATAACTCAGGATTTATAGATCTTTCAAAGTTTGATTTGAAAGTCCAGTACTTAGTATTTGTTCATGATGAGATGGTCCTAGAGATGAGGTTATCAATCGAAGAGATCAACACGCCTATGAAAAAAAATCGTACCTTAGGCTTTTGATCGTGGATAATGTAATGACCCGAAAGGTCATTTTCTGGAAATTTTTATAAAAATTACCATTTTACCCCTCTAGATAGTTGTCTTGAGTTATTTCTGGTCAGTCGATAAAGTGTGTTTGGAAAATTTTGAACTATTTTATAACTACGGTTATTTAATTGACGGATATATATAAAAAAATTATTTATTTAATTGATGATTAATGGGTCAATGTCATAATTTTTCAAATATCATATACTATATAACCCATGTTAAAATAAGTAATTAGGGTTATCAATTTTAATACATAATTAATTTAGAAAATAAAGAGAGACAACAACTTATCTGTGGAGGATGAACAAAAGAGAAAAAACCTCACCGAAGGATGTCATACGTCGACAACTAAATTGCCTCAGCTAGACTTCAACCTTTGTACTTATGAAATTGGAAAGAGGGGCATATTATTATATTATATATTATATATTGGGTATACAAATGAATGGAATAACAATTTGACATATTTGGTTTGTTGTTATGTAGATTTAGGGTTATCCATTTTTATGTTTTAAGTAGTATATTTATTTTTTAAATATTTTTGTGGCCAATAAAGGGCTTGTAATTATCCAATGATAAGGGGATGATTGGACATAAATATGGGTCAAGGTTTGTAAGGTTACCATCTATCAATTTGGTTTCAATTTTTTATCATTCTTTAAAATGTCAAGTATTTTTTACTATTCGGTCAAGAATGTTAATTACATGTATATTCCTCTTTTTATTTTATTTCACAAATGGTTTATAATTTAGTTACTATTATATTATTATCACATTGCAATTTTAGTTTTGATATATTGGTACACCTAATTGAATATTAGATGTATGGTATTATGTGAATACCATTAGATTATAATATTTGAAGAATTAAGACTAAAACTTAGACTTGGAACATGAAAAATATGATAATGGACATGTTAATTGGCACAAAGATATATGAACACCAAGATATAAGAATATGTATTTTGAGTGAGTTTTTGGGTCTAGGATAGACCTATAGTAATATGGGGGTTGTTAGCTTTGAAATCTTATTGTGATTATTAATGTGAATAGATTGCTTTGAGTTTGAGGTACAACGGAAAGCGAATGATCAAGTCCTAAAGTGGTTGTTCAATTATTTGAGGCAAGTGGATTTATAAGCCCTTGTTAAGTGTGTGAAATTCATGTATTTCCTTGTGGTATATGTTTGGGAGTAATGTGACTGTGATGGATTGACTTGTCCACATTTATTAATTCTAATGATGAAAACAAAAGGATAGTAAAAGGCAATGTGAATAATCGGTTGTGTGTGATGTGTTGATAATGGAGAATGGTTTGAAAGAGTTGTTGAATCATTGTTGATGTTCTTGTGAATTGTGCAATGTTATGAAAATGGTGATATCCTCTTTATTTGTTTGAACATGTTATTTTCATTATTTTAAGACATGGTTGTGAAAAGTGTTATGTGCATTGAGAAAGAATAAGAACTTAAAGAGGAGGTACCATTTCTAGGGAATTATCGCGCGCCGCGATGGATACTATATTTTGAGGGACGTATCGCGCACCGCGATGGTTACTATTATCGAGGGTCGTGTAGTGTGCCGTGACAGATGCATGGACAGATATGTCCCTCATGGGTCCTGTACTGAGAGATAGTGGGTATGTATCACTAGGTAGGACATGCATCATTATACTTTACGTTGCATTCCATTGCATTCCACATACTTATCATTAGTGAACTTGATAATGTGTTTTACTGATCTTGTGATTACCTTTCTGCGGAACTTGTGTTTGTTGAATACTAAGCTTGTTATTGAGGATATATAATTTGTTGAAGTGTTGTTGTTGAGGATATATAATTTGTTGAATTGTTATTATTGAGGATATGTAATTTGTTGAAGTGTTGTTGTTGAGGATATGTAATTTGTTGAAGTGTTGTTGTTGAGGATATGTAATTTGGTAAAGTGTTGTTGTGGAGATTATGTAATTTCTCTAAGTGTTGTTGTTTAGTTACATGCTAGATAAACTGTGAGTTGTAAGGTAAGGCTAATTTTTATGCAGGCCGTAGTTGTGGAGGTTCGGTTGGGGTGGTAGGACTACCCGTATTTCATTCCATTAGCTTGTGCTTAGGGATTTACTTGCTGAGTACCGTGTGGTTTGGTACTCACCCCTTGCTTCTACAATTTTTTTTATGTTATGAGCCTGTATTTTAAGGTACTTGTCATTCTCTTCTTTTTCGAGGCTTTTTGGAGATTTGTGAGCTACTTGTTTGTCGTCTCAGCATGCTTTCCTTCTCCTTAATTAAGATCTTGTTCTATTCTAGAAACAAGTTCATTTGAGACTTGAGTTTTTGTTTTGAATCTATTGTAATACTTTAGAAGATTGTACACGTGACAACCACACTGTGAGTATTTTTGAGTTGATTATAAAATTTCTGCACCTTCTTGTAACAAATGAATTTCAGGCTGACTTGTCTTGGTGGGATAGGACGAGTGACCTCAGGTCTAATTTTGGGTAGTGACGCTTGTGTTGGGGATCTTTGGTATGATTTGTGTTTCTTAAAAGGATTATAAGAAATTCTCTTGTAATCTATCGGGTTTGAGAAACAACAAGAGTTTAGGAGAAATTCCCCAATTCTTACCTCGTTTGAACCTTGAATTTTAACAAAGCAAATCATGAAGTCACTCGAAAGGGATGGGGCGGCGTCCCACTAGTAAGCCCAAATCCAGCCCCAGCACTTTGGGGTCTTGCAGCACACCTTGCGTACTGGTTGAAGGCCAGTAGTACCCGAGAGTCACTGAGCAAATTTTTTTCTTGTTTCATCTGGCACATGTTCCTTTAAGTCGTAGCTATGTTTCCTTGCTTTGCATTATCTCCTAAAGGCTCCATTCCTCTTAAGAGTTCCTGCATGTTCTATTTACATGTCTTAATTTTCATTCAAAACTAAAGTGAGTTTACTCAAGATCTTTTATTATATTTTGAATACACTGAGTTTCTTTATTGTATTTGAGGTCCTTGAGTTGATTCGTTCATGTCCATGATTCTGCATGAACCCTATGAATTGAGTATTGTTGATATGAGTAGTGTAGTTGAGTTCTTAGTTCTTGGGTCCTTGAGTTTAGAGTATTTTGTTTTGTACAATGTTATTGTGATCCTTCAGTTTATTCGTTTCTATCTATATTTCGAAACAATATTTTGATTTGTAAAATTTGAGAATCTTTTGAAGCGAGCGACTGTGCTTTAAACTGTGTTTTGCGGAATTAAGGGGGAGTTTGAGAAAGAGCTTATGGGAACTAAGTATTTACAAATGAGTCATTTTTACATGAATAAAGAGAGTATTATTTTGAAAATGAGGAAGTTTAAGAGAGTATTATTTTGAAAAATGAGGAACTTTGATCTCTAAACGAGTTTATGAGTTCAGAGATATTTCAGAGTAATTATCTCTTTTAAGAGGATAGTTTGAGCAATTATTTCAAACTAGAAAAGAGTATGCTATATACATTTGATCATGAGTATACATATTATTGTAAGTAGTATTGATCATTGATATGAGGATAAGTTCATACAACTCAAAATCCTCATAAACCATGTATCCCAACATGGATAAAGGATCATACTTTTTTGATGACTCCCCATTGGTTTTAAGAAAAGCTTAGTGGATCCACATAGTTGAGGTGTTCTATACTTTGGCTGGGTATACAATAGTTGTGGCAAGATGGGCGAGACTCTCAGTCATCACGTAACTCATAGTGATGGTTGTCGGTAAGTGAATCTCCAAAATAAAGTTAAAAGTGTATTTTTATTATATCACTTAACATGTCGAGTTCAAAAACAAGTAATTATCTTTGCACAGTTTTAATAATTTCAATTCCTTAATTCTTTACATTCAATTTAGTATATAATTATATCTACTGCAATTCTTTCTAATACTAAATTGTTGTTCAATTATTTTAAATACTCGTACATTCAATATATTGATTCATTCGACCAAAATATTTTAATGATATAGAAAGGTTCTTAGGATCTTCAAGAATCTGTTGAGATTACTCGTTTGCTCGCCACCTTTTGCGTAAGACCTCCATGCTTATGTTGGATTTCATTTTTATGAGTTGTTAGAATTAGTAAAAAAAATTAGTAGTCTTGGGTCTTGTCTCGACACTCGTCTATATATTGTAGAGGCTTCATAAATAGACATTTTTGAAATATCTTTTCAGCTTTCAGATGTTTTATTTGAAATTATGTTTTATATTAAGTATAGTCAACAGTCTTGAGATTCAGTAAACTATTTTTAAACGTTTCTTTCAATTTGATGCGTATGTATGCTTGATTTAGTTTTTCACTTGCAATAAAGCAGAATGAGGATTTGCTTGGGGACCAATAATGATTCGCAAATTCCGGCCACATCCAAAGTGTAGGCTCGGGTCGTGACATAATCCACAAATGGGAGGGTCCATGTCAAACCCCCCGTACAACCTAGGAATATACCTTGGGTGGTTTGATTATAATATTTATAATTTAGAAAAAAAGACTAGCAGATCGATTAACAAAGCAATTTAATTTGGATGTTCTAATAAACACATAAACGGTTTAATCAAAGGTCAAAACAAGAGTTTAGCAATGATGTCAAAACACAAACCCAAGCATAAAATAGTTTGCAACAAGTCTTGATCAGTACCACATGACTATGGTACTTTATTTGTATTTCATAGGAAAAGAAGTTTCTACTTATTTGTTTTGTTGGAAATACTGGACTACTCAAGTAAATTTTCCCTGAAAGAGCATTTTGAATAATATATATTTTCCTCCATTTCCTACATGAACCGAATCATATTGGGGCGAAAGGTTTCATCATCATGTTCTTCATTAGGGTCATACATGTTCATCATGTCTTCCATTCATATTTGAGACCAAGAAGACTGATCCCCATAAGTTGAGTTACAAATTGCAATAGAAAGCTCAAGATTAGAACCTGCAGTCAGATCAATAATTGGTCGTGGCGCTGGTGCCACCTGTCCTGTCCAAAAACTAAGGAACTCATCTGAAAAGTAGTTTTGACTAGATCAGAACGTGAACTCAGAGAATAGGGGTATACAAGTGAACCAGAAAAAGTAAAACAAACTAAAAAAATGACGAAGAATTACAATAGTTGAAAGGGTTTGTTTTGGTACAAAAAATGAACTTTATTAAATGTTATGCATAATTACAATAGTGCAGGAGCATTCGCGAAAACGTTCAAAACAAGCTACTAATTGGAAATTTATGGATGGAAAAGAAAAAGTACTAGGAGAGAATTTTTGTAGCGATGACTTTTTCAACCTTCTGTAGCTGGGAATTGTGGTGCACAACCATCAATACAAAGACTTTTGGAGGGAATTTCATAACTGATTCATCCTTTACAACATTCATTTAACTCAAATTAGTTTTTTGAAGTAACTTGATATAGCATTATTGGTTTTTCTGACTAGTGTAAAGAAGTTATACTCTACTTGTATTTATGAGAACAATAAATTGAGTGAAATCCCACAAAGTGGAGTCTCAGGGTGGTATATTATATACGTAGACCCATTACTTGTTCGAGGTAGATATGATATTTATGAAAAACCCTTAGCTCAAGCAAATTGAAGAAGTGATTAAAGGAAAAATATGACAGCTAATAGCAAAGAAATAACAATAGAAACAATTTCAGCGGCAATAACTACGCACATTAGCAAAGATTGTTGAATCCTTACCGACAATAGTTAATTGTGATTAGATTCATTGTTGCTATAGGATTTGGAGGCACTTACAAAGAGTCTGAGATATTACTTTACTAGTAGTTGTCTTTTCAAAAAGCATATTCAGTAGAAATTAAACTATTGTCGTTAATTGATTTTCATTGAAGATCATTTTTTTGTAATGGTTGAGCATATATGCAAGAAATCTTAACCAAAATAACAAGGTTAAGTCACCTAAGCACAGCAAACCACAAGTAGAATCAAATAACTATAGCCAAAGACTATCTGAATATGCTAATACTAAGACTTACACGGAGCTCTGTACTTCCACTCAACCAAAAATTTGAATAGGCTAGTAATAAGACAACTCTGCAACTACGTTGTTACCTTTTACCCTTATATGTGACCTCCATACGCTTCTATCTCAGGTCATGTCCTCAGTAAGCTGAAGATGTGTCATATCTTACCTAATAACATCTCCTAAATACTTTTTTGGCCTACATGTTTTTCTCACTGATGCTACTATATGCAACCTCTGATATCTCCTTGCTAGGGCATTTGCACCTCTCCTCTTCACATGCCCAAAACCATCTTAGCCTCCCCTCCCTCATATTTTCCACCATGGAGGCCACTCCCACTACGTCCTTGCTATAATTATTCCTAATTATATCGCCCCTTAGATATATGCCCACACATCTTATGGATCTAGGTGTTAACTGGCAAGCACTGCACCTTATATCATAAAGCTTGTTTAAGCACCACTATATTATACATACCTTTAAGTTTTGGTAGTACCATTTTGTCACACAAGACACCAAATATAACCCTCCACCATATCCATGCCGCACCAATATGATATGTGTGACATGATCATCAATCTCCCTTAGATCAGAGACCCAAACAATTAGATCTATTTCACATGATAATAACTTGAGTATCCAAGTCTCACTTTCACGTTTGCCTCATGATTCACATATTACACTCCAAATTGTATGTCTTAGTACTGCTCAGAATCCAACTCCAGAAGCTCTAGTTGTATTTACATATTTGTCATGAAAAAGGCATCCAAGATATAGTTTGGACTACAAAATATAAGGTTGACTAATATTTCTTATTTATTCAGAAAGAAGACAATAGTTGTAGTTCGTCAGTAACATGTACTTTGGAATCGTATTATGGGATAGCATAGAAAGTTATACGTAAAAACTATTGACTTGAGTAATTTCTGAGAAAAATTAAAGTATGTCAATATAAGAATATGTCATAGATTATGATTGTTAGTTTACCATATAGCCTCAGGAACATTACTTCCACTTCAACGGCTGGATTGAAATAAACCTCCATTGGTACAGGCTGTTAACACTTGTTCAATGGACAAACATATTTAAAAGTAATTGTTTATGAGTGAATTGCAAAAAGCATTATTTCTACAATAAATAGGTATATATATAAAAAATAAATCAAGAAATAAATAAATATATTAAACAATGCTAAGTACATAATAGACATGCATGATTTATAGCATCCATGATCTCTATATTTGTTTCATTCTTTACTAATTATAGAAGTTAATTATGAGAAATTCATATATAGGTGAACTCAAACTAAGATCGCAAACTATTTACAGGTATCCGTTATTAGTACACCTATTTAGTTTTTTCCCTAATAAGAAATCATTGTTGGGAAAGACAAGGCACTAACAAAGAATGCCTGACAGGATAATAGCGGAAGAATACCCAAGTCTATACTTTCCCTTCTCGATTTGAACCAAGAGAAGACAAACAATCAAAAGCAATATGATAGTATGGCAGCAAGTAATTCAACCAAACAAATATAACAAGGCAATAATAAACCAATCACACAAGACACCAAGATTTACGTGGAAAACCCTTCGATGTGAAGAGTAAAAAACCACGGGACCAAAAACTCCACTATAATCACCAAGAGTTACAATATTGTTCTCTAAAATTGGCCACAAAACAAGTGCCAAACAACGAGCAACAACAAAATAAGATTGCACCAAATCTAGAGAATTAAAGGAACAAAATCACCAATTTCGCAGCTACTGTTCACGACAGCAAAACTAAAGCTGCAGGCTACCAAATCCAACTCTGTCAGTTCCTAATCAAAGATGGAGATGGAGATAATATGCTGTCCAAAAATCAGCTCAATCGGACAAGAAATGAAGCGGAAATCAAAATTTGAAGTTGGCTGTTAGGGCTGGATTTTGACTGCGAAAAACTGCTCTCTTTTTCTCTTTTGGCTGCTGAAAAAACTCTTTTTATGTCTGAAAATAAGGCCTAAATAGGCTTATATTTGCCTCATAAGAATGGGCCTATGGGCAAAAATGGGTTGGTCCAAATTGGGCTTTTATTTATCCACATAGGAAGGGAAAAAGACCCATAACCCAACAATTCTCCCCCTCACGACTATGTGGAGGAGACCGCCATCCCGGCGACCATGAAACAATCTTCAAACTTCCCTCTTGGCAAAGCTTTAGTCATCATATCGGAACCATTGTCATTTGTATGAATATTTTCAAGCTCAAGCAACTTAGAATCCAACACATGTCGAATCCAATGGTATCTCACATCAATGTGTTTAGACCGACCATGAAACGTAGAATTCTTGCCAAGATGTATAGCACTTTGACTGTCACAATAAAGCACATACCTCTCTTGAGCACAACCAAGTTCCCCCAAGAATCTCTTCATCCAAAGCAATTCTTTACAAGCTTCAACGACAGCAATAAGCTCAGCTTCTGTAGTAGATAGAGCAACACATTTTTGTAACCTAGATTGCCATGAAACAGCTCCCCTTGCAAAAGTAACCAAGTACCCTGAAGTAGACTTGCGAGTATCAACATCACCAGCCATGTCTGAATCAGTATAACCACAAAGAATAGGCTTCCCTGTACCAAAACACAAACTCAGACTAGAAGTGCCACAGAGATATCTCATAACCCATTTCACAGCATTCCAATGTTCTCTTCCCGGATTAGAAAGAAAACGGCTAACAACTCCAAAAGCGTGAGCAATATCCGGTCTTGTACAAACCATCGCATACATCAAACTACCAACAGCTGAAGCATAAGGAACTTTCTTCATATCTTCCTTCTCATCATCACTAGAAGGACACTGTTTCGTGCTCAATTTGAAGTGCATAGCTAAAGATGTACTGACAACCTTAGCTTTGTCCATGCTGAATCTGCGAAGTACTTTATGAATGTACTTCTCTTGTGATAATACCAATTTCTTGGCCTTTCTATCACGGACAATCTGCATGCCAAGAATCTGCCTTGCTGGTCCTAAGTCTTTCATAGCAAAAGACTTACTCAACTCTTGCTTCAACTTCTGAATCCTTCAAGTATTATGACCAACAACAAGCATGTCATCAACATAAAGCAACACAATAATAAAGTCACCATCAGAGAACTTTTGCACAAAAACACAATGGTCTGAAGAAGTCTTCTTGAAGCCCTGCTGACTCATAAAAGAACCAAACTTCCTGTACCACTGCCTGGGAGCTTGTTTCAAACCATACAAGCTCTTCTTCAATTTGCAAACATAATTCTCTTTACCCTTGACTTCAAAACCTTCCGGTTGCTCCATATAAATTTCTTCATCTAAGTCACCATAGAGGAAAGAAGTTTTAACATCCATTTGCTCAACCTTTTAAATCTAGACTTGTAGCCAAGCCTAGAACCACACGAATGGATGACATCTTCACAACTGGAGAGAATATCTCATCAAAATAAACTCCCCTTTTCTGATTAAATCCCTTGACAACTAATCTATCTTTGTACCGTGGAACTAAATTACCATCTTCATGTTTCACCCAAAAAACCCACCTGTTTTTCAAAGCTTTTCTGTCTTTAGGTAACTTAACCAAATCAAAGGTATGATTATCATGCAAGGATTTAATCTCATCTTCCATAGCATCAAACCACCTTTCTTTTTCTTCACTTTCCATGGCCTCATCAAGACTCTCAGGTTCTCCCCCGTCAGTGAAGAGTACATACTCATTGGGAGAATAACGAGAT
This sequence comes from Solanum chilense, assembly GCA_032847665.1. Classification (NCBI taxonomy): domain Eukaryota; kingdom Viridiplantae; phylum Streptophyta; class Magnoliopsida; order Solanales; family Solanaceae; genus Solanum; species Solanum chilense. The sequence continues at coordinate 1,436,719 of JAPDHL010001909.1, read as the reverse complement.
GAAGGAATTCTCTCTCTACTAGATCGTCTGAGAGAACTCTCTGGAGCATCTATAATTGGTTGTTGGACAACCACATCATCTTGCACTGGAGCATCAACAACATCATGCCGGTCATTCTGAATATGATCACCATCTTCATTATCAACTTGATTTTCATCATTATGAAGATTTTCTTTCGGTGCAATAGTCAAAGGAACTGGATCAACATCAACTAAGCTCTCACTACTCTGAAAATCAGCCTTGTCAGCTTTGTCAAAATCTTCAATTATTTGGTCTTCAAAGAACACAACATCACGGCTTCTAAAAAGTTTCTTCTCAACAGGATCATTGAAACGATAGCCAAATTCATCTTGACCATAACCAATGAAGATACACTGTCTAGTTTTAACATCCAACTTTGACCTTTCATCCTTAGGAACATGTACAAAGGCTTTACACCCAAAAACTCTAAGATGATCATAAGAAACATTCTTACCAGTCCAAACTCTGTCAGGGACATCACCATCTAAAGCAACAACAGGAGATAAATTGATAACATAAGCAGCAGTATTATGTGCTTCTGCCCAAAAAGAATCTGACAGCTTAGCATCTGAAAGCATACATCTAACCCTCTCAACTAGAGTTCTGTTCATCCTCTCTCCTAAACCATTTAACTGAGGAGTCTTTGGAGGAGTTTTCTGATGCCTAATACCCTGCTCTCTGCAATATCTATCAAAAGGACCAATATACTCACCACCATTATCTGAGCGGATGCATTTCAATGTCTTCCCTGTTTGTCTTTCAACCAAGGCCTGAAAACTCTTGAACACATCAAGTACTTGATCCTTAGACTTCAAAGGAAATACCCAGAGTTTGCGAGAATGATCATCAATAAAAGTCACAAAGTAAAGTGCACCACCATGAGATCTTACCTTAAAAAGACCACACAAATCAGAATGTACCAACTCCAGCAAATCAAGCTTTCTTGAAGGCGGATGACTCTGAAAAGAAACTCTTTTCTGTTTACCGGCTAAGCAATGAACACATTTCTTCAACTTTGCTTGTTTCACTCCAGAAAGCAAATTTTTCTTAGCCAAACTATCAATCCCCTTCTCGCTCACATGACTCAGCCTTCTATGCCATAACTCTGATGAAATATCATTCTCCACCAAATTTACTGAGTCTCTGGATATGGAGCCCTGAAATACATACAAGTTAGACAACTTTTCACCACGGGCCACAACCAGTAAACCTCTAGTAAGCTTCCACTGGCCAACACAAAGTGTATTAACATAACACTCATCATCAAGATATCCCACATAAATCAAATTCAAGCGAACATCTGGAGCATGCTTGACATTATTGAGAACTAGTTTGGAACCATTGTTACTTTCCAAACAAACTGTCCCAATGCCAATAACTTCAACTTCATGATTATTGCCCATTTTCAACGTTCCAAAATTACCTGGAGTATAAGAAGAAAATAATTCCTTCTTTGGCGTGACATGAGAAGTAGCACCAGAATCCACAAACCAGCTAGACTCATCACGAACAATATTAATGGCATTTGCATCACAAGAAACAAGAAGATCATCATTAGCAACAACAGCAACACGATTTTTATTATCGCCTTCTCTCTTTTGTTGTCTCATATCTCTCTTGTGCTTGTAACAATATTTCATGATATGCCCATTCTTGTGGCAATAGTCACATGTAATATTCTTGTAATTAGACTTTGACTTGCTTCTACTTTTACCTCTATCATTCTGAACTCTGGACTTGTTTCTCCCCCTATCTTCAGTAACCAAAACATCGGAGTGTGAAGCTGAAGAAGATGAGGCTTGAGATCTTCTTCTCATTTCTTCATTCAAGACACCAGTCTTAGTATATTCCATGGTTACAACACCACTGGGAGCATAATTAGTCAAAGAAACTCGAAGAGTTTCCCAAGAGTATGGCAGAGTATTAAGAAGCCAAAGTCCCTGTATCTCATCATCAAACTTTACACCCATTCCGGACAGCTGGTCAAGAACACCCTGAAAATCATTAATATGATCAGAAATAGGAGTGCCCTCTTTATACCTGATATTCATTAATTGTTTCAATAGGAACAACTTGTTGTTGCCAGTCTTCGAAGCATAAAGTGTCTCGAGCTTGTCCCACAAACTTTTGGCATGTGTCTCATTCACAATATGATTTCTAACATTATCTTCAACCCATTGTCTAATATAGCCACAAACCTGCAGATGCTCAAATTCCCATTCTTCATCATTCAAAGACTGAGGCTTTTTAGAAGCAAACACAGGTAAATGCATCTTCTTGACAAATAGAAGATCTTTCATCTTGCCTTTTCAAATATGATAGTTACTACCATTTAAACACACTATTTTGCTCATATTTGCCTCCATCATTCAAAATGACAATCAACAATAACCAATGCTCTGATACCACTTTGTTGGGAAAGACAAGGCACTAACAAAGAATGCCTGACAGGATAATAGCTGAAGAATACCCAAGTCTATAATTTCCCTTCTCGATTTGAACCAAGAGAAGACAAACAATCACAAGCAATATGATAGTAAGGCAGCAAGTAATTCAACCAAACAAATATAACAAGGCAATAATAAACCAATCACACAAGACACCAAGATTTACGTGGAAAACCCTTCGATGTGAAGAGTAAAAAACCACGGGACCAAAAACTCCACTATAATCACCAAGAGTTACAATGTTTTTCTCCAAAATTGGCCACAAAACAAGTGCCAAACAACGAGCAACAACAAAATAAGATTGCACCAAATCTAGAGAATTAAAGGAACAAAATCACCAATTTCGCAGCTACTGTTCATGACAGCAAAACTGAAGCTGCAGGTCACCAAATCCAACTCTGTCAGTTGCTAATTAAAGATTGAGATGAAGATAATATGCTGTCCAAAAATCAGCTCAATCGGAAAAGAAACGAAGCGGGAATCGCAATTTGAAGTTGGCTGTTAGGGCTGGATTTTGACTGCGAAAAACTGCTCTCTTTTTCTCTTTTGGCTGCTGAAAAAACTCTTTTTATGTCTGAAAATACGACCTAAATAGGCTTATATTTGCCTCATAAGAATGGGCCTATGGGCAAAAAATGGGTTGGTCCAAATTGGGATTTTATTTATCCACATAGGAAGGGAAAAAGACCCATAACAACAATCATATTGTTCAAATTATATATATACATTTCCACTACAATATCTCTTCCTCCTCCTTATCCTCAATTTTCCTAACATGTACTATAGAAAACTAAAATTTATGCTTCTCGGAGATATTTTAGATTGGTTTGATTGAAGAAACTTCTAAAAGAAAACAAAGTGAGAACTCCCTCCGTTTCAAAAAATTGACCTAGTTTGACTTGGAACAGAGTTTAGTAAAAGAAAGAAGACTTTTTAATCTTGTGGTTCTAAATTAAAGTTATATAAAAATGTACCAAAATGTCCTTTAATCTTGTGGTCCTAAACATGCTACGTGTAAAGTTAAAGTTAAAGTGTTGCCAAAACGGGAAAGGGGTCATTCTCTTTTTTTAACACATTAAAAAGTAAATACGGACATTCTTTTTGAAACGCAGGGAGTATCAACTTTTTAATTGTTTGTGTTGAATATATCAAATGAAAAATGTCGGACTGACATTGACATTTTAGAAGTGGTTATCAGTTTTGGATCCATATAGAGTAGATTTTGAATTTTGTAAATTTATATTGAACAAAAATGTGTTGTTAAATTTCTATGCGAACAGTTTATGATGATCGTCATTATTTCTTTTTAAACTTAAATAAATGGCGAGGATGTTTAGTCATAATGATTAATAAATTCTTGCAATTAGTCATTATTATAACTTGTTGATTGTGTAATATTTTTGACTACTATCCTTGTGCATTAGGATTTTCCTCATAAAAACTCAAGACTTACAATAAAAATACATGATTTACATTTTAGAAAGTGTTTCCCCATTTCTACATCCTCCTTCCACTCCTTATGGAAGTCCTAAGAGAGTAAATACATAAAATAAAATTAATCTATATCATTAATAACTTCGTAAATGAAAAAGGGAGGCATTTATGCAAATTATTAAACTAAAGAAGGAACTCTAAAACGAATCTACAAATTATTGTAGTACCTATTATATATCACCACCCCATCTCAGAACAATACTAGTCGTTATCCTATATTGATGCATATTAATCTATATAAATGTATTCTACCAAAATAAAAATTAAAAAAGATTGATCAACCTATAAAGAGTGTCAGTGACAAATATGAAATAATCTTTTAAATTACCAGCATGTTTCATCTTTCTCCTCATAGTATTATGCATATGCTTGCTCACCTTCTAGAAATAACAAATTTCCATCTTCTATATCTCGGCAGTTGGCGCAACGCATTAAGCCCCCTACATTGAATTCTAACCCTATACAATCTGCACTAAAAATAAATGCAATTAAATATACGGAGACATACAAATACAATTTTAAATGCAGCATTTTATTCACCCAAAGCTGTTTAAACATCCAAGGTTTCGATGGTTCGTTCCACCAAACCATCCGTTTGTGGATGAAATGCGGTACTAAGTTTCACCTTGCTACCTAGTCCATTTTGGAATGTTTTTTAAAACCTATAGGTGAATTGGGGACCCCTATCCGAGATGATAGTCAAGGGAATCCCATGCAAACTATAACAACCCGAGAGTACCCCCTAGAAGTTATGGTACTCTTAAGTCGAAACACGGCGTACTCGAGCTCTCAAAGGTATTGTAGAATCCCTTTCATAGAATTCATCGCATAAAACATATATGAAAAGTAGTGTGGAATTAAAACTTTTCACATTAAATAGTAATATTATAAGACACTAAAAATGAGTTAGGGTGTCTAGAGACTAACATGTTTTTATTATAGTTCTAAGGTCCTAAAATGAATTATAATATGGTTTAGAGGCAGTGTGTATAGTTTGAGGTGATTTGGAAGGCAAACGTAAATGAACGACCAAGACGTTCGACGACTAGTCACCTATGTGCCTCAAGTGTATATGCCTACTTATATATTTTATGTCATGAGATTATGAATTCTTAAAATTAGTTATAATTATTTTTATAGACTGTATATGGAGTTTAGTGAAGTTTCAAGGTAAAACGTCCAAGAACGACCAAGACGTTCGAAAGATAGTCCTAAAGACGCTCAAGTGTGTCTTGATAGAGCCTAGCTTGTTTCAGCGAGTTGGGAGTTTTTTTTTTTTGGGTAAAACTCATGTGGGAGGTCTACAACTAAGGGTTTTGTATACGTTGGTAACATCCAGGTAATACTTCTAAAGGGCCCCGCAAAAGGGCCCACAAGAAGGATCCAAGGTTATCGAAGACACTGCATTGGCAGTGTCAATCGACGAGAGAAACGACGGCCAGTTAATTACCAACGGCCCATTGGTGGGGTCTCATCGTTGGAAAAATATACTGGGCAAGTTTCAACCAAAGAAAAGGCCAAGGAACACTCACCAGAATCCACAGACGACCCATTGATTGACCTACGGTTCGTCGATGGTGCCGTCGATACTGGCCTGCAACTGGTGCCTGCGCACTGTTTCATTAAGGGGTGAATGGGAAATTCACCCCAATTCCTAACCTGACTCTAATTGATTAATTTATATATATTTGGGTGTATATAAGTGATCAAACACGTGAACAACCCATTCCCAATCCCTTCTACACAAAATAAACATTTCCGTCCAAAAATATTCTCTCTAGAAACCTCCATTGTTGTTGAAGCTCAAGAACAACTTGAAGCTTGGATTTTCATGATTTCTTCACCAAGTTTTGGATATTTTCATATAGATAAAGGTATGATGATCCTTCATCTCTAGTTATCCTTCCATCTAGAGAGTTAATCTCAAAGTTTTAAAAAAGAAAAATATGATCAACTTCTTCTTCTTAAATCTATCCATGGGTTCTTTCTAAAAATGTTTTAAATGGTTAAATCATGATGAATAGATGTTAATGTATTGGTTTTAACGTGATTTTAGTTGAACTGCATATGATGAACACATGTCCCTCCCTAAATCGATTTAGTCCTTGCATGGGCTTTGTGATCTTGACTTGTTATTGCTTGAATTATGATTATTTTACGTTGAAGTCGTTATATCTACTGTTATTTACATGAATTGGTATTGAATTGATGATGAAGAATCCATGTTGATCAATGTATGAATATTTGAACATGTTTATCTTAGTTTTTCCATAATTCATTGTAATATTGCCTTGTTATGATGTAATGTTGAATTCGAATAGGTGATGATGATTGTAACTACTGTTTTAAGATCTTATTATGATTGGATTGTAATTATAAATCTTATATGATCAAAGTAAAGAAGGCTTATATGAATTGAACTATTTTCTTCTAGTCTATCATATGGTAACTTATGATCTTGACGTTAGGTTGGTTGTCTTGTATCTCGATTTCATGGTAATTGGTTCATGATGTTGTATATGGTCAATTGTATTTTAGATACTGACCTAAATGTATATTATTTATACATGATGATTTATTATCAAAACTAGGGAAGTTACTTGATCTATTACTCTTTACTTTCTACTATATATATGATATAGTGCACTAGTTATATCATGCTCTTGTGACGACTTGTACATGATTTGGTTTATTATTTAAGAACATATAGCTACTGATCTATAATCTATAAAAGATGAGAAAGGAGTATTGATCAATGATGATCAAAGATTGATGAATTGGTAAGATTGACTCATCCCTCTACTTTTCAATATTAATGTAGTTGATGAAGCCTTGTATGACATTGTGTGGTATGGTCCACTTATGGTGGCAGTGTTTACCTCATTGTCATTATATATGTGTTTACCATAACCTTGAAGGAAAACTTGATGAATATATGAGTTTTTGGTTATGACTAATACACTATGAGAAGTTTATGCATACTTTCCTATTCTAGTTGTGATCTAGGTTGTATGGCTATTGTATAAGCATGTGTATATATGTAAGGCTAAAGTATAGGTGCTTACATTGACGAGTAAAAAGGGTTAATAATCCCTTACCTATGTACCCTAAGTGAATGTATGAATAGTACAAGTTAGGAGTCTTAACTGTTATATGAAGTTGACTTGTATCCTATGCTATTGAGTGTTGTGTGCTCTATGCTTGAAAGAGTATTATGGTATAAGACGGTGGCTGACTCAATGTGTTGTTGATAGCCATTATGTGATCATTTTTACCAATGTACACACAAACTCACTTTACATTCATGTTACAAGTAGTATAGGTTTAGGTGTCTAAATGAAAGGTAGTTCTCATATTCAGTAGTGTCAACTACTATGCATGTTAAGGTGATGTTTATGAAAGTATGATATGTGTTTCCATAGTTATGATGACTTGATAGGTGTATTGGTATGGGAAAGGGTATGGGACTTTGTCTATGCATTGCATGTGTCTACCTTGAAAGGATAGTTCTAGTTTTGGTTTTTATATGTATTAATATGAATGTATGAACATGTGTGACTAATGGTGTTATGTGAGAGATTTGTTCACATATATGTATACATACACACACATGAAGGATGATCTAGTCAATACAGGAGCGTTGAAATATGTGCTCAAGTGTATCCTCATCTAGATAGTGCTAATACATATGTTATGTCCATGTGAAAAAATCTTCTCACATTATTTAGGTTGATGAAGTTTCATCGATGACCTATGAGAAAAGCATATGAGGGGATGACTCTCATATGCCTATATTTTATAAAAGTAATGTAATAATTGCTTTTAAATAAAGGGAACTTAGCTTAGCACCGAGGTGAACTTGAAAATGAGTGTGTGTCCCTTCCTATGGTAGGAAGGTAGGTCACCATAAACCTCATGGGGTGGATAACCTCATGACCCAAAAGGGTATTATAGTGCTATTCCATAAGTGTATAAATCGAATGCCCCATCTTCGAATAAGAGGGTTTTAACATCTACCCACATCTTCCATGACTATGCTTGCCACATAGGATCTAGTAATGTGATGTATCTTAGTATGCTAGCATTCTTTAATGTCTACCTTGGCTAGGTAAGAACACCTTCCATTGGTGTAAGGATCTACGACACCAAATTCCATGTTTAGCACCCATGGTATTAGTGTTAATAAGGCTATAGTTTCTCTAAAGTAAAATGGATAATGGAAATAAATGAATAGGATCCTAACTAGGAGGACTAAATTGAGGTTACTTAGGATAGGTGGAAGTAATGAACCCAGCTAGACATTGCACAAGTAGCTCCTTAAGAAGTCCTAGGAAGGTGACCTAATGTGTATGTTAATGCTTATGTCCATATGCATGACTTTGTAGTATTGGTCTACTTGTTGTGATGAAGATGTTCATGGTATGAGTCTATATAATATGGTTTTATTATTACATGCACTATGTTAGTCTTAATGACTATATGATGAAGATTGTTGATATGAATGGAGTTGTCCTTATGTGTTATGTTGAGGCATGAATTGAATGTTAAGGCTTGTGGTCTCATGAAGGGTAAACTAAGAATGTATGGCGTTGTGGGGCTCCATATGTTCATTGCACAAGTAGACAAAGATTGGGTCATGAACAAGGTTTTATAATGATGTATATGAATAGAGGTAAAAATGTGTACAAATTAAAGTAGCTTACTGTAATTTCCTAAGGCTTTGACTTAAATGTGCTTTTGATATATTATGCTTATACAATGATATGTGTTGGCTTATGTGGGTTATATGTATGTTTCCTTGTGGCCTTAAAGTGATGCATTGCACCAAGTATCACTAGAGGGTTACTTGGGAGGTTAATGAATAAACGAAAAGAATGCTCACTGTTAAGAGAAATCAGTTAACTGTAAAGTGGCTTAGAAAAGTCATAAATTCTATATGCGATATTATGCGATGTTTTGCCTTTGAATATTTTTATATGAAGTATGTGAATGATATAAGTGCTATGGTATAAAGGTTTTTATAAATATTTACTCAAAAAGGCATGAAGTATGCTTTCAAGAAAATGTCCCTTTTAAATGCATATTTTTGCTTGGTTGCAATACGTAGTGCATTCTTGCACTAATTCCATTCTTCTCTACTTTTTAAACAAAGTGTAGGTTATTGATGCTTAAAGGATGTCTATGATGGAGGATCTTGACATGTGATTCCCAAGCTCTAGGAAAGGGGTCCTTAAGTTCCAAGGATTCCCTACTCACGTCTTACTATGAAATGCTTAAGGATTGTATAGTTATGTCTTATGCGATATTATGCGATGTTTTGCCTTTGAATATGTTTATATGAAGTATGTGAATGATATAAGTGCTATGGTATAAAGGTTTTTATAAATATTTACTCAAAAAGGCATGAAGTATGCTTTCAAGAAAATGTCCCTTTTAAATGCATATTTTTGCTTGGTTGCAATACGTAGTGCATTCTTGCACTAATTCCATTCTTCTCTACTTTTTAAACAAAGTGTAGGTTATTGATGCTTAAAGGATGTCTATGATGGAGGATCTTGACATGTGATTCCCAAGCTCTAGGAAAGGGGTCCTTAAGTTCCAAGGATTCCCTACTCACGTCTTACTATGAAATGCTTATGGATTGTATAGTTATGTCTTATGTATTAAGGGTCGTTTCCCAAATGTATTCTAATGTTATTGATCCGAAGTTGGCAAGAGACTTAGGATCTAAATATGTGTTATGACTTATATTTTTTATATATATGAAGTGATATTTCTAGCATATGATGTGCTATGAAAAGTTTTAAAATTTCCACTAAATTTACTATGACTATGCAATGAATAATAACTATGGGCTTGTATAATACCTCCGAGAGTTCAAGTACGCCATGTTACTTCTAGGGGGTGCTCCCAGGATGTGGCAAACGTGGTATCAGAGTATGAGGTTTTAAAAGTGATTTAGGGTCCAAGAAGTCTCATATTGCCACGTCAAGTACAGTTTATATCATTGGTGGTGAATCGCAACACATCAAATGGTACGAGAGGCTATAGGATGATAGAGTTTCCCTTCTTCATCATTCTCATATTGTGCCATATAACTTAACTCTATAAGACCTCGATCTCTCTCTCTTATGTTTTCTTGTTCGGTGGTCTTTTTTTTAGATGTGATTGCTTGTACGAGATTGTTCTCTATGCTTGAGGGAGAAAAGGTGATCTTAAATGCTTATCTTGGTTTTATGGTTTGATGAGTATGTTTCAAGGTGAATTTTGCATGTTTTGATGATGTGATTCCATTTTTATCTAAGTATGGAATTTATGTGAAATACCATGTTATATTGAGAAATGTATGTCATGATATAGTTAAAGCATTTTAGAAGTTATTATGGTTGACATGAGTTTATTTTCAAATAATGTGTTACTATATTGTTTTGCATGATGGTAGCCTTATGATATGATTTGAACTTGAAATGCTCCGTGACTACGTATGGAAGGATGCTACCCTAACATTTTGTACTTAAATGTGCTCAATGTTTCCCTTGTATATATCTGGTCCTTCATAAGTTGCCTAGTATGGATTGGATTCCTTTTGTATAGACTTAATCCTAGGTGTGATGATTGTATGCTTGTCTTCGTAAAGTTTTGTATATCATATTGTCATGTTTTTACCATCAATTGCCTTAATGTTGCAATTTTAGAATTTGAAAGCATGTTCACTGTAATGGCTGGTAACTTACTCTAATATTTTTAGGAAATCAACTAAATTGCTCTTTGATTAGATGTTGTCTAAATATGCATTGAATTGATGAATATGATCATGCTAATGAATTTTAAAAGGAAAATTGCTATTAAGAATAAAAAATGAGAGTCTTATGGCATGATGAGTTGTACAATTGTTTATAACTTTTTATTGTGTTGTGAGTCCCTTTATATTGTGGAGTTGAGGTTTCCCTAGAATTGAGGGTAGTACTCTTATCTTTGTAGGGTGATGATGTGGGTTTAATTGACCTAGAAGTTACCTTACATTAAAGTTTAAAGAAAAGAAAGAGTCCTTAAGACTAAATCTCATATAATGTTTTCCCCTAATGATGTATGACGTTGGTGTTTATCATATTGTATAAAAACCTTATGTGGATGAATGAGATGATCTAACTTGATGATTGGGGATAAACTGTCGAGTGATACGGGTTAGAATACCTTGGTATTCCTATATTAATTTACTGTAAATCCCTTTTAAAGTTGTAATCAATTTTAAGTGATGAAAATAAAGGTTGTTTAGTTAATATCCTCTTAAGGTTGGATTAAGTTTCTCTTAATTGGGTTTACCATAAGTGGGGATGCTGATAGAGTAGTAAGGTTTAAGATATTTTCTACTTACACCTTCTATTTTGGCTTGAACTTAAAACTAATGAATTCTTCGTAAGCTTGTTCATGAATAAGAGCTTTGGATAAAGTATGAATTGCATGAACTTTATATGTTTGGTATGTATTTATTGACATTACCTTAAAGATATTTTAAGATTACAAAGTGCATGGAAGAAAAAAATGTTGATAAACTCTGTGTTTTTTCATGTTGATTTGCATCTTGATATGCTAGTTGTGCATTTGACTTCATGAGGTAAGAAAAGAAACATGGTAATACTTACTTCTGAGGTGTAATATTTTGCCTTGTAATGGAATGTTAAGTATATTTAAAATGAAATATGTTGAGTCTCTTAAAAATTAAGTGACTTTATGATTTGGAATGCATATTGTAGGCTCACTGTTAAAAGATGTAATCATTTATAGCTAAGCATTCATGTGTGTGCCTATGATTTGTATTGTTTTTCTCAAATGATGCTTACTGTGAAGGTGAGTACTATGTTAGAAATTGACATTTTGTTAAATGACTTCCTATTTGTTGTGATGTGGTTGGTGTGACCTACCACTTAGACTTTACTAGGAAAGAAACATGAGCATGCCTTGGTTTAAAACTTTAGAATTTCTCATTTTAAGAGGAAATTGACCTTGTATTTTGCTTAGTTGTGAACTCATACATGTATGTGCATTGAGGAGAAGGACATTCATCCACCTACACCAATAAACATGGTATGGTTGAGTATGACCTTCATAGCACTAGGTGTAACTAATAAAGATCTTTGTTGATTCAATTAATTAAAGTCTATCTGAATTGAATTATGAGTTCCTAATTGCTTCTTGAGTGTTGGTCAAATCTCCATAAGTGTGACTTAAATAAAAGCTCCAAGATGAGTTGTTAGTAAATTGAAGTGTAATGACCATGTTATGACTAGGAGAAGGATGTTCCTCCTTTGAACATGATAAGAGACTTTATGTTTGATGCATTAAAGATTGAGTGAATGGAAATTTATCTTGCTTGTGTGCATTGAGTTCTAAAAAGATTTGATTATGTTATAAATGTTATGAACTGATCCATTATGCATTGAAGTCCTTGATGTGATTAAAGTATTCTAAGTGTCATTCGAGGATGAATGTTCTCAAATGGGGGATCATGTAAGAACCCCGAAATGAGTTAGGGCATTGAGATCCTAACATGTTTAATTAATGTTCTAAGGTCCTAAAATTAATTATAATATGGTTTAGAAGGAGTGTGTAAAGTTTGAGTTGATTTGGAAGTCAAACGTCAAGGGAAGACCAAGACGTTCGACAAGTAGTCACCTATGTGTCTCACATGTCTATGCGTGCTAATATATTTTATATAATGATATTATAAAGTATTAAAATGAGTTATAATGATATTTATAGACTGTATATGGCGTTTGGTGAAGTTTGGAGGTTAAAAATCTAAGAACATCCAATATGTTCAAAAGATAGCCCTTAAGACGCTCAAGTGTGTCTTAATGGGGCCTAGCAAGTTTGGATGAGTTGCGAGTATTTTTTTTTTTTGGATGAAACTCATATGGTAGGTCTAAAACTTGTTAAGGGTTATATTTATGTTGGTAACGTCATGGTAAGACTTCTAAAGGGCCTTGCAAAAGGGCCCACAAGAAGGACCCAAGGCTATGAAGACACTGCCTTGGCAGTGTCAATCGACGAGCCAAACGATGGCTATTTGGTTGACCATTGGACCGTTGGTGGGTTCTCGTCTATGGAAACTTAGACTGGTAAATTTTCAACCAAAGACATGTCCATGGACCAATCGACGGTAGCCACAGACGGCCCGTTGATTGACATATGGTCCCTCGATGGTGGCCTGCAACTGGTACCTTGCACACTGTTTCATTAAGGGGTGAATGGAAAATTCACCCCACGTACTAAACTGACTCTAATTGATTAATTTACCTATATTTGAGTGTATATAAGTGATCAAACACGTGAACAACCCATTCCCAATCCCTTCTACACAAAATAAACCTTTTCCTCCAAAAATATTCTCTCTATAAACCTCCATTTTTATTGAAGTTCAAGAACAACTTGGATCTTGGATTTTAATGATTTATTAACTAAGTTTTGAATATTTTCATGCATATAAAAATATGGTGATCCTTCATCTCTAGTTATCCTTCCATCTACAGAGTTAATCTCAAATTTTCAAAAAGAAAAATATGATCAAGTTCTTCTTCTTCAATCTATCCATGGTTTCTTTCTAAAAATGTTTTAAATGGTTAAATAATCATGAATTTATGCTAATGCTTTGGTTTGAACATTATTTTAATCCAATTGCATGATGAACCCATGTTCCCTCCCTAAATCAATTAGTCCTTGCATGGGCTTTATGATCTTGACTTGTTATCGATTGAATTATGATTCTATTACGTTGAAGTGATTATATCTACTGTTGTTTACATGAATTGGTATTGATTTGATGATGAATAATCCATGTTTGTCAATGTATGAAGATTTGAACATGTTTAGCTTAGTTTTTCCAAAATTCACTTTAACATTGCCTTCTTATGATTTAATGTTGAACTCGAATAGGTGATGATGATTGTAACTACTGTTTTAAGCTGATATTATGATTGGCTTTTGTAATTATAAATCTTGTATGATAAAAGTAAATAAGTCTTATATGAATTGAACTAGGTTCTTCTAGTCTATCAAATGGTAACTTATGATCTTGACGTTAGGTTGGTTTTCTTGTATCTTGATTTCATGGTAATTAATTCATGATTTTTTATATGGTCAATTGTATTTTTTCTACTGCCTTAAATTATTTTATTGATACATGATGATTGATGATCAATACTAAGGAAGTTACATGATGATCTTTAACTTTTTACTTTCTATATGTATGTGATATAGTGCACTAGTTGTATCATGCTCTTGTGGTGACTTATACATGGTTTCATTTATGATTTAAGATTATATAGATAATTCTATACAATGTATAAATGATGAGAAAGGAGTATTCATCAATGATGATAAAAGATTGATGAATTGGTAAGAATGGATCATCCCTCTACTTTTATATATTAATGTAGTTGATGAAGCCTTGTATAACATTATGGGGTATGGTCCACTTATGGTGCCGATGTTTACTTTATTTTTATTATATATGTGTTGAGCATAGCCTTGAAGGCAAACTTGATGAGTATATGAGTGTTGTGTTATGACTATTTCACTATGAGAAGTTTATGCCTACTTTCCTAGTCTAGTTGTCATCTAGGTTGTATGGCTATTGTATAAGCATGTGTATATATGTTAGGGTAAAGTATAGGTTCTGCCATTGATGAGTAAAAAAGGTTAATAATGCCTTACTTATACCCCTATATGAATACATGAATAATACAATTTAGGAGTCTTAAATGTAATATGAAGTAGACTTGTCTCCTATTCTATTGTGTGTTGTGTGGTCTATTATAGAAAGAGTATTATGGTCTAAGAGGGTGGATGCCTTAATGTATTGTTGATATTCATTATGTTATCGTGTTGACCAATATACACACATACTAACTTTGCATGCATGTTACAAGTAGTATAGGTCATGGTGTCTAAATGAAAGGTAGTTCTCATCTTCACTAGTGTCTACTACTATGCATGTTAAGGTGATGTTTATGAAAGTATGATATGTGTTTCCTTATCTAGGATGACTTGATAGGTATACTTGTATGAGCAAGGGTATGGTACTTTTCCTATGCATTGAACATGTGTACCTTGATAGGATTGTTCTAGTTTTGGTTTCTATATGTATATATATGAATGTATGAACATGTGTGACTTAAGCTGTTATGTGAAAGGTTTGCTCACATATATGTATACACATACACATGAATGATGATCTAGTTAATAGAGGAGCCTTGAAAGGTGTGCTCAAGTGTATCCTAAACTAGATAGTGCTAATACATATGCTATGCCCATGTGAAAGGATCTTCTCACATGATTAAGTTTGATGAACTTTCATCTAGACCATTGAGATAAGCATATTAGGGGATGAATCTCCTAACCCTATATTTAATAAAATTAATTTAATAATGTCTTTTCAATAAAGGGAACTTTGCTTAGCATTGAGTCAACTTGAATATGAGTGTGTGTCCCTTCCTATGGTAGGAAGGTAGGTCACCATAAACCTCATTGGGTGGATAGCGTCACGACCTAAAAGGGTGTTAGAGTGTTGTTTCCATAAGTGAATAACCATAATTCCCCATCTTGCAATAAAAATGGTTTTCACATGTACCCCCAAGTTCCATAACTATGCTTGCCAGAAAAGATCTAGCAATGTGATATCACTTAGTACGCTAGCATATTTTAATGTACTACCTTGGCTAGGTAAGAACACCTCCCATTTGTGTAAGGCTCTACAACACCAAATTTGATGTTTAGCACTCATAGTCTTAGTGTCGGTTAAGGCTATAGTTTTCCTAAGGTAAAATGGACAATGGAAGTAAATGAATAGGATCCTAACTAGGAGGACTTAAGGGAGGATACTTAGGATAGGTGAAACTAATGAACCCATCTAGACAATGCATAAGTAGCTCCTTAGGAAGTCCCAGGAAGGTGACCTAATGTGTATGTTTATGCTTATGTCCATATGCATGACTTGGTAGTATTGATATACTTGTTGTGATGAAGACGTTAATGGTATGAGTGTGATCTGGACTTATTATTATATGCACTATGTGAGTCTTTATGACTATATGATGATGATTGTTGATATGAATGGAGTTGTCCTTATGTGTTATGTTGAGGTATGAATTGAATGTTAAGCTTTGTGGTCGCCTGAAGGGTTTACTAAGACTGTATAGGGTTATGGGGCTCAATATGTTCATTGCACTAGTAGACAAAGATTGGGGTCATGAACAAGTTCTTATAATGATTTATATGAAGAGAGGTAAAAATGTGTACAAATTAAAGTAGCTTACTGTAACGTCCAAAGGCTTGGACTTAAATGTGAGTTTGATGTATTATTCTTATATGATGATATTTGTTGGCTTATATGGGTTATATTTATGTTTCCTTGTGGCATTAATAAGGTGATGCATTTCACTAATTATCACTAGAGGGTTACTTCTGAGGATAATGAATAAACAAAATGAATGCTCACTATTAAGGGGAATTCGTTCACAGTAAAGTGGCTCCAAAAATATCATAAATTCTATATGTGATCTTATGTGATGTTTGGACTTTGAATATTTTTATATGATGTATGTGAATGATATAAATGCTATGGTATAAAAGTGTTATAAAGATTTACTGAAAAAAGACATGAAGTATGATTTCAAGAAAATGTCCCTTTTAAATGCATGTTTTTTCATGGTTGCCATACTTTGTGCATTCTTGTACTAATCTCATTCTTCTCTACTTTTTACAAAAAGAGTAGGTTATGGATGCTTAATGGATGTATATGATCGAGGAGCTTAATACGTGATTCTCAAGTTCAAGGAAAGGGGTCCTTAAGTTCCAATGATTGCCTACTCATGTCTTAATGTGAAATGCTTAAGGATTCTTTAGTTATGTATTATGTTTTAAGGGTCGTGTCCTTAATGTATTCTAATGTTGTTGATTCTAAGATGTCAAAGAGACTTAAGGTCTAAATATGTATTATGACTTATATTTTGTATATATGAAGTGATGTTTCTAGCATATGATGTGCTATGAAAAGTTTTAAATTTTCCGCTAAATTTACTATGACAATGCGATTAATGATAAGTATGAGCTTTTATAAGCCCTCCCAGAGGTCAAGTAAGCCATGATAATTCTAGGGGGTGCTCCACGGATGAGAAAAGTTCTTCAAGATATCTCTTTTACAGAAAAAAATTAATGAAAAGCTAAGTCTCAAAATCGTCATCTTAGACACACGAATATATTGGGACACGACCCATACTTCAACATATAGAAAATAGCTAAGTCTACTACAAAACTTTCAATAAGGAAATATAAACATTAAGATGTACTCGAATCTAATGAGGACATACAAAATCATTCTTGAATGAACACTAATCCAAGCTCCCACTTTGAGACTCCTCTCGATTGCCACCTACACCTTTAAAGATAGATAAAAGTATGGAATTAGTACAAACACTTGTGCTAATTATGACATAATGCATAAAATCATGATAAACGGACATTTGTATACGACATGCTCTTTTTCAGTAAAACGTCATAACATAAGTATAATATACAACACATAATATCAAGAACACTTCGAACCCATAAGCATGAGACCTTCCTACCAAAGGTGATTCTAAGGCTCACTTGACTGAGTGATGAAGAGATCCTCCATACAATCCCTTCACACACACCAATAAGATCCTTTAAACTACTGAGATAAGATTATTCCCATTTCATTAGTTGAATTCCCTACCTAAAATTACTCTAAGACTCACCTAAGTAAGACATGAAGAGACCACCCATTCCTTCTTCAAGCCTACCAAAGCAATACTCAAAGCTACTCTAGATAAGTACTTATTCATTAACATTCCTTTACCTAAGACATTATGTTCATTAAGTCATTTAGAAAACATTCATCACTTAACGACATTTACATAATAGTCATTAAGAAAACCTAGGGCACTCACACACTAACATCTTCAAAACCTAATCGTGCAATTTTCAGATTGCATTCAATTCCACTACCTAAACTTCATAGTACTTATCTAACACAAGCATGTATCAAAAATTATGAGAATAGGAAATAACCGACATATAACATGTTAGATAATTATGGAATCCAGAGTTACAAACCTACTCTGATGGAAGGTGTTCAACTTGCCAATGGTAGAACTAGGACACAACCAATGTAGGCACAATGTTAAATAATATCGAGGGCTTCTTTGTACTCTATCCCCCCACTTAGCTAGAACTACTATCAAGTATACTCACTCGGTTGTAGCCTTTGTTCTCATAGAGTACTTGAATAAAGGAGTATATCAAGAGGTTTCATATCATTTTCATAGCCAAATCACAACACACCCTCACAAAAAGGTCCACTAGGGCTGCCTACAATGGCAAAAAGGATAGCTCAATGACTTTCCTAAGGATGATTTCATGCCGTTCCATCCAACCAACCCTAAGACCACAATTTACACAAGAAGGATACTATTACGACTTTCAACTTCAAGGATATCAGAACCTTCTTTTTCAAAGGTTTCACATAAATGACTCTCTTTACAACATTCAAGGTCATGATCCATTCATACATGTAAATTTTAAGACTAAGGGGGTTATAACCTACTAAGTCAAGGTTTCATACTCATTCGTATTTCAAGCAAGGGACAAAAGGTCTACTTAAACAAGGCACAGTTCACTTTACCTTATCACATATAGTATATATTCCAAGTAGCACATAAGAACAACCAAGTAAAATTTAGGTAACCCTATACACTACTATAGAACCTTCAATATAACCTTTACAAGATTCATATAACCACTTATAAAGAATCATGCATCAACCCTAAGACTACACATAATGACATAGTTATAGTCTAAACATGATCATCTTCAATTGAAGAACACATATTTTCATCTTAATTACACGTAGGTAGATATGATCATACTTCAAATAAATCAACTACACCATTTATCATAATACTTCAAGTAGTACCAACAATGCCATGATCATCATAATACATATAGTAACGCCGAGGAGGCCACATAATTCACAAGTAAAGCACATAACACTGCCACCATAACTGGACTATACCAATCACAACATAATTCAAGACCTAAATTACATAATATAAATATAACTAGGGAAGCGTACCACAAATCCATTCTTACCACTTTAATCCGTAGCTCAATATACCAATATAGTGCTCAAAGTCACTTATCCATGACCATGATCATCAATTCAATACAAAAATCATAATACTCAAAGAATTTAAATTAATTCAATATGAATTTATCAATCTAAAATAGTCTACTAATAATTTTAACAAAATTCTTTCACAATTCGATAGCCCAAAGAAAATTGCACTAGAATTCAATAGTATAGTGTCATGATCAGATCACCCACAATATAGTCAAAATAAGGATTGCATGAGTTGCATGGGTTCATAAGGAATTTGATCTAAAATTATTCAATTAACATCAGTTATAACATAAAACATTATTTGAAATCGGTTCATGCAAGAACCCAGGCTAGAAGTTAAAATAGAAGGTTTCATTTTCTGATCATCTTTGAAAAATCATTGGAACTAACTCCTTGAAGAAAGATATTTCATTGCTGAAGAACCATACCTTAAAAAAACAGCCTTCTTCCTTGGAGCTTCAAAGCTTCAAGAATGGAGTTTTGGAGAGAAGAATGGAGAAGTTTTGTTTTCAGTTAAGGGTTTATCTTTGATCGGTGAATTTAGCGGTTTCAAAAGGTCTAATAACTGTCAATAAGTCATCCCCATAACACCAAAGGGCCCCTACACTTATTGGACAATTTAACTAATTTATATTTGAATTAAAAATGACGAGACCAAATCTGAAAGTTTAGTGCGCATCGCGGAGGCATTTTCAAAACTTGTTTTTTTAAAATTTTTAGACAGAAGGGTTCCTGTAAACCCCCCATAACAGGGAATTTCACCAATTTTTTGTCCGGCTGAATGCACTACCAGATTCTAGCTGGTTTGGTAGCTTGCTTGCCCACTTTGGGTCTTCCTTTGGGACCCTGTGGATGGTCCCCGGGTCGTTATTGAGCATTATGACCCTTTTCATGTCAAGATACGCGTAGGAATCATCGGTACTGAATTTCATCCTCAAACTATTCCCCAAAACATCACTATAAAACACTATGGTACACTAGTTCAATTCCGACTAGTTTTCAAATGTCTTGGGCGTACTTGGATGTTTGACCTCCAAACACTTCCAAACATCATATACTACCTAAAAACACTATTATTAACCATCTTATGACTTCAAAACCTCATCACACAGGTGTTAGGCTCTAGTTCAACATAGCTCATTTTAAGGAACATTACAACCCTCCCCACTTGGAGAACATTCGCTCTCGAATACACTTACTTCATTTTAGACACTATGAAGAGATACAAAACTCAATACTATTAGAACATAACCATACCACACAATAAACAATACACACATATTGGAGAAACATCAATTTCATATTATCAAGAAACTCACAACACAACAAGAAGCTAGAAACAAATCTATGACTCATTTTGAACATAAGACATACATTTATTTTCATTTCATATATGAGGAACTTGCTTCTCCACATATTAGCATGCACATAGACATCAGTTCTATACACATCACCATTTCTTATGATAGAATAATTTAGTCAAATTTTCAAAATCTTTACAGTGAACACCAAATTCTTTACAGTGAAACATGCTCAAATTTCCAAAAGTGCAACTCTTAAGAAATTTATGATAGAAGCATGAAAATATGAAAGACAACCATATGAACTCAACTAACCATTTAAAAATAACTTCATGAGATGCACAATGAAAGGAATCACTGAAAGTCAATATTAACAAGACCCTAAACACAATAAAACATTCTACCATGATATTCTATCTCTTACCATACTCCCCAACTTAGAAGGAACCCATAACCACAAAAGAGCAAAAACTATAACTTACCGGCATGAATCATCATCCGGATTTTTTTCTCTAGCCCGTAGTGCACAAAATCGGTTCCTCTTTGGTGCACCACCATCCTGAGCATTAGGAGGAGCTTGTTTTGCTTCTCTTCCTCTATCCGCAATTGTACGAAAATTTATCACCTCGTGACCATCCTTACAACAACTACAACACCCACTAGTACCGTCTAGACCCTTTCCAAAGTGATTCTTCCCACAAGTAACACAAATAGGCATACAATTTTGAGAACCACTACCCTTCTCATATTTGACCTAAGAAGCACTAGGTCCATCATTGTTTGGAGCCACCTTCTTAAAACTAGGTTGAATTTTCACATTGGATCCACTCCTCTTCAAGTTCCTTGAATTCCTACTATGTTTGATCATACACCATAAGTCTAGATAAATTAAAATCATTGTGGACAATGGCTGTATGTCACTCTTCTTTCATAGGGTCTGCAACACCGGTCACAAAACTACTCATCTAATCCCTTGGGTTAGACACCAACGATGGAGCATACCTAGACAAAATAGTGAACTTCAAAGAATACTCTTCCGCACTCATGTTGTCTTGCTTGAGATTAATGAACTCTTCAACCTTCACCTCCCTCGTCTCACTAGGAAAGTACTTCTCCAAGAAAGTCTCCTTAAACTCTTCCCACTCTATGGGATTCGACTCAACCCGCCTATTATCATTCCATTGGGTGTACCACTCTTGAGAAACATCCCTCAATTGGTACGAACATAACTGCACCTTCTCCTTACAAGTAACCGCCATGAAACTCAACATCTTGTACACACCATCTATGAACTCTTGAGGATTGTCTCTCACCTTAGAGCTAAGAAATATAAGAGGATTCATCTTCAAAAAGTTTCTCAACCTAGATGTCATGGTGTTCTCCAAAGACTTCACCCTAGGTCGAACCTCACTAGTCACATGAGTAGTGAATGCTCGGGCAAAAGCAAGTAAATCCTATCTAATCTCTCCATTAGTCATGTTCGGAGGAACCAGCGGAACCTTATTACTCTTGTGGAGTGCACAAAATTGGCTCCTTTTTGGTGCACCACCATCCGGAGCATTAGGAGGAGCTTGCTTTGTTACCTCTATCCGCAATTGTACGACAATTAATAACCTTGTGACCATCCTTAAAACAACTACAACACCCACTAGTACCGGCTAGACACTTCCCAAAGTGATTCTTCCCAAAAGTAACATAAGTAGTCTTACCATTTTGAGAACCACTACCCTTCTCAAATTTGACCTAAGGAGCACTAGGTCCATCATAGTTTGGATCCGTCTTCTTAAAACTAGGTTGAATTTGCTCATTGGATCCACTCCTGTTTGAGTTCCTTGCAATCCTACTAAGTTTGGATTCCTCAATATATTCAGCATACACCATAAGTCTAGACAAATTCATATCATTGTGGACAATGTCTGTATGATACTCTTCTTTCATAGGGTCGGAAACACCAGTAACAAAACCACTCATCTCATCTCTTAGGTTAGACACCAAGGATGGATCATAACTAGACAACATAGTGAACTTCAAGGAGTACTCTTCCGCACTCATGTTGTCTTGCTTGAGATTAGTGAACTGTTCAACCTTCACCTCCCTCGTCTCACGGGGAAAGTATTTCTCCAAGAAAGCCTCCTTAAACTCTTCCCACTCTATGGGACCCGACTCAACCCGCCTATATAACGACCATTTTCGGTCGTTTTGAGCACTAGAACTTTTTATGTCTGAAAATACTTTCCTATAGATTTAAATGGGTGTTTTGAACTATTCATAATTATGATTATTAAATTAGTGGGGTAATTTTAATAATTTATTTAGTTGGTGGTTAAGGAAAATAACATTAAAATAAATAATGGGTCACTTTTATCAAATTGTATAGTTGATTATATGATAATTAGGGTAGAACTTGGTCTTTATAAAAAAAGAAGAAAATAAGAAAAGGGAGCTGCACACCATAGGAGGAGACCAATTCCATAGACGACTTAGGGTGAGAATTTCCTTCAATTATTGTTGACTTGGTTTGGAGAATTAGTAACGAAAGCTCAGGTGCTGAAAAGTTTGTCCCTAGAATTGATTTTGGTGAAGTATTAAAATAATTATGTGTTGGCTGCCATGAAATTGTGATTAGTGGATTACGTTCCACTATGTTATAAGCTAAAAAATTACTATATTAAGATAGAAAAGTAATAATTTGTATAATAGTGGTAGAGGGGTGATGGAAACGAGGACAGTAGATAAGTTTCAAATTGCCTTTTTGCATTATTACTCCATATAATAGTTTAATATTAATAAGTTAGTGGAGTTGAATGGTTTATTTAATTGATTAAAAATTTAGAATGGTAATTTGGTATCAAATGTTAAAATGCACTATACAGAAGTAGTATAGGCTCACAATTTGGACAATTAAAATATAATGGTTTGAATTCAAGTAGTGTTAAGCTTTAATTATTTTACTTACTTCTGTATCTTATAAATTAGGTATAGATATATTGAGATGAGTAATTAAATATTAGGTTTATTGTATCATTTGAATATAAATTGTGATAATAGGAGGAATTTAGACTTACCTTAGGTTTCAACTTTATGATTATAGAATTATGTAAATTGATGGGTATAGGTTAGACACACAATAATCTGAGTATTTATGGGATTGTCAACTTACACCTTATACATATATATACTTGATAGATTGGAAGGGTTCGGAGGCAATAAGGAAAGGAAAAGCATTGGAGAAATAGTTGTCTGACTTCAATTCTTCGGTGGAGGTAGGTTATGGTTTATTTCTATTTGATAGATAAACTCTAAATAGCGATTGATATGTATTGAGTGATATTGTAGAGTCTCCTAAGTATTTGATTGTGTGGTTGTATGTTTTGATTGTGTGGTTTGTGGTTGGCCTAAAATTATGAGAGTGTCGAATTTCTAATCTTGAACCCTCTCTATTAAAATGACGCCTTGAATAAAGAAGGCTTGCGGAAATAAAATAATGAGATAATTGGATCGCAATGTCACGTTTCGACACGGTATTATGAGATCGGAGTGTCACGTTCTGACACGGTATTATGGGATCGGAGTGTAACGTTCTGACACGGTATTATGGGATCGGAGTGTCATGTTCCGACACAATAACATTAAAGGCAAGGAATCGTGAAGTAACTTAATATACTTAATCTCAAGGAACCTATTTTCCAAATGAGTATGGTGTGGAGGAATGAGTCCTCACAGGTGTGCTTGATGTTGTGATTGATGGTGTACCTATTATGGTGATGTTGTTGTCAATGGCTCATGTGTTTGTTGCTTTCCACCTATTAGGTATACTAGTTGGTTTTATATTATTATTCATTATATATAGATTTCTATTTTGAGTTGACCGATGATAGCTACTCAGTACGTGCTCCTTGTACTGACCCCTACATGTATTTTCTTCTCTGTTCTTTTGTGGAGTGCAGCAAGTGTACCATCGACTTCGACTCGCCCTCAGCTCTAATAAGTCTCCAGCACATCAGAGTTCAGGGTGAGCTATTATTTCTAGCTCGTTCCTGATTCTCTCATTCACGTCTTGATGTCTTTGAATTTCGGACATAGACCATCTTTATACTTATTTTGGTTTCTTAAATACTCTTAGACTTGGTAATTTGAGGATAGATGTTCTTGATGTGATGACTTCCAGAATTTGGGGATAATAAGTGTTAACTTCAGAAGCTTATTTAATTGGTTACTTTAATAAGTTTTGGATCTTCCGCATTTTTTTTTATTCATAGTTGAACTATTGGTAAATGTTGGGGTTTAAATTTGTTGGTTCGCTCACATAGTAGGTTAAGTATGGGTGTCATTCACGAGTCGTTTTGGGTCATGACAAACTTGGTATTAAAGCGTTAGGTTCGTTGGTGTCATCACACAAGAACAAGTCTAGTAGAGTCTTGAGGAACGGTATGGGGACGCCTTTACTTTTCTTCGAGAGGCTATAGGACTTTAGGAAAACTCCATTCTTTCTTTCTTTCGTGCTATTACTTGGATCCAATTGGTATCTAGGTGATACAAATTGGTATCTTACATCCTCACTCTATTTCGCAGATGGTTAGAACTAGAGCAACAACTTTGCCCACACCAACACCGGTAAGAAAGGGTGCGTCTGAGCCAACCATTGGGGCTGTAACTCGAGGAGGAGTAGTGGCAATAGGCCGTGGTAGAAGTCGCAGGAGGACGCCCACAAGAAGCAGAGGACAAACACCTTTTCCAGCTAGGAATAGAGAAGTGACTCCTCCATCGACTGATGAGGTAGTTAGAGAGGGTGAGGAAGGGGAAAATGAGCAGGTTCAGGATAAGGAAGTACAACCCCAGCCTACCCCTGAGATGATTAATCAGGTTCTTACTTATCTTAGCGGGTTATCTGATTAGGGCCAGACACCTCCAGTGTTTTCTGCACCTGCACCTCAGGTTTAGGGGGTACAACATGCAGCTGCTATGGCTCCCCGCATGGATACATCATTAGAGGTAGGCACGTTTCCTCGATTGACTACAGGGTCTATAATGACAGGTGATCAGCATGAACTTTTCATTAAGTTCTTAAAATTGAAACCTCCAGTCTTCAAGTGTGCTGAATCTGAAGATGCCTATGATTTTTTTGTAGATTGTCATGATCTGCTACATAAGATGGATATAGTAGAACGATTCGGTGTTGAGTTTGTGACCTATCAGTTTCAGGGGGATGCCAAAATGTGGTGGCGGTCGTATGTTTAGTGTCAACCAGCACAAGCACCACCTATGACTTAGGCATCATTTTCTAGCTTATTTATGGAGAAGTATATACCCCGAACTTTGAGGGATAGGAGGAGAGATGAGTTCTGATCCTAGAGCAAGGAAGGATGTCTGTTGCTGCTTATGAGGTAATATTTCGTGCACTATCCAGGTATGCCACTCAGCTTTGCTTCAGTCCACAAGAGCGGATTCGCCGCTTTGTGAAAGGATTGAGGTCAGATTTGCAGATCCCAGCCTTACAGGTAGCTGCTGCAGCAAAATCCTTTCTGGAAGTGGTTGATTTTGTGATAGAGGTAGAGGGGGTGAAGCCAAACGACTTCACCATGACGTCGACATTTAAGAAGTTCCGTAAGGGAGGTGAGTTCAGTGGTTCTTACTCGAGAGGGCAGAGTTCAGGAGGTTACCCAGCCCGTCTTATTCAGTCTTCACTGCAGGCTTCAGCTGGGAGTCCATCGGAGACCAGTCAGCCTTTTTCTAAGTTTGGAGGTTATCCCTTGACTTCGTCATTTTCACAGTGACCTATACTTGACTCCAGGAATTGTTATGGATGTGGAGAAGCTGGACATATTAGGAAATATTGTCCAAAACAGAGTTACAGACCCCCAGTAGTTAGAGGTAGAGGTGGTCATGGTAGAGGCCGCTATTCTGGAGGACGTGGTGGCCAAGGTAATGGTGGTCACCAATTCAGTCGGGGTGGCGGGCAAGTTGGAACTACTGCAGCACAGCTTGGTAGGGGCAATGGACAAACAGGTGATAGGGCCCATTATTATGCTTTCCCCGGGAGGTCTGAAGAAGAGACATCTGATGCTGTTATCACAGGTACTCTTTTGGTCTGTGATTGCATGGCTTCTGTATTATTTTATCCTGGATCCACATTTTCATATGTATCTTCCTCATTTGCTACTGGTCTTGATTTATCTTGTGATTTGCTTGACATTCCTATTCGTGTCTCTACTCCTGTGGGTGAGTCTGTGATAGTTGAGAAGGTGTATAGGTCTTGCCTTGTGACTTTTTTGGGGAGAAATACTTATGTAGATTTGATTATTCTAGAGATGGTTGATTTTGATATAATTCTGGGTATGACTTGGCTTTCTCCAAATTTGCAATCTTAGATTGTAATGCTAAAACTGTGACATTGGCCAAGCCTGGGACAGATCCGCTAGTGTAGGGGGGTCCATATTTCCACTCCAGTTCGTATTATCACTTTTCTTCGTGCTAAGAGGATGGTGAGTAAGGGTTGTTTAGCTTTCTTGGCACATCTCAGGGATGATACTTCCAGAGTACGTTCGATTGAGTCTGTTTTGATAGTCCGTGTGTTTTTGGATGTATTTCCTGCAGACCTTCCTGGTATGACACCGGATAGGGATATTGATCTTTGTATTGATCTGGAGACAGGTACTCGCCCCATTTCCATTCCCCCTTATAGAATGGCTCCAGCTGAGTTAAGGGATTTAAAGGCCCAACTTCATGAGTTGTTAAGTAAAAGTTTTATTAGTCCGAGTGCATCCCTTTGGGGAGCTCCTGTTTTATTTGTGAAGAAGAAAGATGGAAGTTTTAGGATGTGCATAGAATACAAGCAGCTGAATAAGGTAACTATTAAGAACAAGTATCTCATTCATCGCATTGATGATTTGTTCGATCAGTTACAAGGTGCTTGTGTCTTCTCTAAAATTGATTTGAAATACAGTTATCATCAATTCAAAATACGGGCAACGGATGTGCCAAAGACTGCTTTTCGAACTAGGTATGGGCATTATGAATTCTTAGTTATGTCTTTTTGGATTATGAATGCCCCTGCTGCTTTCATGGGCATGATGAACGAGATTCTTAAGCCATATCTGGACCTCTTTGTTATTGTATTTATTGATGATATACTGATATACTCAAAGAGTAGGAAAGAACATCAGGAGCATTTGAGAATTGTATTGGAGTTGTTAAGGGAGAAAAGGCTTTATGCCAAATTCTCCAAGTGTGAGTTTTGGCTAGATTCATTGTCCTTCTTGGGGCACGTGGTTTCTAAGGATAGAGTTATGGTGGATCCTTCTAAGATTGAAGCAGCGAAGATTTGGGTAAGGCCTACTAATGTTTCGGAGGTAAGGAGTTTTGTTGGTTTAGCTAGCTATTACCGTCTATTCGTCAAGGGATTTTCTTCTATTGCTTCCGAGTTGACAAATTTGACTAAGCAGAATGTTCCATTTGTATGGTCGGACGAATGTGAAGAAAGCTTCCAGAAACTCAAGACCTTGTTGACTACTGCACCAATTCTTACCTTGCCAGTGGAAGGTAAGAATTTTATTGTTTATTGTGATGCATCTTATTCTGGATTAGGTGCAGTGCTAATGCAGGAGAGGAATGTAATTGCTTATGCTTCGAGGCAATTGAAAATGCATGAACTAACAATCCGACCCATGATTTGGAGTTGGCTGCAGTTGTATTTGCATTGAAGCAATGGAGGCATTACCTATATGGGGTCAAGTGTGAAGTTTACACAGATCATCGTAGTCTACAATATGTCTTTACTCAAAAGGATTTAAATTTGAGGCAGAGAAGGTGGATGGAATTATTGAAAGATTATGATATTACTATTTTATATCACCCTAGAAAAGCTAATGTTGTGGCAGATGCCTTAAGTAGAAAAGCAGGGAGCATGTGTAGCTTAGCCCACTTACAGGTTTCTAGACGCCCATTGGCTAGAGAGGTTCAAACTCTGGCTAATGACTTTATGAGGCTAGAACTACTAGAGAAAGGAGGATTTTTGGCCTCCGTGGAGGCAAGATCTTTCTTTCTTGACAAGATTAAGGGAAAGCAGTTTGATGATAAGAAGCTAAGCCGAATTCGAGATATGGTTTGCGAGGAGAGGCTAAAGAGGCAATAATTGATAAGGAAGGTGTCTTGAGAATTAAGGGAAGAGTATGTGTGCCTCGTGTTGATGATTTGACTCACACTATTCTTACAGAGGCTCATAGTTCGAGGTATTCTATACATCCTGGTGCAACCAAGATGTATCTTGATCTAAGACAACATTATTGGTGGAGTAGAATGAAGTGTGACATTGTAGATTTTGTTGCCCAATGCCCAAATTGTCAGCAGGTAAAGTATGAACACCAAAGGCCTTGAGGGACACTTCAGAGAATGCCCATTCCTGAATGGAAGTGGGAAAGAATTGCAATGGATTTCGTAGTTGGTCTTCCAAAGACATTTGGTAAGTTTGATTCTATTTGGGTAATTGTTGATAGGTTAACTAAGTCTGCTCACTTTATTCCGGTCAAGATGACTTACAATGCAGATAAGTTAGCCAAGCTCTATATCTCGGAAATTGTTCGATTGCATGGAGTTCCACTTTCCATCATATCAGATAGAGGTACGTAATTTACTTCTAAGTTTGGGAGAACATTACATGCTGAATTAGGTACTAGGCTGGATCTTAGTACTGTATTTCATCCTCAGACCGATGGTCAGTCTGAGCGAACGATTCAGGTGTTGGAGGATATGCTTCGTGCATGTGTGATAGAATTTAGTGGTAATTGGAATAAATTCTTACCCTTAGTAGAGTTTTCGTACAACAATAGCTATCATTCGAGTACTGATATGGCCCCATTTGAGGCATTGTATGGGAGGAGATGTAGGTCCCCCATTGGTTGGTTTGATGCATTTGAGGTTAGACCTTGGGGTACTGATCTTCTGAGGGAATCATTAGAGAAAGTGAAATTTATTCAAGAAAAGCTTTTAGCAGCTCAGAGTAGGCAGAAGGAATATGCAGATCGAAAGGTTAGAGACTTGGATTTTATGGAGGGTGAACAAGTCATGTTGAAGGTTTCACCCATGAAGGGTGTGATACGGTTTGGTAAGAGAGGTAAGCTAAGTCCGAGGTATATTGGACCATTTGAAGTACTTAAGCGCGTTGGGGAGGTAGCCTATGAATTAGCCTTGCCTCCAGGACTGTCAGGAGTGCACCAGGTATTTCATGTGTCTATGCTGAAAAAATACCATGGTGATAGGAGCTACATTATTTATTGGTATTCAGTTCTGCTTG
Source organism: Solanum chilense (assembly GCA_032847665.1). Taxonomy (NCBI): domain Eukaryota; kingdom Viridiplantae; phylum Streptophyta; class Magnoliopsida; order Solanales; family Solanaceae; genus Solanum; species Solanum chilense. The sequence goes on along the minus strand of JAPDHL010001909.1, from coordinate 1,406,965 downwards.
ATGAGAATCTGTCTTATGAGGAGGAGCCTGTTGCTATTCTAGATAGGGAGGTCCGCAAGTTGAGATCAAAGGATATTGCATCTATCAAGGTTCAGTGGAAGAATCGGCCAGTTGACGAGTCCACTTGGGAGAGTGAGGTTGATATGCAAGAAAGATATCCACATCTTTTTACAGATTCAGGTACTCTTTCTCGCCCTCGCCTTTCTTCCTATGATCGTTCGAGGACGAACGATGGGTAAATTGGTATCTATTATAACGACGATTTTCGTTCGTGTTTTTTAGCACTAGAAATTTTTATGTCTGAAAATACTTTCCTATAGATTTAAATGGGTGTTTTGGACTATTCATAATTATAAATATTAAATTAGTGGGGTAATTTTAATAATTTATTTAGTTGGTGGTTAAAGAAAATAACATTAAAATAAATAATGGGTCACTTTTATCAAATTGTATAGTTGATTATATGATAATTAGGGTAGAAGTTGGTCTTTAGAAAAAAAGAAGAATATAAGAAAAGGGAGCCGCACACGATAGGAGGAGACCAAATCCGTAGACGACTTAAGGTGAGAATTTCCTTCAATTATTGTTGACTTGGTTTGGAGAATTAGTAATGAAAGCTCAGGTGCTAAAAAATTTGTCCCTAGAATTGATTTTGGTGAAGTATTAAAATAATTATGTGTTGGCTGCTATGAAATTGTGATTAGTGGATTACGTTCCACTATGTTATAAGCTAAAAAATTACTATATTAAGAAAGAAAAGTAATAATTTGTATAATAGTGATAGAGGGGTGATGGAAACGAGTACAGTAGATAAGTTTCAAATTGCCTTTTTGCATTATTACTCCATATAATAGTTTAATATTAATAAGTTAGTGGAGTTGAATGGTTTATTTAATTGATTAAAATTTAGAATGGTAATTTGGCATCAAATGTTAAAATGTACTGTACAGAAGTAGTATAGGCTCACAATTTGGACAACTAAAATATAATGGTTTGAATTCTAGTAGTGTTCAGCTTTAATTATTTTACTTAGTTCTCTATCTTATAAATTAGGTATAGATATATTGAGATGAGTAATTAAATATTAGGTTTATTGTATCATTTGAATACAAATTTTGATAATAGGAGGAATTTAGACTTACCTTAGGTTTGAACTTTATTAAAATGATTATAGAATTAGGTAAATTGATGGGTATCGGTTAGACACACAATAATCTGAGTATTTATGGGATTGTCAACTTACACCTTATACATATATATATATACTTGATAGATTGGAAGGGTTCAAAGGCAATAAGGAAAGGAAAAGCGTTGGAAAAATAGTTGTCTGACTTCGATTCTTCGGTCCAGGTAGGTTATGGTTTATTTCTATTTGATAGATAAACTCTAAATAGCGATTGATATGTATTGAGTGATATTGTAGAGTCTCCTCCGTATTTGATTGTGTGGTTGTATTTTTTGATTGTGTGGTTTGTGGTTGGCCTAAAATTATGAGACTGTCGAATTTCTAATCTTGAACCCTCTCTATTAAAATGACGCCTTGAATAAAGAAGGCTTGCTGAAATAAAATATTGAGATAATTGGATCGGAGTGTCACGTTTCGACACGGTATTATGGGATCGGAGTGTCACGTTCCGACACGGTATTATGGGATCGGAGTGTCACGTTTCAACACGGTATTATGGGATCGGAGTGTCACATTCCGACACAATAACATTAAAGGCAAGGAATCTTGAAGTAACTTAATATACTTAATCTCAAGGAACCTATTTTCCAAATGAGTATTGCGTGGAGGAATGAGTCCTCACAGGTGTGCTTGATGTTGTGATTGATGGTGTGCCTATTATGGTGATGTTGTTGTCAATGGCTCATGTGTTTGTTGCTTGCCACCTGTTAGGTATAGTAGTTGGTTTTATATTATTATTCATGATATATTGATTTCTATTTTGAGTTGACCGATGATACCTACTTAGTACGTGTTCCTTGTACTGACCCCTACTTGTATTTTCTTCTCTGTTCTTTTGTGGAGTGCAGCAAGTGTACCATCGACTTCGACTCGCCCTTAGCTCTAATAAGTCTCCAGCACATCAGAGTTAAGGGTGAGCTATTATTTCTAGCTCGTGCTGGATTCTCTCATGCACGTCTTGATGTCTTTGAATTTCGGACATGGACCATCTTTTTACTTATTTTGGTTTCTTAAATACTCTTAGACTTGGTTATTTGAGGATAAATGTTCTTGATGTTATGACTTCAAGATTTTGGGGATAATAAGTGTTAACTTCCGAAGCTTATTTAATTGGTTTTATTAATAAGTTTTGGATCTTCTGCATTATTTTTGTTATTCATAGTTGAACTATTGGTAAATGTTGGGGTTTAAATTTGTTGGTTCGCTCACCTAGTAGGTTAAGTGTGGGTGTCATTCACGACTCGTTTTGGGTCGTGACAGCCTATTATCCTTTAATTGGCTGTACCACACTTGAGCAACGTCCCTCAATTGGTACGAAGCTAACTCCACCTTCTCCTTACAAGTAACCGCCATGAAACTCAACACCTTGTACACACCATCTATGAACTCTTGAGGATTCTGTGTCACCTTAGATCCAAGAAATATAAGAGGATTTATCCTCACAAAGTCTCTCAACATAGATGTCATGGTGCTCTCCAAAGAACTCACCCTAGGTCGAACCTCCCTAGTCACATGAGTAGTGATGGCTTCGGCTAAAGCAAGTAATCCTCTATAATATCTGCATTAGTCAAGTTCGAAGGAACCACCGAACCTCATTACCTCCTTCCACAATAGGAACTTGGTCACCTTGAGCACCTTGATGAACTTGCACACCTTGTGGCACTTGTCCATCTCGGGTAGGAAGTCCCTCATTTAAATCATTCTCATCAACCCTCCTAGCCGGTGTCCTCCTCATATTAATATTCCTAGAAACATAATAAAAAATCATACGAAAAGAACACTCATAACTTTTTAATATACGACACGATAGAAGAGTAGAAAAGAAGGGAAACGGTACGTCGTATAACCTCTTGCTCATGGGTTTGTCGTGACTAACACCAATGAACAATACACTACCAAACGTGGCTTTTTGAAACTTTTCGATTCCTTAGACTACTTTATAAATTTATGGTCTGATACCAATTTTGTTACGACCCGAGAGCACCTCCTAGATTTAGGGAAACCTTTGAGTTAGAACACGGCGTACTCGACCTATCGGATGTCTTGTACAAGTTCTTTCATACTATTAATTGCATAAAACATATATGAAAAGTAGTAGAAAATTAAAACATTTCACACAAAATAGTAATACTTCAAAATATCTCTTTTATAGAAGAACATAATTAAGGTCTAAGTCCTAAAGTAACCATCTTAGACACACAAATATATTAAAACACGACCCATACTTCAACATATAGAAAATAGTTAAGTCTGTTACAAAACTTTCAATAGGGAAATCTAAAGATTAATATTTCCTTGAATCTAGTGTGGACACAAAAAATCTTGCTTGAATGAACACTAAACCAAGATCCCACTTAACAAAAGTATGGAATTAGTACAAACACTTGTACTAAGTACGGATAATGCATAAAATCGTGATAAACAGACATTTGTTTAAGAAATGCTCTTTTTGAGTAAAATTTCATAACATAAATATAATGCACAACACATAACATCAAGAACACTTTGAAAATATAAACATCATACCCTCCTACCAAAGGTGATTCTAAGGCTCACTTGAGTGAGTTATGAAGCGATCGCCCATACAGTCCCTTCGCACACACCAAAGAGATCCTTTAGACTACCTGGGATACGGTTATTCCCATTTCATTAGTTAAACTCCCTACCTAGAATTACTATAAGAATCACCTAATTCAGACATGAATAGACTGCCATACACCCCCTTAAAGCCTACCTAAGGAATCCTCAAAGCTAATCTAGATAATGAATTTTTCATTAACATTCCTTTACGTGAGTCATTGTGTTCATTAGTCATTTAGAAAACATTCATCACTTAAGGACATTCACAAAATGTTCTTTAATATGACCTACGGCACTGACACACTAACATCTTCAAAGCCTAATCTTGCAATGTCTAGATAGCATCCCATTCAACTACCTAAACTTCATAGTACTTATCCAACACTAGTATGTACGCCACATGATGAGAATAGGCGATCACCGATATAGACCATGTTAGCTAGTCATTGAATCCGTAGTTGTAAACCTACTTTGATGGAGGGTGCTCTAATTTCCAATGGTAGAACTAGGACACATCCCATTTAGTAACATGGTTAAGGAATATCAAGGGCTTCTTTGTACTCTAGCCTCCTACTTAGCTAGAGCTACTACACAAGCATACTCACTCTGTGCTAGACATTGTTCTTTTAGAGCAATTCAATAACAAAGTATATGAAGATGTTCGATATCATGTTCATAGTAAACTCATAACACACCCTACCAAAGAGGTCCACTAGGGATGCCTACAATGGCGAAGAGAATAGTTCAATGACTTTCCTAAGGGTGATTTTATGTTGTTCCAGCCAACCAACCCTAACTCCACCATTCATACAAGAACAATACTATTACGACTTGAAATTCAAGGATATCATAACCTTCTTTCTTCAAGGTTCCACATAAACGACCCTCTTTACTACATTCAAGGTCATGATCTATTCATACATGTACATTCAAGAATAAGGTTGTTCTAACCTACTAAGTCAAGGTTTCATACTCATTCATGTATCAAGCAAGGTTCTTAGGTCTACCTAAACAAGACACATTTCAACTAAATAATCCATCATAATACTTCAGGCAGTGCCGACAGGGTCGTGATCATTATAATACATATAGTAACGCCGATAAGGGAACATAATTCACAAATACAACACATATAACCGCCACCATAAAAGGACCATACCAATCACATCATAATTCAAGACCTAAATTTTATAACATAAATAGAATTAGGGCAGCGTACCACCAATCAACTCTTACCACTTTAATCCATAGTTCAATCATCCAATACAATTCTCAAAGGTCCTTACCATGACCATGATTATCAATTCAATAAAAAAAAATAATACTGAATGAATCTAAATCAATTCAATATGAATTTATCAATCTAAGACAGCCTACTCATAATTCTAACATAATTCTTTCATAATTCAATAGCCCAAAGAAAACTACACAAGAATACAATAGTCTAGAGACATGATCAAATCACCCATAATATAGCCCAAATAAGGATATTTGTATGGGTTAATAAGGAATTTGATATAAAATCATTCAAATAACATCAATTATAACATAAAAATTGTTTGAAATAGTTTTATGCAAGAACACATGGCTAGAAATTGAAATAGAAGATTTTATGTTTTTGATCAACTTTGAAAAATCATTGGAATTGACTCCTTGAAGAAATATATTTCAAGGATTAAGAAAAACAATTTTTATGAATATATGACAAGATTTGTGGAGAAAAACTTGAAAAAAAATAGCCTTCTTCCTTGGAGATTCAAAGCTTCGACAATGGAGTTTTGGAGATGAGAATGGAGAAGTTTTGTTTTGAGTTGAGGTTTTAGATTTGATTTTTGATGTTAGGGGTTTTAAAATTTATAATAACCTTCAATAAGTTACCCCAAATTAACCAAAATACCCCTTCACTTATTGAACTATTTAGTCAACTAAAATTTTACTTAAAAACGATCCGGCCAAATCTTGTATTTTATTGCGCGTCGCTGAGGAATTTTAAAATCTTGTTTCTGAAAATTTTTGAGACAGAATGGTTTGTTACAGCCCCGTGTCCCAGGGAAAGAATTTTTCCCATTTTTGGGACAGCGCGCAGCCACAACCAGATTCTGGCTAGCACGACAGCTTGCTTGGCCCACCTTGGGTCCTCCTTGGGGACCCTTTGTCTGGTCCCCAAGGTTTCGTTCTTAGACATTATGACCCTTTGAATATCAGGCTATGCATAGGGACCATGTTTACTGAATTTCACTCTCAAACCATCCCCCAAAACGTCACTACAAAATACTATGACACACAAGTTCAACTTCGACTAGTTTCCAAAAGTCTTGGACGTTTGACCTCCAAACACTTCCAAATAATATATAATTCCTACGGAAAAAATTATTAATAATTTTATGACTTTAAAAAATCATTACACAAGGTTTAGGCTCTAGTTCAACGTAGCTCATTTTGAGGGACGTTACACAAGCTAAAAATCACATCAAGATACAATTGTAACACTTCAAAAGTCTAAGATGTTATATAGGGCCTAAATTGAGTGTATAAGGGTTAATAAACTGTTTTAAGTTCAAATATAACGAATATAAGTCGTGTAGGATATTTTGGAATCAAAGCGTCATGAAACGTCTATGCCGTCCAGAAACTAGTTCATAAGGTGCTATTGTACCTTAGCTATTTGACTAGGTTTCAGGAGTCGGAATTCGATGGAATTAGGTAGTAAGGTTTCTAATACGTATTAAAGTCTATTTAGGGTCGAAATGTTTGGGTATGAATCCCCAAGGACAAACCAAAGGGTCCTTGAGGAGGACCTTTCCTATTTGGCTAAAAGCTGTCAAAAAAAAGTCCCATCAACAATAGTCAACCAACGGGGCGTAGGCCAATCACCTAGGGGTCGATAGCCACCGTCGGTGGTCACTTATACATTTTTTTCAAAATACCTTTTTTGGAAAATATCTAACCAAAATGACGGACCAATATGATGGTTGGTCTCAAAGTCGGTGGACTGACCTACAACCTGTAGGTCGGTGTCTCGTAGGTTAGGGCCACTGGTTGTTGCCACGTTTTAGGTTTGCTAATTTAATTAATTAATTTGTTATTTAATTATTTAGGTGTTATGGGGGGTCTAACTAAGTTATTTTATGACTTATATAAATACCCTAACCTAATTAAACTAACCGCTCTCATATTTCCCAAAACTCAATTGCTCTTCCTGCTCTCTTCTTTCTCTCGTCAAAATAGAAGATCTTTATTGAAGGCATAGGTCAAAGTATAAGGTTATAAAGGCGGGTTCTTTTATCCATCATTCTTCATAAATTAACAAGATAAGGAAACCTTTCAACTTTGCAATTCCTTTCCCAAAGGGTTCTTCCAAAATTGATTTCAAAAAGTTGAGTTTCATGTGGGTTTCTTTCCAATACGAATTTCATCATATAAATTGATTTTTTATTATTTCTTATGGTTATTATTAAGATGTATTATGATTCAATTATTCTACATCTTGATGAATTAAATTAGTTTGTGGAAGATGACATTTTCCCCTTAACTCTAAGTTGTGATCTATAATTGAATTATCTAGTATTGATACAGTTGGCTTAGTTAATGTGTGAATTAATATTATAAGATGTTACTTTTCCAATTTATTGATGAATTGAGGTTGGTTTATGGTAAGATCACGATGATGTTTTTGTAATAGGAAGAGGTAAGACTTTGTGATTTTAAAACCCAAATTCTATTGTGATGACTTATACCTAATGAGATTGATTCAATTGAAGTGTATGTGTTGTGATTGGATTGATTAGGATCGTTTGATGTTGGTATTGAAATGTCTTGTCTTATGAATTGTGAGATCATGTTAAGGTTTTAATGATATATGGATGATGTTGATTCATTTGTGTGCATTACTATGATATGATAGATGGTGTTGATCTCACTATGAGGTTGCGTTGAAAGGTTGTTCTCATACAAATGCTAATGAGCTAAATATTATGGTATACAAGGAGTAATATCCTATGACCTAAAATAAGATTTGATAATAATGTATGACTTGAATACATTTTAAAAAGGTACTCTAGCTTAGCACCTAGTGAGATTTAAGATGAGGGGTGGAACCTTCCCTAGGTGGGGAGATAGAGTTCACCATAGTCCTCACGGGGTGGATAGCTTCATGTCCCAAAAAGGGAATATAGTGATATTTCCAATAAAGGACTCCAAGTTCAATAAAATATGTTTCCTCCATAGGAATACTAGATAGTTGATCCACCTAGATGTTATGTTCATGTTTGGTACTACTTTGGCCGGTAGACCACCTTCCATCAGTGTAAGTTTTTACAACACTAGATTCCTCAATTAGCCCTTCTGGTCTATGTCGGTTAAGGAAAGTGTTCCCAAAATTTAAATGAAGTAAACACTAACTAGGGTGACTTAAGAAGTAAACACTACCTATGTCTTGCACTAGTTTGCCTCGAGGGAAGACTTAGGAGGTTTTTATTGTGTTCTATAATGTATATGTTATGTATATGTTAATATTACATGTCATTGACTCTATATGATATAAGTTTCTTTTATGGGCATGGTGTTAGTCTATATTGCTTAAGTATGACAATGGTTACTCTTGATGTTATGTTATGTGAAGCTAGGCATTTCTTATGGTCCTTTGTTTGATGTACTTGAATATGTGAGGTTATGGGGATGTGCTTGGTCATTGCACTTGCAGACTTGATAAAGGGTTTTAAGTAAGGGTCTAGTATCTGTTAAAACTTTATGAAGTTCTTGTATATTTCTTGTGGTTATAATGTGATGAGTTATTTGAATAGACATGTGTTGAATTGTGTTAGTATTGTTGGTATTGTGTTGAATATTCCATTACCTTGTGGTTTAAACCGTTCTACCAACAGACCTCTTGTAGATCACGATACATTTTGGTGGCACCTCGATGAATAGAATATCGGGAACCATGTGTTTCTTCCAAAATTTGTTTTCTCAAGTCATCAACATCCGGCACACACAACTTACTTCGGTACCTAAGAACACCATCCCCCTTGGTAGAATGACTCATTAAGCTTACTTAGAACCGATTCCTTCAACTCCATCAATAGAGGATCAAGATGTTGCTTAGATTTAACCTCAACCACTAAAGACGACTCGGAGTTATGATGAACCATGAAACCCCCTTTTGGAGAAGATTCTAACCAAACAGCCAACCATACCAATCTATGAACATCTTTCATTATCTCTTTCTTGCCCTTTTCAACATGTACGCACTACCCATAGTCATTCGACTCATAACATCCACAACAATATTTTCTTTTTTGGGGTGGTAAAGGACACTCATGTCATAGTCTTTAAAAATCTCTGACCACTTTTTTTGCTAAAGATTCATGTATCTTGAGTTGTCTAGAGGAATAAGCTATCACCTTACCATGTTGCATGAGGACACAACCCAAACCTATTGGAGAAGCATCACAATACACAACAAACCCTTTGGTATGCTCTAGTAAGGTACATACAGAAACGGAGGTAAGCTTATCTTTAAACTCTTGAAAGCTGCTTCAACAAAGTTCCAACCACTAAAACTTAACCTTGTTTTGGGTTAGTGTTGTCAAAGGAGAAGAAATAGATGCAAACCCATCAACAAACCTTCTATAGTACTCGGCTAGACCCAAGAAACTTCTTATATCGGTAGGAGTTAGAGGTTTAGGATAATTCGTTACCGCTTTTGTCTTCTTTGGATTGACCTTTATAACCTCAATTGAGACAATGTGGCCAAGAAAAGCAACCGATCACAATCAAAATTCACATTTACTAAGATTAGCAAAGAGTTGATGTTCCTTGAGGACTTGCAATACTAACCTCAAATGAATCATGTGTTCATCCTCACTCTTACAATATATCAAGATATCATCAATAAAGAGGATTACAATGGAATCAAGATAATTCCTCAACACCCTATTCATAAGGTTCATGAATATTGTCGGGGCAATAGTTAACCCAAAAGACATGACTAGGAAGTCATAGTGATCATACCTTGTTTGGAAAGCTGATTTAGGAATATCAACACCTCTCACACTAATTTGATGATAACCCAACCTCAAGTCAAATTTTGAAAAGTAACTCTCACCTTGGAGTTGATCAAATAAACTCATAAATTCTAGGAAGAGGATACTTATTCTTTATAGTGACCTTGTTCAATTGTCGGTAGTCAATATACATTCTAAGAGACCCATCATTATTTTTCACAAATAATACCAGAGCACCACATGTAGATATGCTTGGTTATATGAACCCTTGTCAGGCAAATTCTTGAGTTATGCTTTCAACTCTTCCAACTCGGCTGGAGCCATCCGATAAAAAGGAATTTAAATGAGTTGAGTATCCAGCAAGCAACAAATCTATGCCGAAATCTATTTCCCGTTAAGGTGGAATTCCAGGTAACTCATCAGGAAAGACTTCTAGAAAATCCTTCACTACAGGAAGCGACTCTAAAGAACAAATCTAGGATTCAAGTTCCTTGACCCTCACAACATCATGATAGAGACATTCCTTAGAAATGATCTTACAAGCTTTTAGACACGAAATGATTTGACCTCCAGGGATTGAGTTTCGCCCCTTCCACTTTGAAATGGATTCATTTGGAAATTGAAACTTAGTTACCCATGTTCTACAATCTATTGAAGCAAAGAAAGCATGCAACCACTCCATTCCCAAAATGATATCAAAGTATAACGTGTCAAGTTCGACCAAATCAACCATAGTAACTCTATTGAACAACAGTATAGGAAAATTCCTATAGACTCATTTAACAACCATGGAATCAGTTAACCGGGGTAGAAATCAAAAAAGGTTCAACTAAGACATCGTGAAGCATATCAAACTTCATACACACCAAAGGAGTTACAAAAGATAAAGTGGCACCGGATCAAGCAATGCACGAACATTAATTTAAAAGACTTGCAACATGCCGGTAAAAACATCAGGAAAACCCTCTAGATCACGCCTAGATTTGAGAGCATAAAAGTGGTTCTTCTTAGGAGCATCAAAACTTAGACCGCTTGTTTGTGTTGGATTACTCTATCTACCTTGAGTCTTTGTCATAGGACAATCTCTTACCATATGAGCATTCTTTCCAAAACCAAAACAAGTATCCGTACCCATTAGACATTACCCCCATGCTTGTTGCCACATTTGGCAAAAGTAGTTTTTTCACTTTGTGATCCACCACTTTTTCCCCCTTGAGTATTAGGGTTAGGCACCCTACTCTTACTAGCCTTGGAGAAGTTAGAAGGAACTTGGTTGAAGAATTTCTTCTTAAACCTTGGATTGTCATGGATTTCAAACTTACCCTCACAATTACCTCAATCCTAGTTACTTTCCCTCTTGGCCTCCGTAATCTTCCTCCTAAGCCTATTCTCCTCAACATATTGAGAATGCACCATCAAATGAGAAATGTCCATGTTTTCATGAAGAATTGTCGCACGACATTCTTCTATAAGATCATTGGAAACTGCCATCACATAATGGCTCATTTCATCCCTCGAGTTTGATACCAAAGAAGAGGCATACTTAGAAAACTTAGTGATTTTCAAAGAGTACTATTGAATACTCATACCTCCTTTATAAAGGTTTATGATTTCACTATTAGGGAGAACCCCTAGAAGTAAAATGGCGTATTTGACCTCTCAGATTTCTAATACAATCCCATAGACATTATTCATCGCATTAACATAGGAAATTAAGCGGAAAATTTAAAACTTTTCATATAACAACAAATGCTAGAATATCACTTCATATATAATAATATATCATATTACATAGTTAGACTCAAGTTTTCTTTCCCATCTTAGACTCAAAATCAATAGAATAGAATAGGGACACTGGCCTTAACCACATAAAATAATAGTCTAAGTTATTACATAATTTTGAATAAGAACTTGACATAGGGAATCACAGAATCTTAAGTATCCCTTTTTGAACTTGGGAAATCTATCCAAGCTCTTGTTTATTAGGAGACATCCTCTAGTAATCACCACCTACACTTTTTGAAAAAGATTAAGAAGAATGGTATTAGTACAAGAATTCAATAAGTATGGTAACCATGCAAACCATGCATTTATAGAGGACATTCAGTTAGAAACCATGCATCCTGTCTTTTAGTAAAACTTCATGAACATTGGTACAATAACACAATATAGTTCACAGACTTCATATAGACAAGTATAATAGTCATAACATCACATAAAGCCACATATTACATTTGTGGCACATTTAACATTATCATAGCATTTCTCTCCCTTTAACTCAACTCATTTATCCCAAAGTAACCCTTTAGTAACAATTGGTTCAATGTATGAATAGTTTATCATTCCAACATCTACACTCCAGCCTCAACTTAAGATCACCAAGGTTAACATTCATATTACCTTCATTAACTCAAAGATATACATTCATGGAAGCATAACATAACATGAGACACATACTTCACATATGACCCAATACACTTCATGAAGCACATATAAGACTCATTCACTTATTACTTCCTAATTAAAACCTACTTAGTCTTTATAGTTATCCCAAGATAGCATACAAGTCAATACTACCAATATCATCACAGTGAGGCAATAGTCAACAATAGCATATTTGAACTTCATTTCATTAAAACATCATAAGACCTTACTCATAATCTCAATCTAAGCCTACTAGTCAAATGTACATGTGAAGTCCCATAACCTCACACATACTAAGTACACCCACAAAGAGACCACAAGCATAACCAGTTGCTTCATACATCAAAATGACAAGTATAACCAACTACATGCACATCAAGTAAGACCTTCACCATATCGATATTAAGACCAAAATCATGCCTATTATCATAAAATTAGGCCAACACTATAATTTTTTGAATAAGAGACATATACATATACATATAGAACTCCCTTCTACAAATCCCTTCAAGACCTACTTGTGAAATGCATAGTTAAAGTCTAAAACCTTCACCTACACTAAGAAACTTCACTTAGGTGATACTAGTTATGGTTTATTACCTTACTTTCATTGTTCATTTTACTTTAGGGAAACTTCACCTTAACGACACTAGATCATTTGATATAAACATGGAATCCAGTGTCAGGGAATCCCACACCGAAAAGTGGTGCTCTACTTTCCAAGGTAGAACATTAACATCATGTTATCTTTTAGGTCGATCCACTTGCTAGGTGCTATGGGGGAAACATGGTTAAGAAACTAGGAGATGTGTAATTTAAACTCTCTTTATGACAATTTCCATTGTAGTTTCCACCTCATGAGAACATTGGTGAACCTATCTTCCTTTTTGGAAAGGGACAACTCCCATTGTCAAGTTCATTGGTGCTAATCTGACTTTCTCTTTTTTAAAATACTTAAGTCTTTATTTAAATTACTTAAAAAAAAAATAGGCTTTAGGAGATTAACCCCTCATATGCATAGATTATAGGTAAACAATGAGAAAGTTCTTTTAATCAAAACCTAAATCATGTGAGAATATTCTTTCACATGGACATGGCATATTCAATGCATAGTCTAGTTTAGAGTAAAATCCAGTACCACCTTTCAAAAGACCCTACTTTACTAGATTATCATAACATGCTTCATTCGTGCATTTAGGTGTGTGCATTTCTACATATATGATGAAACCTTTCAAATAAACACATTTAAACACTACACATTCATATTTCATTAGTATATACTTTACTCTATGACCTAGTAATAAGATGCATAAGATACTACTTCTAATCCCTCACAATCATGTATTTATTCTTCATCTCATCTTTATCATCTTCATAGCTTAATCATACATACACAACTTAAGTTCATAAAAAGATCACCCTAGGAAATATTCAATGAAGGTACAAATGTGCAATGTATAAGCATAGTCTCATACCCTTACCATACTAGTACACCTATCAAGTCATCCTAGTTAAGATACATTTCATAATTTCATGAACATAGTACACTCATAGTCACACATGAGATGTGTGTGTGTATATATTGGTCAACATGATCACATAATGTCAAAAACATCGTAGTGAAGAAGTCACACTCTAAAGGACATAACACATGTACAACATCCCTCAAGTCATAATTCACACATATAGAGTATTAAGGACTATAGATTATACATACTCACATTACATTATAGGAGAAAAGAGCATACTCACTCTTTGCATAGAAGACTCCTACTCATGCATATAAGACCACACAATCATATAGTGGTACATAGGTATGGGGTCCTTCATGAGTGTTAAACATATAGAACATACCTAACCCTAACATGTTCATTCACATGTTCATAACATTATTAATACAACCTAGATCATAAACTCAAATAGAAGACTATGCATACAACTTTATCTGTGTGATCATCATAACAACACTTCACCAAACATCAATTTTCCTTTAAGGCCATGATCATAACATTTAGAATTTTACAAGAATGTAAACACCACAACCATAAAGTGGATTATACCACACAATGTACAATTCCATATTCATTATATATTAAGTGGAGGAAATAGGTCAACTTACCCACTCTCCAAGCTATGATCATCATTGATCAATTCCCAAAAATTCAGAACTAATTCACATAGATAACAATAGTAATAGGGAATTCAACATGATCGAATCTAATCTCATGAACATCAAAACAAGATCACAAGACCCACATTATGCCAAATTGAGAAATTAGAAGGATCATGGGTTCTTCATGAAATTGGATTGAAATTCATCATAAAATCAGTATCTAATCATAAAATCACCATTAGAATGACTTGGAAATCAATTTGATAATGAACCTATGGCTAGATTGAAAGATACATAAAAAATTTTATCATGAAATCTCTTTGAAAACCCTTTGAAAGAATCTAAAGATCAAGGATTAGCATACCTTAATACATGTGAAGCCCACAAAAATTGAAGAAGAAAGAATTTGAGTCCATCCCCTAAGAAGTTGTTGATATTCATCTCCAATGGAGGCTCCATATAGAGTTTGTTTTGAGAGGGAAATGTTTTGATTTTTAAGAATGAATTGTGAATGCGTTTTTCATTTTTTAAACAAACTTAAATTACCTAAATGGAAAAAATAACTGACATACCTTATTTGGAATGTGGGATGAATTCCCCAATTCACCCCAAAACTTGGCATCGTGCAGACAGAAAGTGCAAGCCCAAATTACGGATGGCAGTGACAGACTGTTGAAGGAACGACGACACAGTCTTCACATCTGACGTTTGTCACTACGACTCTTTTTGGGGGAATGATATCCGACACCTAAGTGTAGAGAAACGCCCCCAATCGATGGGGTGTCAACCATACTATGGGGAGTCGTGCCCATATATTTTGAGTCTAAGTACGAGCATATACATTTTAGGGTCCTATCATATCATTTTAGGGAACCGACAATACATAAAACATACAAAGGCACATTAAAATACACTAGCACTCCTAAATACTAGCTTTTCAATGTCTTGGACATTTTTTAAAGTTTGAACTCCAACCGCTTCAAATGAATTATATAAGATGTAAAACACTTTATTAAAATGGTATTAACAATTTAAGGCACATGTGAGGCTCTAGACACCTTAGTTAATTTTGAGGGTCTTGATAGATGAACTTTTCCACTTTTACATCCTTTTCTCCCTTGGGAAGAACCTATCAAGAAAAGACCTCCTAATTACTTCACAACTCAAGGGCCCAATCTGAAAGCCCTATTGTCCTTCCATTGAGTGCACCATGTTTGAGCCACACCTTGAGTTGATAAGAGGCTAGCCCGACCTTCTTATTCAAACTCATCCCCATAGCATACAAGATCTTATAGACCTCATCAATAAAGTCTTGGGGTTCTTCATCAACCTTAGACCCAAACAAAATATGAGGTTTCATTCTTGTAAAGTACCTCTAGTGGGAAGCCATGGTACTAGCATTTTGGTTCCCACGGGGTGCAACTTTCCGGTTTTCTTGAGTCATCATAACTTGAACATGAGAAGTAACGGATTGAGCTTCAGTAGTCATAGCATGAGCCAAACTTAGGAAAGCCGACCTGATTTCTCCATCCGTCATAGCCGGAGAATTGATCGAGAGCTTGTTCACCTAGAGGAACTTGTTCTTGAGCAGGAGTTTGATTGCCTTGAGGAGGAACTAGCTCCCTCATTAGCGACCTCATCTTCAACTCTTCTTGCGGTTGCCCTTCTTGTATTTATTTGCTATAACCACAAGAAAAGGATTATATGAAAAGTAAACTTAGAGTTAAGGATCTTGAAGCACGACCTAGGAATACCAAGAAAATCAGAATTTCCTAAGCATCCTATACACTCCATTCATAAGTGTGACGCTCTTCACAATTATGAGCAAGACTCTACGTAGATGTGGTTTAGTGATACATCAATCCTAAGATTATTAAACCTGATGCTCTAATACCAAGTTTTTCACGACAGGGGAGCACTCCCTAGTCGTAACCGTCGTCTTCATCCTCTTAGAGACCTTAATCAAATCGTTACCATTCATAATAGCATTTCATAGGTAGAAAATATGGAAAAATTAAAAACTTTACATATGAAGTTTACATAGACTTCTCATTTATCCAAATATAGACTATAGAGTCTCACACATAACCATCTAACATCGGAATAAAAGATTTGGGACATAGCCCTTCACTATTACAATATGTCTCATATAAAACTTACAATAAATTCATTAAAAAAACATGAACATTGTCTTAGACATAGTCAAATAGCTAAAGCTAGAATGGTGGGTTTCGTGCTCGGACTTGAGGACTCTCAAACTTGGAGATCTTATTCAAGCTTCTTGAAATTTGGCTTTGAAACTCTTCAATGTCCCAAAACTACATTATTGTAGAAATAGAAAGAATATGGGTTAGTACCAACCACATGGACTAAGTATGAAGAAATATGCAATTAAAAATTGAGAAACATGCTAAAAAGGACATTTTGTTTAAAAGCATGCTAAGTCACTTAAAAAGCCTTTATGCATATTCCAAACATATATATAAGTGTCACAACCGAGAGTACACCCTAGAATATAGGGCATCCTTCAAGTCATGGCATGACGTACTTGACCTCTCAGAGGTCGTGTACAAGACCTTCGACATTATTCATTTCATACGTGTATGAAAAGTAGTGCGGAATTAAAACTTTTCACACAATCAAATAGAACTTATAAATATCTGTAATAGAAAATCATAAGGAAAGTCTAAGTCTCAAAGACTCCTTCTTAGACACACGAATATCTTGGGACACAGCCATACATCAAAATATAGAAATTCCAAGTCAATTACAATGTCTTTAACAATGAAAACTAAACATAGTAATGTCCTCGAATCAATGGAGGACATACCCTAACTTTGCTTGAATGGATACTTATGTCGAAGTTTCACTTCAAGAACTCCTACCAATTGCCACCTACACCTTTAGAAATAGACAAAATATATTGAATTAGTACATTAGAATGCTCTAAGTATGGTGTAATGCATAAAATCATACTAAAATGACATTTATATAAAACATGTTCTTTCTAGAGAAAACCTTCATAACATAAGTATAAGAACCACATTTAACACCAACTTCACATAGAATTCACACTCCACAATATAGTATCAAGATCACTTCAAAAACACATAAGTATGAGAGCCTCCTACCAAAGGTTATTCTAAGGTTCAATTGAGTGAGTTATGAAGCGACCACCCATACAGTCTTTTCACACTAACCAAACTGATCCTTTAGACTACCTTTGATAAGATTATTCCCATTTCATCAATTTAACTCCCTACATAGTAAGACATGAAAGGACCGCTAAAACACCCTCTCCAATCCTACTGGAACAATCCTTAAAGTTACTCCAGATAAGTACCTTTTCATAACATGCTTTTAACTTAAGTCATTATGTTCATTAAACCATTTAAGAGACATTCAACAATAAAGAATTTTCACATAATGGTCTTAAATAAGACTTAGGGAACCTACATACTAACATCTTCAAAGCCTAGTCGTGCAATGTCTAGATAGCGTCCCGTTCCACTACCTTAAATTTATAGAACTTATCTAACAATGGCATGTATTTCACATGATGAGAATAGGCAATAACTGACATAATAAATGATGTATAACATAGTAGCTAGGCATGGAATCCAAAGTCTACCCTACTCCGATGAAGGGTGTTCTACTTGCCAACGGTATAACTAGGATACATTCCATGTAGACACATGGTTAAGGAATATCAAGAGTTTATTTTTACTCTAGTCTAAACTTATTTAGAGCCACTCCCCAAGCATACTTACACGGTGCTAGCCACATTCTCATAGAGTAATTCAATCAAGGGCATATTAAGAGGTACCATATAGTAGTAATAACCAAATCATAATACACCTTAGTAAGGAGGCTCCACTAGGGCTGCCATACAATGGTTACTTAGATAGCTCAATGACTTTCCTAAGAATGATTTCATGTTATTCCAGACAATCAACCCTTAAGTCCACCATTAACACAAGAAGGATATCATTTTGACTTTCAACTTCAAGGATATCATAACCTTCCATCTAGGTTGAATGTTCCAGATAAATGGACCTCTTGACTATGTTCAAGGTCATATTCCAATCACAGATATACATATATGATAAAGGTGCTTTAGACTACTAAGTCAAGAGTCATATTCATAGTCTTCATGTATCACGTAGAATGACATAGTTCTACCATAACACGACACTCATACTTCACATTATCACATGTAGCATAACATTAAAAAAGCATATAGGGAAAAACAGTTCAACTATAAGTCACCCTATTCATTCCTATTGAAACCATCAGAAGACTCATATAGCAAATTAAGAAGCATCATACTTCAACATCAAGTATACACACCTAAAGACATCACTATGGTCTATCGTTCTCACCTATAATAAAATAATAGAACACATACTTTCACTTTATACATATACATAATCAAAGTCATACTTCACTTGATCAACATCAGAAGTCATAACACGATACTATAACAGTTCATTAAAGTAATGTCGATGAAGCTACATTCTTCACAATTATATGACAAAAGCACCGCCATCATAAGTGAACCATACCGAAAATCACAATTGAAACACCTATACTACATAATATAGAAGATGTTAGGTCAACATACCACCATTCCAATATTAACATCTCCAATCCATAGCCAATTCAACCAATCCAACACACGGAGGCTCTTACCTATAGCCATAATCACCAACTCAAACCAATACTAGAACTATACATTGAATCAACATAATACAACATTAAATTAATCCAATTAGGACTACACAATTCTAACATGCTTCTTAGATAATTCACTAGCCCAAAGTAAACTACACAAGAATTCAATACAATACAGACATTATCAAATCATCCATAAAATAGTCAAAATAAAGATTTCATGATTTTCTTTTAGTTCATGGATTATTAAATTAGAATCATCAACTTAACATAAATTAAATAAAAAATAATTGATTCAAAATGTTTTATTCAAAAACCCATAGCTGGATTATCAATTTAGAAGTTCATGTTTTAAGAAAGTCTTGGAAAAGCCTTTTAAGTTTGGATCCTTGAAGAAAGAAGATTCAAGGATGAAAAAAATAGATTGATTGATGATTAACCACGAAACTGATGGAGAATGTATGGAGAAATCAAGCAACACGATCCCACCTTGCTTCAAGTTGTATTGGAGTTCTAGAGAGTTCTTCCTTGGGTTTTAGGTTCGATTTTTGAATAATGACTTGACTAAGGTTCTAGACTTATAAAACTACTTAAAATAACCAAAAGTACCTTAAGTACCTGAACAAACCATTTTTAGAACACTAGGTGAAATACGTAAAATTCCCAAGGCTTGGCTGTGACCTTGCAAAAAAATCTGCAGGTCACCATCGATGGCCTCACCTACGCCCCATAGACCCACCTGTGGACTATCCTACTGGTCCATGGTTTGGGTCAGAGTCTCTTCAAATGGGATATTGTAACGACCTGTTTAGTCGTTTTGAGCAGCAGATTTTATTTCTGGAAAAACTGGCTGAGACGACGGATACCACGACGGACCGTCATGGGCACGACGGACCGTCGAGGGTGTCTCGTCCCAGAACACTTAGAATTTTGAAATTGGGGTACTAAAATCGACTCTCTGTAAATTGTGACGGACCTTCAGGACGGACCGTCACAACCACGACGTACCGTCGTGAGGCACCGTTTCAAAACACTTTAACTCTTGAGAATTTGGTAAGGGGAACGAGTTTCTGAACGCCATGACGGAAGTGCAGGACGGACCGTCACAGGCGTGACGGACCGTCACAGAATCCTTAGAGAAAAATGGAATGTTAAGAGGTTGCGACGACCTGCGTGACGGACCGTCGCAGGCACGACGGGCCGTCACAGGTTGCGTAAGCCCAGTCAGAATCGGATTTCTTTACACATTTTAAGGGACGTTTTGGACTATTCTTTCCTTAATTATAAAGTTAAAGGGTTAATATTAATAAGTCTAATTACTTGGGGGTTAAAAGAGGTAACCTTAAGTTAATTAGTGGGCTATTATTGCCACCTTTTATTCTTAATTATATACTAATTAGGGTAAAAGGAAGAGGGTTTGGAATAAGAAAAAGAGAAAGAACAGAAAGAGAGAGAGAGATTGGTCGATCAAAGAGGGAGGAAATCAAAGCTTGGGAAATTGCTTGTTGATTCCAATTCTTCGGTGGAGGTAGGTTATGGTTTTTACGATATTCGTAGTGAACTCTTGATAGCGAATAATATGTATTGATTGTATTGTAAACCTGCTATATGCTTAATTGTATGCTTGCATGAATATGATTGTGTGATTTTGATAAAGCAAGCATGATGAAAACTATTGAATCCCAAATCTTGAAAGAAACTTTAATATACTTCATTAATGATGATGCCTTGGTATAAAAGAAGGCTTGATGAATTAAAGTAATGGGATTGATGATGCCTTGGTATAGAGAAGGCTTGATGAACGGATAGAAT
>JAPDHL010001909.1:1263905-1379846 GCA_032847665.1 Solanum chilense | reverse complement strand
ATAGAATTAGTGGATCGAAGTGTCACGTTCCGACACATAGAATTAGTGGATCGGAGTGTCACGTTCCGACACATATAGGGGATCGAAGTGTCACGTACCGACACATAATAGTAGGGGATCGGAGTATCACGTATCGACACAAGAGGAAGAAAGATAATGAACCCTGAAAGATGATAAATATACTCAAACATAATGAACTTAATTCCCAAATGAGTATGGTAATGAGGCTTGAGTCCTCATGGATGAACTTGATAGTACTTATTGATGATTATAGTACTTGTTATTGCTACATGTTGAGTGTTATAGTTGATTTATGATATTATTGATATATATTTGTTTTCTATTTTGAGTTGGCCGATGATATCTACTCAGTACTTGTGGTTGTACTGACCCCCTACTTTTATGTTTTCTTCTTTGTTATTTGTGGAGTGCAGCAAACGTTCCGTCACCTTCAACTCAGCAGTAATTCGAGCCAGTCTTCGTCACACCGGATCTTCAGGGTGAGCTAATGCGTCTAGCTTGGACTGGATCTTTTAGTTTTTTTGACACCTTTAGTTTAGTAATTTGAGGATAGATGTTCTTGTGATGATGACTTCCAGATTTTGGGGAAATAATAGATGTTGAATTTTAATAAGTTATTGAATTGGTTTTTATTAATGAGTTAAGTCTTCCGCACTATTTTCTGTTGATATTATATCGAAATGTTAAGGTTTAGATTGGTTGGTTCGCTCACATAGGAGGGTAAATGTGGGTGCCAGTCGCGGCCCCGGTTTTGGGTCGTGACAGATATAAATATCCCCACTCTAAGTATGAACCTACTCCTTCAATAGAAATGGCATTGACTGGTCTAAGGGGCATAGACTGCCTCCATCGTTTGAGACTGTCTTTGACAATTTTGGCTTACATGTTGGGTCCCTTTGGTTGGTCCTTGGGAAGTTTTGCCTGCACGTTTTGAACTCAAATACACTCGTATACATGTTAAACCTCTCACATCAATTTGAACCAAAACGAACACGCAAAACACACCAAGACACACTGAGACACACAGGCACGTCTCAAGGCAAAACTTCCAAACGTCATGGATGTTCTTGGGCGTTTGACCTGCAAACACGACAAAACTTTAGACATTGCCTCAAAACACTATAATAGACCATTTGAGGACTCCATAACCTCATGATACATGTGTTAGGCTCTAGCTTTATCTAATTCATTTTAGAAGTTTTACAATAAGTCCACAATACAACAATAATGAACCATAGTAAACAATTTATGCTTACAATATATTTCATCAACGTATCATAATACCTTACAATCCCAATCCAGGACAACTAGTGCAATGCCTATGTGAAGAGCCATAACCCCACATAAACTAAGACAACTAGCAAGCAATCATAAGCATTGTCTTTACATCATTTTATTTCATAACAAGTATATAGGATCTCAGACATGGAAATCTAAACAAACAACATGTATGGCAAGTGAAGGCAACATCATAAGAGATCAACATTATATAGAATCAACATTATGTATTTCATTTATAACATAAGTATATAGAGATATCACCCTAGGAGTTCCCTCAAGGTCCACATGTGCGATGTATAGGTAAAGTCACATACCCTTACCTACACTAGTGTTCTGATCAAGTCATCCTAGTTATTATGCATCTTTCACTTTCATACATTCATTTCAGTTTCAAGAAACTTCTCCATAATCAAAAATAGACCATGTGAGATAAACATGGAATCCGGTATAAACCCCTCACACCAAAAGGAGGTCATCTTACTTTCCAAGGTAAGACATAAACATCATAATAGCGTCTACGTGGATAAACTAGCTAGGTTTCCTATGGGGAACATAATTAAAGAACATAGGTTGTTGCTATAAACCCTTTTTATGGTTATTATCATTGTAATTTCCACCTAATAAGACTTTAGGTGAACCTACCTTCCACTATTAGAAGGGACCCCTATCACTATCAAGTTCACTCGGTGCTATTATAAATGTTCCATTTCAAAACTTACTTAGAGTCTTCTTCAATATTACTTTAGATCATAGGTCTTATCAGTCTAGACCCTTGTATAACATGATCATAGCTCCTACCTTCTAGGATGAGAAAGTAATTAATCACAACCCAATCTTTAAGTGAGAACATTACATCATAATCACATTAATAAGATGCACAAGAGAATTCTTTCCAATCCCTCATAACCTTAGCTTATCATCATCTAACATTCATCATACTCATACACTAATCATACAAGCATATCTTCATCATTTACACTTCAATTGAATAACAACATCAAGGATAGGCCAACATCAACACAATTAGGTATTCATGATCTTGGAAGTCTTACCTATGGATTCCAAGAGTGTCATCAACGATTTTACCTCAATTTCATTACATTCAACCCATAATTCAGTCACTATCATAATATATTGGTAAGTTATAAAGAACACATTCAATGTCGTCCCCTTTAATCATAATCAATCTAATTCACAAGTTAGGGTTAAGGGAAGATGGGTGTTCATGGGTCTTTATAGAGATTTAGGGAAAATCATCAAGGAATATTTCAATTCACACATAAACATACATAAATCATTAACAATGATAAAATTTAGACAACACAATCTAACATAGAAAGTAGACCCACGAAATTTGATGAAAATAAGATATTTGAAGAACTTTGAATCACATCTTTAAAGATCCTCTTTAGGAAAGGAGTCCCAAGAGCTAATAGCCTACATACCTTGAGAATACTTTAATAATCATTAAGGAAATATTGGATCTTGAAGTCCTAGGATGAATTTGTTCTTCTTCTTCAATGGTGTCTTAGAGTAGTGAGAGAAAGTAGAGAGATGTGGGAGCAAAGTGGGTTTTGGGATTTATGAGGTGTTATGTTAGTTTAATGGCTTAGGGTACTTATATAGTAATAAACTAATTAATTATAACCGACAATAATTCCTAATTAACTAATTAATTAACACACTCCCTTAAACCGTCTTTAGGCAATGAGCTGGGGTCCCAACCACGGACCGTCCTGATCATTCATGTTTTGGGTAAGAGGCTTGAATTTGGAGGCTCAAGGTGAAAATTATAAGTTTTAACGAACGAGCATCATCGACGAGCTGTACTCCCATCGACGGCTCGTCATTCACTTCGTCGATTGCAGACTATGTTTTGATGGCTTTTTAGGGTCAAATGTTGGGTCCTCCTCAAGGACCCTTTGGGAGGTCCTTGGGGAGTCTTACTCATACCTTTCGATCCTAAACACACTCTAACGTCTATTAGAAACCTTTTTACAGAATTTGACTTTTATACGACTCTTTAAACTCCTTTAAACACCTAAAGGCACACTAGTTCACTCTCCCTAGTCTCCGGACGTCATGGTCTTTTCTTGACGTTTTGACTATAACACTTCCTAATCATGTTTATTACATTTTTTTAAGTTAGAAACATTGTTTTAAGTCTTTCTTCATCAAGTGAGACTCTAGATTAGGTCGTTGGACTTTCAGGCATAACAATAAGAGTCCTTGGGGCTTTGCCATGTTTGCCTTCTTGTGGTGGACTTGTCATTGCAAGGTCCATTTAGCCACTTACGTGAGTTTTTTCATGATATTATCATGGTTTACCAAATATATATTTTTCCTTTTTCTTCTCTATATCCTAGACTTCTTCCTTCTTACGAGCATTCTTAAATTGGTGAAGTTGGATTTTTTCACTAGGTTTAATTTGATGTTATAATCATGTTCATTTAAGTTACTCTTATATTCTATAGGAATGAACTCTTTGAAAAGATTTACTTCATATGACATGTGGTTTGTACAATCATTATCAATCATCCAAAAAAAATTTGGTTGAAAATAAGTTTCTACATATAAGTGGTCTTTTCGTTCTTCATTAGTGACTTTGGAAACTATTTCATCTTTTTGAGATTTTATTTTGCAGATCACAACTTTGTGACCGAGGATAACCATTTTCTCCATAGTTCTAAACAAGGTGGGTAACTTTTTAAAAATTTACCCTTGCTTTGACTTTTGTGGTTGGCTACTAATTCTCCTTTAACAATGTCATCTTGCCTCACAAGTCTTCTTTATTCTTGAGCCTGCAAAGAATTTAGTTATTCTGCCAAGGAAATTTTAGACAAATCGTGTGTGTTCTCCAAGTTATTTATACATGCTTCATATCTTTCGGGCACTGTAATAAGAACGTTTTCAACAATTCTTGTATCTTTAAATTCAGTGCCTACTAATCTTAACTTGTTGACAATCAAGAAATCTGTCAAAGTATTCCTGGACTGTTTCTAACTCTTTTATTCTCTGCAATTCAAATTCCATTATTAAATTTAACACCTTCATTCCTCTTATTCTTTCATCTCCAGCATATATTTTCTTCAGATAATTCCAACTATCTCTTGTTGATGTAAGAGTTATGATTTTTGTGAAGACGATTGTCGAAACAGCAACAATCAAAGATATTTTTGCCTTCAATTTAATGGATTTTTCCTTGTGACTCTTGATTTGGTCTATGGTGGGCTTATTTGTCAGCTAATTGATATCATAATACCCTTCCATGGTTTATCAAAGATCAAGACCCTCCAAGTAAGTTGCCATTCTCACAGACCGTAGTTGATAACTCTCACCATCAAAAATTGGAGTCATTCGCGAATAATTATTTTTAGAATCTATTTTTGTACTCACAGGTCCCTCAAGAAGAAGGCTCTGGATGCCAATTGTTTGTTTTTTAATAAAGAAATTAAGAAAATAACAGAGAAAGACTTTGAGAGAAAAAATACTACAGTATTATCAAAGGAAATTATTTTCTTAATAATTCAGAGACATGCCTTTCTAGACTTAATTTCCAACTAAAAATAGAAATTATCAAATGAAATTCTTTTATTAATAATTCGAAGACATGCATTGATAGATTTAATTTCTAACTAAAAAAAGAAAAATATGCTACTAACTTATCAGTAAAATTTGAATAACAAATAAAAGAACTAAATCCTAAATTCAAGTCACATAGCACTCTAGTAAAATAATTTTAAAATCATAAAATTATCTATGTGAATAAGTTTTGCAATATCCTGAGACATATTCTCAACAAGATTGGCAGAATAGACTCTTGTGGTTCAGTTACTTAGTGTGTCGAACTGCCCTTTCATCAAATCTTAACTAAATAATTACTGCTATAAGTTTCAGTAACACTATTGTGTTCCAAATTAGTGGCTTTATACCGATTAAAACATCACAAATGTCACGTTTTTAGACAAGAAAGATCTTTTTTTTGTAACATTTTTATATTCTACTTATTTTAATCCTTCTGATTTCAGGCACTTTCATGATGATTCACATGAAGAATGTAGATAAGATTAGTAGTTTTCATCACGCACATTATGTTCTGTAACTGCAAAAACATTGCTTTATGTCTATTTATATATTCACTTCACATCATATATTATGATTTTGATTGTATAAAAAATAACTTCTCATAATTTGAATGGATAGTAACTACTTAATATCTTAAAATGTCATGATTAGATATTATTATTTTTGTTAGTTTATGGAAATAATATTGATTCTAATTGGTAAAACAAAAGTTATTACAATTAATATCATTACTAATATCTTCATTAAGGTAAGTATATGCAGGAGAAGTCTCAGTTTAGTTAGCTATGTATCCCATCGTTTGGAAAAATTCTTTTTTTTTGATTTCTTATTTGGTATATATATTCGAATCTGACTAATTTGGATTGGTATTGTGTAGAATCTCATTTAGGGTGAAGTGATCTTCATCAAGGATTTTCTATACCTTTTGGGAAAAAATCAATAAGTATTTTACAAGAAAATCAGCATGGATCATATAATATTTGCAACCAATACTTTTAACAAGATCTTTTACCTTATTGTAGATGTATATATCAAGTTTTAGTTCGTGAATTGGGAGCACATCACCTGATCTTTTATTTGACTATAACAGTTATTATTTAGTGTAGATATTACATTCACAAATTCATACATACATAATCATATAGATTTGTGTACAATAAATGAGTTACGAGTGGTGGATATTTTTTAGAAGTTTAATTATATACCTTTAATCACTTCGATTTATTTAGGAGAGAATAGTGATTGTAGGAAAATGTAGAGTTCAGAATTAGGGCTAACATAAATTAATTGTAATTACTTCACATCATCATAAACCACATACCTCAATTAGTAGGGTTCATTTTTCCTTGTCTATTCAAACCTCCTTCAGAGTTTAAAAATTTCATAATGTAGTAACTCCAAATCCAAAAAAAATATTCTTTGTATCTTCCTGTCTTATTCTTATTTATTTATAGTTAGAGGGTCCTTATAACTCGCTATCGATAAGAGTCTTTGAAGCTTCTCCATGTTGGCCTTCTTGAGATGGCATGTCATTGCAAGGTCTATTGACAAACTTAGGTTGACCATTTTCTCAATTAAATCACAAAAAAAAAGGAAAATGTTTAGTCCTGACATAGGAATCTGATCACCGAAGTGGAACATGAATAGAAAATATTAATTATAAGTGGGCATGCCTTTTTATCTCATAACTAAAAACTTTCTTTCTGTTTTTTCTCAATCAAACACCATTTTTTCCCTCTTCAATAGATAAGTTTTCATAAATCCTTTCACGTATTTCTTTTTATATCAATAATTTTATTGTATTGACGTGTGTCAAGAACACTGATTGCAATAGTATTTGTTTTATTTTGTTTATCATGGTTTTTGAATGTAAAATAGTACTCCAAATCATTATTATTAAACTTTTAAGACTTTTTTTTCTAAAAGTAATATAGTTTATTGAAATGAAATTTTTATAATATGGTATTAATATAATATAAAATTTCACATCTACAATCAAATATTGAAAACAAACAGATGAATTATTTAGAATTAAAGACCACATCTTAATATTCAGATCAGAACATTTAGATCTTAATGCAATTCTGAATATTCTGATATATATTCACATCCAAACGTCTTAATCTGAATAAAAATATGAGGTCTTATAATAGTTTCTGAACACATACGTTGCATTCGTATTACATATTAATTGGTACACTTATTTTAAAATAACATACCTAAAGGTAGACTATGTGTATCAGAACTACACAAAATTATAGGGAAAAAAGGAAAGAAAAGAATGTTTTAGATGTGTAAAGAAAAAATTGAAGCATCAATATGATGCTAACATCCTCAAATGTAAAAAAGAAAAACCCCATGATGTGAAAACAGGAAAAGAAGAGAATATTTTTCTTCCATGTACTTATTGAAAATTAACAAAGAAGCAAAGAATAAAGTGATTTTCAAATCAAGAGAGATTAGATCATTTCTTGATTTAAGAAAGCATTACATGAGTTTAAAAAGGTAAAGTTATATCATTTCTTAGTGCAAGTATAAACTAAAAAAGTGACATATAAAGTGTGATGGGGGAGTATTCCGTTTTAATATTTGATTCTCTTTTAAATACATACCACTCTTCTAATTTATACTACTCACTTTATTTTTAATTCACATTAAAACAAATGCAATTTTATACTTAAATAATTTATAACCACATAGATATTTCTAATGTTATATCATAAATTTTAAAAATCTTTTATTCTTAAATTGTGTATCTAGTAAAACTAACCTACATAAATTGGAATGACATGAATATATATACATTTTTGATAATATAGATTTATAGTCCATAATTTAGACAAAAATATTGAATATATTTTATTCTTAAACTTTGTATCTTGTCAAACTAACTTATATTAATTGGAATGGCATGAATATCTATATGTTAATCAGATAGATGTATAGCCCATCATTTTGACATAAATTTTTTGAAATAAAATTATTCTAAGATTTTGTATCTAGTAAAATTAACTTAGGCCTCATTTGTTTGTATTTAATGAAGGTACGAATCTTAATCATTCAGATTCAGCCCATTAAGTATGTTTGGTTTTTAGTTGTAGATCTGATCATTCAGATTCCACACATTAGGTTCAATTGTTTTATTTTTTAAAAAGCCTCTTAATGGGTCTAAGAGGTATGAACGAATCAGATTTGTAGAAGACTCTAAACAACATTAAGACTCATTTAATAAGTCGTCAAATAATAAACCATCATTTTTCTGCTTTGGGCGTACCTTTTTATCTCATAACTAAAAACTTTCTTTCTTTACTTTCTCAATCAAACACCATTTTCCCTTCTTCAACGAATAAGTTTTCATAAATCCCTCAAGTGTTTCTTTTTATATCAATCATTTTAATGTATTGACGTGTGTCAAGAACGCTGGTTGCAATTATATTTTTTGTGTATTATTGTTTATCATGAATTTTGAATGAAAAATAATACTGTAAATCATGATCATTAAACATTTAAGACTTTTTCTTTAATCAAATGTAATATATTTTGTTAAAATGAACCTTTTATAAGATGTTATTAATATAAGGTTTAATTTTACATGTACATTCAAATATTGAAACCAAACAACATGAGTTATTTAGTGTCCTTATTTAGAGATAACTTCTTAATATTCAGATCAAAACACCTAAATCTTAATGCAAATCGTAATATTCTGATGTGTATTTACATTCAGACCTCTCAATCTTAATTTAAAAAATGAGGTCTAATAATAGAACACATATGTTGCACATGTATCACATGTTAACTGATACACTTAACTTAAAATAGCATACATAACGGTATAATATGTGTATCATGATCTACACAAAATAATAGAGAAAAAAAGAGAAAAGAATACTTGGAGATGTGTAAAGGAAAAACTGAAGCATCAATATGATGCTAACATTCTCAAAGGTATAAAAGAAAGATGCAAAGATATGAAAACTCGAAAAGAAGAGAATATTTTTCTTCCATACACTTATAGAAAAATAACAAATAATTATAAAAATTAAGCGATAGTCAAATGTTTATCAAGAGACTAGATCATCTCTTGACTTAAGAAAACATTCAATGAGAGTAAAAAGGTAAAGTAAGATAAATTCTTAATGCAAGTGTAAAGTAAAAAAATGACATATAAAATGGGACGGAGGGAGTAGTCAATTCAATATTTGACACTCTTTTAAATACTTACTGAACTTCTAATTTATACTACTCACTTTCTTTTTAATTCACATTAAAAAAAATACAAATCTTTACCTAGATAATTTATAACCACAAACATTACTAATGTGATATACACCATAAATATTAAAAAACTTTTATTCTTAAATTTTGTATCTAATCAAACTAACTTAGGAGATAGATTTATAGTCCATAATTTCGGCATAAATCTTGAAAATATTTTATTATTAAATTTTGTATCTATTCAAACTAAGTTATATTAATTGGAACGACATGAATATCTATACGTTTTTACTGAGATAGATTATATAGCCCATTATTTTTGAAATAATTTTTAATAATCTTTAATTCTAAAATTTTGTATCTACTCAAATTAACTTAGCCCTCATTTGTTTGCACTTAATGGACGTATGTATCTTAATTTTTAATATTCATCCCATTATGTACGTTTGAATTTTAGGTCTGGATCTGAATCATTCAGATTCAATCCATCAAGTTCAGTTGATTTATTTTTAAAAAACCTCTTAACGGGTTTGGCAAGTCTGAACGAATCAGATCTGTAGAATACTCTAAACAACATTAAGACTCAATTAATAAGTTATTAAATAATAAATCATCGATTCTCAGCTTTGGGCGTGCCTTTTTATCGCATAACTAAAAACGCTCTCTCGCTTTCAATCAAACACAATTTTTCCCTTCTTCAAAGGATTTATTTTCTTAAGTTTTTTCAAGTATTTTTTTAAAAAATCAATAATTTTCTTGTATTGACGCGTCTTAAGAACACTGGTTGCAATAATATTTTTAGTTTATTTTTGTTTATCATGGTTTTTGAATGAGAAATATTAATTCATATCATGATCATTAAACTTTTAAGAATTTTTTTTAATCAAAAGTGATATATTTTATATAAATGAAGTTCTTATAATAGGTTACTAACATATTGTTCAATCTCACATGTACATCCAAATAATGAAAAAAACATGAATTATTTAGTTTTCAGATTTAGAGACCACATATTAGTATATAGATCAAAATACCTAGATATTAATGGAAATCTTAATATTCAAATGTGTATTTACATTAACACCTCCTAATCTTAATAAGAAAATGAGATGTTATAATAGTTTCTGAACACATAGGTTGCACGTGTATCAAATGTTAATTGGTACATTTATTTTAAGATAACATACATAAAGGTAGAATATGTATATCATGAGCTACACAAAATAATAGAAAAAAATAAAGAAAATAATGCTTACAGATGTGTAATGGAAATATTGAAGCATCAATCTGATGCTAACATCCTCAAATGTATAAAAGAAAAAATGCCAAGATATGAAAACTTTGAAAGAAGAAAATATTTTTCTTTCATACACTAGTAGAAAAATAACAAAGAATGAAAAAATTAAGCGATTATCAAATGTTTATCAATAAACATTAGATCATTTCTTGACTTAAGAAAACACTAAATGAGAGTAAAAAGGTAAAGTTAGAACATTTCTTAAAATGGGATGGATGGAGTAGTCTATTTCAATATCTGACTCTCATTAAATACTTACCACTCTTCTAATTTATGCTTTTCACATTCTTTTTAATTCACATTAAAACTAATGTAATTCTATACGTAGATAATTTATAACAACATAGACATTACTAATGTTATATACATCATAAATTTTTTAAAAAAATTATTCTTAAATTTTGTGTCTAGTCAAACTAACCTATATAAATTGGAATGACATGAATTTGTATACATGTTAAATGAGATAGATTTATAGTCCACAATTCGACATACATATTAAAAATCTTTTATTCTTAAATTTGTATCTAGTCAAACTAACTTATATTAATTGGATCGACATGAATATCTATACGTTTTTAATGAGATAGATGTATACCCCATCATTTTGACATAGATTACAAAAATCATTTATTCTAAAATTTAGTATCTAATCAACTTAACATGTGCTCATTTGTTTGCACTTAATGGAGGTATGAATCTTATATATTAAGAGTTCATTCCATTAAGTACGTTTGGTTTTTAGGTCTAGATCTGAATAATTCAGATTCAACCCATTAAATTCAAATGTTTTATTTTTAAAAAGGCCTCTGAATGGGTATGAGAGGTCTGAACGAATCAGATTTGTTGAAGACTCTTAACAACATTAAGACTTATTTAATAAAATTATCAAATAATAAAGTATCGTGCTTTGGGCTTACCTTTTTATCTCATAACTAAAACTTACTCTCTCTCTCTCTCTCTCTCTCTCTCTCTCTCTCTCTCTTTTCTCAATAAAACACCATATTTTTCCCTCTACAACAGATAAATTTTCATAAATCCATTCAAATACTTCTTTTTAGATCAATAATGTTCATGTATTGACGCGTGTCAAGAACACCGGTTGCAATAATATATTTGGTGTGTTGTTTATCATGATTTTTGAATGAAAAATTGTACTTTAAATAATTATCATTAAACTTTCAAGACTTTTTTTAAACAAAAGTGATAGATTTTATTGATATGAAAATTTTAAAATACGTTATTTATATAAATTTCAATTTCACATGTAAATTAAAATATTAAAAACAAACAACATGAATTATTTAATATTGAGATTTAGAGACCACGTCTTAATTTCATATCAAAGCACATGCAAATCTTAATATTCAAATATGTATTCATGTTAATTGGTCTACTAATTTTAAAATAACTTACAAAAAGGTTAAATATGTGTATCATAAGCTAACAAAATTATAGACAAAAAAAATTAAGAAAAGAATGCTTAAAGATGTGTAAAGGAAAAACTAAAGCATCAATCTAATACTAACATACTCAAATATATAAAAGAAAAATGCCAAGATATTAAAACTTGAAAAAAGAAGAGATTAATTTTCTTCCATATGCTTATAGAAAAATAACAAAAAATGAAGAATTTAAGCGATTATCAAATGTTTATCAAAAGAGGTTATATAATTTCTTGACTTAAGAAAACATTAATTGAGAGTAAAAAGGTAAAGTTAGAATATTTCATAATGCAAGTGTAAAGTAAAAAAGTGACATATAAAATAAGATGGAGGAATTAGTCTGTTTTAATATTCAATTCACTTTTAAATACTGACTACTCTTCTAATTTATACTACTCACTTTCTTTTTAATTCACATTAAAACAAAATGCAATTCTATACCGAGATAATTTATAACCGCATAGGCATAACTAATTTTATATACATCATAAATTTTAAAAATCTTTCATTATTAAATTCTATATCTAGTCAAACCAACTTATATAAATTGGAATGAGATGAATATATATATAAAAAAATTATGAGATAGATTTATAGTCCATCATTTAGACATAAATCTTAAAAATCTTTTATTCTTAAATTTTGTATCTAGTCAAACTAACTTATATTTATTGGAATGACATGAATATTTATATGTTTTTAATGCGATAGATTTTTAGCACATCATTTTGACATAAATTTTTAAAATAATTTATTAAAAAATTCTTTATCTAGTCAAATTAACTTAGGCCTCATTTTTTTGCACTTATTGGAGTATGCATCTTAATCATTCATATTTTGTACATTAAGTACGTTTGTTTTTTAG
Source organism: Solanum chilense (assembly GCA_032847665.1). Classification (NCBI taxonomy): domain Eukaryota; kingdom Viridiplantae; phylum Streptophyta; class Magnoliopsida; order Solanales; family Solanaceae; genus Solanum; species Solanum chilense. The sequence continues at coordinate 1,367,134 of JAPDHL010001909.1, read as the reverse complement.
GTCTCGATGTGCATCACTCACATTCAACCCATTAAATTCAATTGTTTTATTTTTTTAAAAGCCTCTTAATGGGTCTGAGAGGTCTGAATGAATCAGATCTGTAGAAGACTCTTGACAACATTAAGAATCATTTAAAATGTTATCAAATAATAACTCTATCACTTCTCTTCTTTTGGCGTGCTTTTTATGTCATAACTACAAAAAAAATTCTCTCTTTTCTCAATCAAACACCATTTTTTTCTTTTTTCAACGGATAAGTTTACATAAATCATTTCAAGTATTTCTTTTATATCAATAATATTCTAGTATTGACGCGTGTCAAGAACACTGGTTGCATTAATATTTTTGGTATGTTATTATTTATTATGATTTTTGAATGAAAAATAGTACTCCAAATCACGATCATTAAACTTTTAAGATTTTTTTAATCAAAAGTGACATATTTTGTTTCAATGAAATTTTTAGAATATTTAATACTATAATGTTCAATTTCAAATGTACATTCAAATAGTGAAAACAAACAACATGAATTATTTAGTGTTCTTATTTAGAGACCACACCTTAATATTCAGATCAAAACACCTAGATTTTAATGCAAATCTTAATATTTAAATGTGTTTTCACATTTACACCTCTAAATCATAATAAAAAACGAGGTCTTAAAAATTTTAAATACATATGTTGCATGGGTATCACATGTTAATTGATACACTTAATTCAAAATAACATACATAAAGGTAGAATATGTGTATCATGAGCTACACAAAATTATAGAGAAAAAAATAAAGAGAAGAATGCTTAGATATGTGTAAAGGAAAAATTAAAGCATTAATCTGATGTTAACATCCTTAAATGTATAGAAGACAAATGCCAAGATATGAAAACTGGAAACGAAGAGAATATTTTTCTTCCATACGCTTATAGAAAAATAATCAAGAACGAAAAATTAAGAAATTATCAAATGTTTATCACGAGAGGCTACATCATTTCTTGACTTAAGAAAACATTAAATGGGAGTAAAAAGATAAAGTTATATCATTTTTAAATGTAACTGTGAAGTAAAAAAGTGAGATATAAAATGGAAAGGAGGGAGTAGTCCGTTTCAATATTAGAATCTCTTTAAGTACTTACTGTAACATCTCGTATTCTAGATAAGCTAAGATTAATCTAAGAAAGACAAGAAGAATCAAATTTGGGAATAACTAAGGAAATCTAGAAAATTTTCAGATTTCAAAAGTGAGTTTTGAAAAATGTCAAACGTCCATAATTCTAAGATTAGGAGGATTTTGGGTAAGTTCTTTATATGAATGGAAAGCTCGTCGGAAGATCTTTCCAATGACTCCAAGTTTGCGAATTTCAGAGGTCGTATGATGGAGATATACCTTTCAGAAACTGCTTTGTTGAGCAGGGAAAGTTCCAAATACGAATTTGTTGAGGATGTTTTGGTCTTTTCCTAGGTGAATTATTACATTATCTTTTGGGGTAATATATTGGGGTCTAAACTGATCGCATTAAGTTTACACACTTAGAAAATAAACTAGGGCTTTGAGAGAAAGGAGAAAAGAGGAGAAGGGAGAAGAAAATGCAAGAACGCCAAGAATTTGTTCGTGGATTTCGTCGGGGGTGATCTCTATGAAGGTATATGAGATCATTTGGTGTTGGGTTTTTCACCCACACTCCAATTTGATTTATTACTGAAATTTATGGTAAATTAAAAGGAAATCTTGAAGTTGTTGATGAAAAGTTTAAAGTTCTTCTTGGGTGAATTGTTGTTGATCTCTGTTAGTTTTAATCCATGTTTTCAGACTGTTCTTGGGTCTAAACTATTGGGTAATAAGTTATTTAGGGATCCTAAGTATTTGGGGTGGGATCTATGGGAATTTGGGAAGGTTTGAAGATGAAAAACGCAGAAGAAAATCGTAAAACCCGTTTGGGAGATGCTGGGGCGCGGCGCCTCATGACAGAGTCTGTTTGTCAGGCTCTGGTGCGCCGTGCCTCTCAGAGACGCTGAGGACACTCTCTGTCCTTCAAGCTATGGCGCTCCGCGCCTCTTAGAGTGCCAAGACCCCCTGGAGACCCCGTTATTTCCCTATCTTTTCATACTAGTTCCTAAGTGTTGTACCCTTCATTCCTAGTTGTTTACAACACTCTAAATTACATCTAAACATCATGAAATCATCCATAAACATGATATCATGATCCTTGAATCCAAAATCCAATTGAAGGAAAGTTTTAAGTCAAGGAAGTTAAGTGCCAAGTCTAGAATTTAAGAAGCAAGTCAAAGTAAAGTTATCACGTTTTCTCTAGTCTTTCACAAACATTTTCACTTTTTTTTAATGACTTAAAGTTCAAGCGGTGAAAACGTTTGTGAAAGACTTGAGTTATAAGGGAAGTAAGTCGTGCCTAAGGATTTAAAAAAATGTTTCCAAACTTTTGAGAAGGAAGGGAAGCCTGACTTCCACAAAGTCTATGACTAGTTTTAATAGAAGAAGAGGAAACTATGATTTCCACGAGAGCTTTTTCAAATCTAATTTTTAAGAACTTATCTCAAACCACAGAGTTAGTATGTCTTAAAACAGAAGAGCCAGTATATTTTTGTGAGTAATATTTAGCACCAATATTAGAGAGAGTTCAGATAACTCACAGCCCCATAAACCATCTTTGCCACCATGGGTAGAAAAATGTCATACTTTTTAGATGATTCCTTTTCACAATTTACTAGTTGATCCATTAGGAAGTTCAGTTCTTATACCTTTGACAAGGTATATGATGCCCTGGCAGTGTGCGGTAGACGCTGTCATCACTATGTCTCTTAAGTGATGGTTTTCGATAAGAGAATCTCCCACAAGTAGATACATTGTTATATACATCAGTCATTGTACTTTTATACACATAAGTATTGTATTTAATATAAATCTAAGACATTATTCTATACTTGTATATATATACACAGAGTTTTAAGCATGTTTTCAGTCAGCATTTCATTATATTGCATTTATTTACTATGTATATTGAATAAGAGTTAGTAGATCAGTAGTTCAGCTGAGCCAAGGTAAGTTCTCATTCTTACTACCTTTCAAGCCTTAAATTTGTATTACTTTCCAACTCGCATACTTGTATATTAAATGTACTGATGCCAGTTGACCTGCATCATTTTATGATGCAGACGCATGTAACAAAGATCAACATGCGGCGTTTCGTTGATCCAGATCGAGCTCTAGAATTAGTGGTGAGCCTAATTGCATTTCGAAGGACATCTATTTCTTTTACTTTTAGTAGTTTAGCCTTAGGATGTTGTTGTCACGCCCCGAGCTACCCCTGAGATGCAGACACGGAACCTAGGACCATAAGTGGTCCCAAGCTAACCCTGATAGCATGATCATGAGCATACTAAGATAACAAACTATTGCGAAAGATAAATCATACTTAAAATGAGAAGATGGGGATACCCATATTCTATAACTGAGATATTTGCAAACAATGAGTTTAATACAATAGAAATTTTAACTCAATACTAAGCTGAATGTAACTATGTCTGAAAATAGCCTCTAAACTAGACTAGAAATACTGGGACAAAACCCAGCTAAATCTAGCAAAAACTGAAACTAAATTACTAAAGAGTGAAATGAAACTCAAGACTGTTATCATCAGAGAATAAGGACTCACCACTGAATCTGCTGAACTAGAGATCGGGAAATAGATCTATGTGTGATTTGGATGCTGAGAACCTGAACTTACATCACGAGAAGATGTAGCGCACGTATGGGTCAGTACTTTAAAGGTACTGAGCATGTAGGATAGAGTAAAGCTGAAATAAAACATAACTGAAGAAGCACAAAAACAAGTATGATAATCTGAACATGATGTGCTAATTTCTGAGCTAACTGGATGAAATGACAAATTTATAACATGCTGAAACTGAATACTGAAAACTGATAAATGGTCAATGCAGAGAGTCTGACTGAACTGTGGGAGCTACTAATAATTGATAATAAAACCACATGAGCTAAATTTGGAGTCCAATGTATTCGCCTTACCGAGAGAACCGAATATACCCTGCCAGAGGTATAAGGCATGCTGGCGTGATCACTAAACTAATAACCCACATTAGGGACTTACAACCTACTTGGCTAGTAGTTCTGGTACTATTGGGTACGCTAAACCCTAGTCCAACTCGATATTATGCTACTCCCATGAATTTTGTAAAATTACTGATTATGTTTGAGTTTTTGTAAATACTGGATATCTCGAAACTTAACATGCAAAATGAGAATGCAATAATAAATCCGGTAATTATACATTAATAACTGAGGCATATATATTTGAAGTGTCTGAAATATATGAACTAGCATGTGTAATTCAAGAACTAAAGAAATACAAAGCTAGGGTTCTAAAATTCATGCAATAATCAGAGTAATAACATGATAATCTAATTTGGAACATATATTTAATAAATTCATGAAGTTATATCAAAGTTCTAGAAACCCTAGGTTTAATCATGATAAGAGAATCAAGAACTGACTGAAAACTATGGATCCAATGGGTGAAAGGAACCCACTAGTGAAATCTCACATGCCTGGTAATGAAATCCACGGAAAAATACTTATGTTTTTGGGCTCGAACTGCTGGAGCTATGGTGTTCTTGAACTAGGGGTTTTGACCTTTTTTTTTCTTCTCTTGATTCTAATTTCTATGTTTTGATTTAATGATTTGACTTGGATATATTTAATTATGTTTATAGGCTTAAAGTGACTAAAATCTAACGATTTAGGGTCAAAACGACGTAACATAGTGTTTAAACGGAGTGGGAAAGGTCAAAAAGACCCATGGGAAGGTTGCTATCGGGCCTCATGAAGGCCAAGACTGACGGTTTGTCGTGCGCCTGACGCCCCGTTGTTGGGTCCGTCGTGAGGGCCTGTTCGACAGGCCTTTACTAAAATGGGCATAAGTTTTTACCCGTAGGTGTGATTTTAGCAAGGTCGGTGGATATGGAAAGATAATTCAATTATCTATGTGTGGGTACGTCATGGGAGACCTAATTAATTTCTTCCAAGAATTATGATCATTTTAAGTTGACCCAACTACATTTCCCTTTAAAAGGTTAAACTTTTCCACCTATGGGCTGTAGGTCCACCTACGAACCATGCTGGTCAGTCATAGCTCTTGTCATAGAGTGGTTAAGGGAGTCTTGATCGACAGTCACGGACTACGGACTGTTATTTGACCTACGGAACGCAAGTACGTGCGTCGTCGAAGACTTAACTAATTTTTCTAGGCTAATATTTTTGGGAGTTTCTAATACCATCGACGATTGTGCAGGACGGACCGTGGTTCAGGCTACGGTCCGTCAATGCCACTGTTGGTAGCACCTGCAGATTTTTCTAAAAAACTATTTTTTGGTCAGTTTTGTGTACGACGTGTTACATTAACTCCCCGTTGGGAACATTCGTCCTTGAATGGAGACGAAAACTAGTTGAAATAGAGGAAGAGAAATGCAAACCCCACTACTAAACACTGAAAATTGAGTTCTGACTAAATTGAGTTCTTAGTACATGCAATTACACTAAAAATGAAAGTACAAACTGAAGGAACATGATTCTAAAAGTGAATTTATGCATGAATGACTGCAAAACTAACGAGGAACTATTACCTCAAGCTGGAGTGGAACCAGAAGGAAAAAGGTAAGGATACTTGGCTTTCATAGCTGCTTCTGCTTCCCAAGTAGCTTCCTCTACGGACTGACTCCTCCACAAAACCTTGACTGAAGCGACTTCTTTGTTTCTCAACCTTCTAACCTGATGGTCAAGAATCACAACTGGTACATCCTCATAAGAAAGGGTATCTTTCACCGCCACACTCTCTAATGGAGCTATAGAGGTCGGGTCACCCACACACTTCTTCAAGAGTGAGATGTGGAAGACCGGATGCACTGCTGCTAATTTTTCTGGCAACTCTAACTCATATGCCACCTTGCCAATCTTTTTAAAGATCTTGTAAGGGCCTACATATCTAGGACTGAGCTTCCCTTTCTTTCCAAATCTCAACACCCCTTTCATAGGTGAGACTTTCAGAAAAACCCATTAGTCAACTTGGAACTCTAATTACCTTCTCCTTGCATCTGCATAAGATTTCTGACGATTTTGGGATGTCTTAAGTCTATCTCTAATGAGTTGCACTTTCTCCATAGCATAAAGGACTGAATTTGTCCCTATCAAAGGCTCTTCACCTACTTCAAACCAACCAACAGGAGATCTACCTCTACGCCCATATAAAGCCTCATAAGGGGCCATCTGAATGCTTGAATGGTAGCTATTATTGTAGTCAAAATCAATAAGAGGAAGGTGATCATCCCAACTACCTTTGAAATCGATTACACAAGCTCTCAACATATCCTCTAAGGTCCGAATGGTACTCTGTCCGCCCATCCGTCTGTGGATGAAAGGTTGTACTAAGGTTAACTTGAGTACCAAGACCTTTTTGAAATGAATTCAAGAATGAGGGGTAAACTGAGGACCTCTATCTCAGATGATAGACAAAGGAACCCCATGCAACCTCACAAATTCAGTAAGGTAAAGCTTGACATCGTCATCTGCTGAATAGGTTGTCTTGACCACCAAAAAGCGAGAAGTATTAGTCATCCTATCAACTATCACCCAAATTGAGTCATGCTGTCTGTTAGTATGAGGTAACCCTGTGATGAAATCCATATTGATCACATCCCACTTCCAAGTAGCAATATCGATCTCATGAGTCATACCTCTTTGTTTCTGATGCTCTACATTGACTTGCTGGCAATTAGGGCACTTACTCACAAAGTCTGCTATATCCCTCTTTATGACATTCCACAAATAGACTTCATGCAGATCGCGGTACATCTTGGTGTAACCTTGATGAATAGAATACCTGGAGTTATGAGCTTCTGCAAGAATATGCTGCCTCAACTCTCCCACATCTAGAACACACAATCTACTTTGGTAGCGAAGTACACCATCTCCCCCTTGGGAGAAAACCTCCACTCTCTGATTGTTGATTTCACGCTTTAGTTCAAGCAAGATCGGATCACTCTCTTTCTTTTCCTTAACCTCCACTACCAAAGACGATTGGCCCCATTATGAACTGTTACACCGCTGTCTGATATGCTCATAAGGCGAACTCGCAAGCGAGCAATCGTGCGAACATCCTTCACTAGCTCCCTTCTTTTTTCCTCAACATGGGCTACACTACCCATAGATAATCTACTAAGAGCATCGGCCACTACATTCGCCTTTCCTGGATGATAATGCACACCAATATCATAATCCTTAAAAAACTCAAGCCTTCTCTTCTGGCGAAGATTCAAATCTTTCAGGGTGAACACATACTGAAGGCTCTTATGATCGCTGAACACATCTACATGAACACCATACAAGTAGTGTCTCCATATCTTGATTGCAAAAACCACTGTTGTAAGCTCGAGGTCATGAGTTGGATAGTTCTTCTCATGCGCCTTAAGCTTTATAGAGGCATACTATATAACCTTATCTCTTTGCATTAACACACAACCAAGGCCAACTCTGGATGCATTGCAATAGATCACATAACCATCTGAACCCTCTAGTAGAGTCAAGACAGGAGTTGTAGTCAATCTAATTTTCAATTCTGCGAAGCTTTTCTCACAATCATACAACCATTGGAACTTGACCATCTTCTAGGTTAACCTAGTCAATGGTGAGGCTATGGATGAAAATCATTCCATGAACCTTTTGTAATGACCTGCTAGACGTAAGAAACTTCTAATATCTGTAGTAGAGGTAGGTCTGGTCCGGTGTTTCATTGATTCTATCTTTTGTGAATCTACACGAATCCCTTCGCTAGATACAATCTGACCAAGAAAAGCAACAGAATGCAACCAAAAATAACATTTACTAAACTTAGTGAATAACAAGCGATCTTTGAGAGTCTGCAGAACAATTCTCAAATGACTTGCATGTTCTTTATCACTCCTAGAGTAAATGAGTATATCATCAATGAAGACGATAACGAGCAAGTCTAAATACTGTTTGAACACTCTGTTCACAAAATCCATGAAAGCTGCAGGACCATTGGTCAGTCCAAATGACATAGCTACAAATTCATAATGACTATACCGAGTTCTGAAGGCTATTTTTGGAATGTCACTATATCTGACTCTAAGCTGATGATAACCGAATCTGAGGTCTATATTTGAGAAATGACTAGCACCCTGAAGTTAGTCAAACAAGTCATCAATCCTGGGGATCATATACTTATTCTTGATTGTGACCTTGTTCAACTGTCTATAGTTAATGCACACTCTGAGAGAACCATCTTTCTTCTTTACGAATAATACTGGTGCACCACATGGTGAAATACTAGGTCTGATGAAACCCTTATCTAGAAGGTCTTTCAACTGCTCTTTCAATTCTTCAAGCTCTGCTGGAGCCATTCTTTCAAGAGGAATAGAAATAGGCTGGGTATCTGGAAAGAGATCAATTCCAAAGTCGATTTCCCTTTCGGGAGGAACCGCTGGAAGATCTTTTGGAAATACTTCTTGAAATTCACAGACTACTGGAAATGTCTCAAGAGATGGGGTTTCAAGGCCACAATCCTTAGCCCGAACTTGATGATAGAGATAACCCTTAGATATAATCTTTCTAGCCTTAAGGTAAGAAATAAATCGACCCAAAGGCGCTAAAATACTACCCTACTATTCTAAGATTGGTTCGTCTAAACTGAAAACAAACAATCCTAGTTCTACAATCGACTGAGGCATAACATGAGTAACTAATCGATGTCTAGAAAGACATCGAACTATACCATTTCTAACTCTACTAGATCTGCTGAGGTGACTTTCTCAGAGACTATAACAGGGAAATTTTTGTATACCCGTCTAGTTGTAACAAGGTCACCGACTGGAGTAGAGACTGAGAAGGGTTTTGAGAGAGTTTCTGGACTAGTACTAAAGTTTAGTTCTATACTGAGTTGCAAAAGACAAAGTCATGCTTGTCGTCTTTCCACTGAGTGAACCATATGTGAGTCATATCCTTAAGTTTGTAAGATGTAAATCTCACCTATCACTACGAGTTACTGACATCACACCAAATATTCTCTTGACCTTATCAATGAACTTCTGTGGATCCTTACAAACTTGCGACCCTAAAAACTTAGGCGAATTCATCCTAACAAAATCACAAACTCTGTATTGTTCTGATTGGTCATATTCTGAGCGAAAGGCTGAATTAGCATTCTGAAACTTTGCATTTGAACTTCCTTATCTGGTACTAGAGGAACTACGTTAGCGTTGCATGCATTAGCACTCCATGCCTAAGCTCTACAAGAAGGAAAGATCTTGAGCGCACAATGTCAAGTTAGAATGGAAATTGACGATAAGAGTAACAAGAAAGTGATGCTTTTCCTAAAACACTTCATAACCTCCCTCTCATTAGATGTGGTTCACTTCACACCCATTAAAAGAAGTCTACTTAGTGCGGCTTCTCAGACATCCTAGGACTCTTGAACCTAGTGCTCTGATACCAAGTTTTGTCACGCCCCGAGCTACCCCCGAGACGGAGACACGGAACCTAGGACCACAAGTAATCCCAAGCTAACCCTGCTGGCATGACTATGAGCATATTAAAATAATAAAATTTTGCGGAAGCTAAATCATGCTTAAAATGAAAAGATGGGGAATACCCATATTCTATAACTGAGATACCTGAAAACAAAGAGTTTAAAATAAAGTTTAACTTAATACTAAGTTGAATCTAACAATGTCTGAAAATAGACTTTAAACTAGACTAGAAATACTAGGACAAACCCCGGCTAAATCTAGCAAAAACTAAAACTAAATGACTAAAGACTGAAATGAAACTCATGACTGTTGTCCTCGGAGAATGAGGACTCACCACTGAATCTGCTGAACTAGAGATCGAGAAATCGATCTATGCTTGATCTGGATGCTGAGAACCTGAACCTACATCACGTGAAGATGTAGAGCAGGTATGTGTCAGTACTTGAAAGGTACTGAGCATGTAGGTTAAAGTAAAGCAAAAGTAAAACATAACTGAACAAGCACAAAAACAAGTGTACTAATCTGAATGTGATGTGCTGATTTCTAAGCTAAGTGGATGAAATGACCAATTTATAACATGCTGAAACTTAATACTGAATATATTGATAAATGGTCAATGCAGAGAGTCTGACTGAACTGTGGGAGCTACTAATAACCGATAATAAAACCACATGAGCTAAGTGTGGAGTCCGATGTATACGCCCCATCGAGAGGACCCAATATACCCTACCGGAGGTATAAATGCATGTTGGCATGATCATTAAACTGATTGCCCACAGAGGGGACTTACAACCTACTTGGCTAGTAGTTTTGGGACTATTGGGTATGCTAAACCCTAGTCCAACTCGGTATTATGCTACTCCCATGAATTTTCTAAATTTACTGATTATGTTTGAGTTTCTATAAATACTATATAGCTCGAAACTTAACATGCAAAATGAGAATGAAACAATTAATATGGTAATTATGCATTTATAACTGAGGCATGTATATCTGAAGTGTCTGAAATATATGACCTAGCATGTGTAATTCAAGAACTAAAGAAATACAAATCTAGGGTTCTGAAATTAATGCGATAATCTGAGTAATAACATTATAATTTTATTTGGAACATATATTTAATAAATTCATGAAGTTATATCAAAGTTCTAGAACCCTAGGTTTAATCATGATAAGAGAATTAAGAACTGACTAAAACTAGTGACTCAATGGGTGAAAGGAACCCACTAGTGAAATCCCACATACCTGGTGATGAAATCCAAGGAAAAATACTAATGTTTTGGGGCTTGAGCTGCTGGATCTTGTGGCGTTCTTGAACTAGGGTTCTGTAACTTTTTTTGTCTTTTCTTTCTTCTAATTTTCTATCTTTTGATTTAATGATTTGACTTTGATATGTTTAATTATGCTTGTGGCATAAACCGACTAAAATATGACGATTTTAGGGTCAAAACGACATAACTTAGGATTTTAACGGAGTGGTAAAGGTCAAAAAGACCCCAGGGAAGGTTGCTGTCGGGCCTCACGACAGCCAGGACTGGCAGTCCGTCGTGCGCCCGACGCCCCGTTGTTGGGTCCGTTGTGAGGTCCTGTTCGATAGGACTTTACTAAAATGGGCATAACGTTTTACTCGGAGGTCTTATTTTAGCTAGGTCAGTGAATATGGAAGGATAATTCAATTATCTATAAGTGGGTAGGTCATGGGACACCTAATTCATTTTGTGCTCAGATGTGTGATCATTTTAAGTTGACCCAGCTGCATTTCCCTTTAACTGGCTGCAAATTTTCCACCTAGGGTCATACCTACGGACCGTAGGTCCACCTACGAACCATGTTGGTCCATCATGTATATTGTAAGAGAGTGGATGAAGGGAGTCTTGATCGACGGTTACGGACTACAGATCGTCGTTTGACCTACGGACGGCAATTCAGTCCGTCGTCAAGACTTAACCAATTTTTCTAGTCTGAAATTTTGGGAGTTTATGATCCCATCAACGGTTGTGCAGGACAGACCGTGCTTCAGGCTACGATCGTCGATGCCACTGTTAATAGCACCTGTAGATTTTTCTTAAAAACTATTTTTTGGTCAGTTTTGGCTATGGGGTGTTACATTATCTCCCCTTTGGGAACATTCGTCCTCAAATGAAGATTAAACTAACTGAATAGAGAGAGAGAGAGATGCAAACCCCACTACTAAACACTGAGAATTGAGTTCTGACTGAATTGAGTTCTGAGTACATGCAATTACTCTAAAAATGAAAGTACAAACTGAGGGAACATGATTCTAAAACTGAATTTACGTATGAATGACTGTAAAACTAATGAGGAACTATTACCTCAAGCTTGAGTGGAATCAGAAGGAAAAAGGCAAGCATACTTGGCTTATTGGGTGCTTCTGCTTCCCAAGTAGCTTCCTCTATGGACTGACTCCTCCACAAAACCTTGACTGAAGCGACTTCTTTGTTTCTCAACCTTCTAACCTAATGGTCTAGAATCTCAACTGGTACATCCTCATAAGAAAGACTATCTTTCACCACCACAAACTCTAATGGCACTATAGAAGCTTGGTCAACCACACACTTCTTCAAGAGTGAGATGTGGAAGACCGGATGCATTGCTGCTAATTTTTCTTGCAACTCTAACTCATGTGCCACCTTGACAATCCTTTTCAAGATCTTGTAAGGGCCTACATATCTAGGACTGAGCTTCCCTTTCTTTCCAAATCTCATCACCCCTTTCATAGGTGAGACTTTCAGAAAAACCCCATCGTCAACTTGGAACTCTAGTTCCCTTCTCCTTACAACTGCATAAGATTTCGGACGACTTTGGGATGTCTTAAGTCTATCTCTAATGAGTTGCACTTTTTCCATTGCATAATGGACTGAATCTGTTCCTATCGAAGCTGCTTCACCTACTTCAAACCAATCAACAAGAGATCAACATTTACAGCCATATAAAGCCTCATAAGGGGTCATCTGAATGCTTGAATGGTAGCTATTATTGTATGCAAAATCAATAAGAGGAAGGTGATCATCCCAACTACCTTTGAAATTGATCACACAAGCTCTCAACATATCCTCTAAGGTCTGAATGGTACTCTCCCTGCGCATCCGTTTGTGGATGAAATGTTGTACTAAGGTTAACTTAAGTAACAAGACCTTTTTGAAATAAATTCCAAAAATGAGAGGTAAACTGAGGACCTCTATTAAATATGATAGACAAAGGAACCCCATGCAACCTTACAATTTCATTAAGATAAAGCTTGGCATAGTCATCTGCTGAATATGTTGTCTTGACCGCCAACAAGCGAGAAGACTTAGGCATCCTTTCAACTATCACCCAAATGGAGTCATGATGTCTGTGAGTATGAGGTAACCCTGTGATGAAATCCATATTGATCACATACCAATTCCAAGTAGGAATATCGATCTCTTGAGTCATACCTCTTTGTTTTTTGATGCTCTACCTTGACTTGCTGACAATTGGGGCACTTACTCACAAAGTCTGCTATATCCCTCTTCATGCCATTCCACCAATAGACTTCACGTAGATCTCCGTACATCTTAGTGTAACCTGGATGAATAGAATACCTGGAGTTATGAGCTTTTGCTAGAATATGCTGCCTCAACTCTCCCACATCAGGAATACACAATCTACCTTGGTAGCGAAGTACACCATCTCCCCCTTGGGAGAAAACCTCCACTCTATGATTGTTGATTAGTTCAAGCAAGATCGGATCACTCTCTTGCTTTTCCTTAACCTACACTACTAAAGATGATTCTACGCCATTCTGAACTGTTACACCGCTGTCTCATATGCACATACGGCAAACTCCCAAGCGAGCAATCCTGTGAACATCCTTCATTAGATCCTTTCTTTTTTCCTCAACATGGGCTATACTACACATAGATAATCTACTAAGAGCATCGGCCACTACATTCGCCTTTCCAGGATGATAATTCACACTCATATCTTAATCCTTAAGGAACTCAAGCCATCTCCTCTGGCGAAGATTCAACTCTTTCTGGGTGAACACATACTGAAGGCTCTTACGATCGATGAACATATCTACATGAACACCATACAAGTATTGTCTCCATATCATGAGTGCAAACACCACAGCTGTAAGCTCGAGGTCATGAGTTGGATAGTTCTTCTAATGCACCTTAAGCTTTCTAGAGGAATACGATATAACCTTATCTATTTGCATCAACACACAACCAAGGCAAACTCTGGATGCATTGCAATAGATCACATAACCATCTGAACCCTCTGGTAGAGTTAAGACAGGAGATGTAGTCAATATAGTTTTCAATTCTGCGAAGCTTTTCGCACAATCATCTAACCATTGGAACTTTACCATTTCTAGGTCAACCTAGTCAATGGTGAGCGGAGAAGATGAGAATTCAAAATAATAATTTCAAGAAGGTAGTTCACTAATCCACTTTGTGTCAATATAGCGCCGCTGCTATAGTGGGATGAGTTCCCCATAACGATATAGGCGTGAATTATATCGTAAATAAAACCCCTAAATGACCTTATTTGGTAGTTTTCAACTTTTAAAGCAAGGAAAAAACTCCCAGGTGTTATAACTCTTTTTTAACCATTCATGAGGCTAAAAGTAATCTTTTAACTCCTCGAATCTGTTATTTAATCCATATAATGTATCAGAATAGTGGAAGACTTGATGTACTGCTGCAAGTTGTGACGAAAAATGTAACTCATATGCCACCTTGCTAATCCTTTTCAAGATCTAATAAGGGACTACATATCTAGGACTGAGCTTCCCTTTCTTTCCAAATCTCATCACCCCATTATCGGGAACACATTCAAGAAAACCCAATCATCAACTTGGAACTCTAGCTCCCTTCTCCTTACATGTACATAAGATTTCTAACTACTCTGGGTTTTCTTAAGTCTATCTTTAATGAGTTTCACTTTCTCCATAGCATAAAGAACTGAATCTGGCCTTATCAAACATTTTTGACCTACTTCAAACTAACCAATAGGACATCTACATCTACGTTCATACAAAGCCTCACAAGGGGCCATCTGAATGATGGAATGGTATCTATGGTTGTAGGAAAACTCAATCAGAGTAAGGTGATCAACCCAACTACCCTTGAAATCAATCAAAAAAGATCTGAATATATCCTCAGGGTGTGAATGGTACATTCTGCCTATCCTGTTTGTGGATGAAATGTTTTACTAAGGTTAACTTGAGTACTAAGACCCTCCTTAAATGACTTCTAGAAATGAGAGATAAACTGAGGACCTCTATCTGTGTTAATAGACAAACGAACCCCATGCAACCTAAAAATATAATTAATGTAAAGCCTAGCATAGTCCTCCGCTGAATGTATAGTCTTGACCGCCAAAAAGCGAGAAGACTTAGTCATCCTATCAACTATCAACCAAATAGAGTCATGTTGTCTGCAAGTACGAGGTAACCTGTGATGAAATCCATATTGTCAATTCCAACTTCCAAGTAGAAATGTTGATCTCTTGTGTCATACCCCCCGGTTTCTGATGTTCTACCTTGACTTGCTGGCAATTGGGGCACTTACTCATAAAATCTGTTGTATCCCTCTTCATGCCATTCCACCATAAGACTTTCCGCAGATCGCGGTACATCTTTGTGGCACCTAGATGAATAGAATGCCTGGAGTTATGGGCTTCTGCAAGAATATGCTTTCTCAACTCGCCCACATAAGTAACATACAATCTACCCTTGTAGCGATGTACACCATCTCCCCCTTGGGAGAAAACGTCCACTCTCTGATTATGGACTGCACCCTTAAGTTAAAGCAAGATTGGATCACTGTCTTGCTTTTACTTAACCTCCACTAAAAAACAAGATCCTGCCACATTCTGAACTGTTACAACATTTTATGATATTGCTTATATGGCGAACTCCCAAGCCAGCAATTCTGTGAACATCCTTCACTATCTCCTTTCTTTCTTCCTCAACATGGGCTACACTGCCCATAAGCAATCTTCTAAGAGCATCTGCTACTACATTCTCCTTCCCAGGATGATAATACAAACTCATATCATAATCCTTACGGAACTCAACCCATCTTCTCTGGCAAAGATTCAACTATTTCTAGGTAAACACATACTTAAGGATCTTATGATAAGTGAACACATCTACATAAACAATATACAAGTAGTGTCTCTATATATTGAGTGAAAATACTACAGCTGCAAGCTCAAGTTCATGAGTTGAATGGTTCTTCTCATGAACCTTAATATGTCTAGAAGCTTAAGTTATAACTTTATCTCGCTGCATCAACACACAACCTAGGCCAATTATGGATGCATCACAATAGATCACATGATCATATGAACCCTTTGGTAGATTCAAGATAAGAATTATAGTAAACCTAGTTCAAAATTCTGCAAAGCTTTTCTCACAATCATCTGACTATTGAAACTTGACTATCTTATGAGTTAACCTAGTCAATGGTGAGGGTATGGATGAGAATCCTTCCATGAACCATCTGTAGTAACTCGCTAGACCTAAGGCACTTCTGATATCTGTAGTACATGTAGGTCTGGGACATTATTTCAATGCTTCTATCTTCTGTGAACCCAGTCGGATCTCTTTGCTAGATAAAATGTGACCAAGGAAAGCAATGGATTGCAACTAGAACTCACATTTTCTTAACTTAGCGAATAACTGGCAATCTTTTAGAACAACTCTTAGATGACTCGCATGTTCTTGTACATTACTAGATTAAATGAGGATATCATTAATAAAGACGATAACAAACAAGTCCAAGTATTGCTTGAACACTCTCTTCATCAAATCCATGAAAGTTGTAGGAGCATTGGTTAGTACAAACGACATAAATACAAATTCATATTGAACATGCCATGTTCTAAAGGCTGTCTTCAAAATATTATTATCTCTGACTCTAAGCTGATGATAACACGATTTGAGGTCTATTTTTGAGAAATGGCTTGCACCTTGAAGTTGGTTAAACAAGTCATCAATCCTGGGGATAGGATACTTATTCATCATTGCTACCTTTTTCTACTCTCTATAGTCAATGAATGTTCTGAGATAACCATCTTTCTTCTTTACGAACAACACTCGCGCAACCCATGGTGATATACTACGTCTTATAGCCCTTATGTAGAAGGTCTTTCAAATGATCTTTCCATTCCTTAAGCTCTACTGGAGCCATTCTGTAAGGAGGAATAGAAATAGGATGGGTATCTGGAAGGAGATCAGTTCAAAAGTTGATTTCCCTTTCGGGAGGGACTCCGGGAAGATCTTCTAGAAATACTTTTGGAAAATCACAAACTACTGGAACTTAGTCAAGTTTTGGGGTTTCACAGCTAGAATCCTTAAACCGAATATATGATAGAGATCATCTTTCTGACCTTAAGGTAAGAAATGAATCAACTCATACACGCTAATCTACTACCCTTCCAATCTAAGATTGGTTCGTCAGTTAACTAAGAACGAACAATCCTAGTTCTACAATCGACTGAGGCATAAAAGGAATGTAACCAATTAATGCCTAGAATGACATCAAAGTCTACATATATAACTCTACAAGATCTGCAGAGATGACATTCTGAGAGAGTGGGAAGAGAAATTTTGGTAAACACGTCTAACTATAACTAGATGGCCGACTTCAGTAGAGACTGAGAAAGGTTCTGATAGAGTTTTTGGACTAACACGGAATTGGACTTTGATGTAAAGAGATACAAAGGAAAGATTATCCCCTAGATATAACAATGCATAAACATCAAGGTCAAAGACTCGTAATGTACCAGTGACAACATCAGGATAACCTTCCTGATCCTGGCAAGATGGAAGAGCATAAGACCTATTCTTGCGCTGACCACCACCTGTCCAAATGAGTTACCTTGTTGAGTTTGGTGAAGTACTGGTGCTGATGAACTTATAGAATGATCTCTACCATTACCACCTCCTTGACCTTGTCTAGAAGGATAATCCCTCAATATGTAACCAGATTGACCGCACCCAAAACACCCTTCCTTTCCTAAAAGTCACTAGCCTGGATAGTTCATACCACACTTATGGAAAATAGGGTAAGTCTTGGTGCCTGAAACATTTCCTTGAATGTTATATCCTGGTGATCTGACCTTCTGGTCAAACCTGTTCTTGGAGGATAGAACACTAGATGATGAAGGGGCTGGGGCTGAAAACTTCTATTGACTCTGCGAGCGATTTCCACCACCTGATTTCTGCTGAGAATAGTCATAGTTTCCGGTCCTGGCCTTCTTAGTCTCCTTGGCATATTCCCTAATCTTATCACCATCAACTTTTTAAGCGTGAGTCATAATCCTAGAGATGTTCATATCTCCTAATAACATAGCATTTTTGCACTCAACTTTCACCAAATTCGACAATCATTAAAAGAACTTATTCATCTGAGCCATGGAGTCAGAAACCATATGAGGATCATACCTGGAGAGTTTCTTAAACTTGAAATTATACTCTTGTACCATCATGTTTCCTTGTCTCAAGTTCATGAATTCTTGAGCCTTTGCTTCTCTCAACTGTATCGGGAAAAACCTGTCAAAAAAGATCTCGCTAAAGCAATCCTAAGTAATTGGAGATGCATCTGTACCCCTATTTTCCTTCAACTGAGTGTACTAGATATAAGCAACATTCTTCCACTAGGTATGATGCCAACTCAACTCGATCATCCCCAGTGACTTGCAATACCTCAAATATCTTCTTGATCTCATCCAAGAAATTATGAGGATCCTCATTAGTTTGTGATCCTAGGAGCTCAGGAAGATTCATCCTAACAGAGTCACGGACCCTAGATGCTATTGATCCGCCATTTGTATTCACAAGAGCATGAACCCGATTGTTCTAGTTTCTCATACTCTAAGACAACATTTGTATGGAAATATCGAACTCAACATTGGAGAGTTCTTGATTTGGGACTGGAGGAGGTGCGTTTGCATTTCTGGCGTTATCCCTATGAGGAGGAATGATCCGAAAAACAGAATGTCTAGTTACAATGAAATTAAATCACACCTTCCGCATGATAAGAGTGAAAAGAAACTAAAGTTTTCCTAAAAAACTTTGTAGCCTCC
The DNA here is from genome assembly GCA_032847665.1 of Solanum chilense. Lineage (NCBI taxonomy): Eukaryota > Viridiplantae > Streptophyta > Magnoliopsida > Solanales > Solanaceae > Solanum > Solanum chilense. The sequence goes on along the minus strand of JAPDHL010001909.1, from coordinate 1,348,479 downwards.
CTCTCATTAGATGTTGTGCACTTCACACCCATGAAAAGGACTCTACTTAGTGCGGATTTTCAGACATCCTAGGACACTTAAAGCTAGTGCTTTGATACCAAGTTTTGTCATGCTCCGAGCCATCCCCAAGATGCAGACACGAAACCTAGGAGCACAAGTGATCCCAAGCTAACCCTGATGGTATGATTATGTGCATACCAAAAGATTATTAATTGAATGCAAAAGTTAAATCATAATTTAAACTTAAAAGATGAGGAATACCCATATTATATAAGTGAGATATTTGAAAGTACTGACGAGTTTATTCAAAAGGAACTATTAACTCAACAATAAAATGAAATTAACTATGTTTGAAAAAGTCTATAAACAGAATAGAAATGATAGGACAAGCCCCAACTATGTTTAGCAAAAACTTAAACTAAAGGACTACATACTAAAAAGAAACTCATGACTATTGTCCTCAGACAATGAGGAATCACCACTGAATTTGCTGAACTGGAGATTGGAAACCAATCTAAGCGCAATCTGGCTGCTGAAAACCTCAACCTTCATCACGAGAAGATGTAGCGTACGTATGCTTCAATACTTAGAAGGTATTGAACATGTAGAATAGAATAAAGCTGAAATACAACATAACTGAACAAGCACAAAAGTAAGTATAATAATCGAAACATGATATATACTGAATTTTGAGCTAACTGGATGCAATGACCAAATTTTTAACATGCTGAGACTGAATAATAACTGAACTGTAAATATGGTCAATGCAAGAGAGTTTGACTGAACTGTGGGAGATACTAATAATTGATAATAAAACCACATGAGCTAAATGTGGATTTCAATGTATACACCCCACCGAGTGGACCCAATATGCCCTGCCAGAGGTATATAGGCATGATGGCGTGATCACTAAACTAATGCCCACAGAGGGGACTTACAACCTACTTGGCTAATAGTTCTGGGAAAAATTGGGTACGGTGAGCCCTAGTCCAACTTGGTATTATGCTACTCCCAATGAATTTTGTAATTAACCAATTATTACTAAATTTTTGTAAATATTGCATAGATCAAAACTAAACATGTAACCGAAAATGCAATAATTAATCTGGTAATTATGCATTTATAACTAAGGCTTGTTTATCTAAAGTAACTGAACAATCTGACCTAGCATGTGTAATTTAAGAGCTTAAGAAATACATAGCTAAGGTTATGAAATTCATGCGATAATCTGAGTAATAACATGATAATCTGATTTGGAACATATATTTAATAAATTCATGAAGTTTTGCTGAAGTTCTGGAAACCTAAGGTCTAATCATGATATGGAAATCTAGTATATGAGTGAAAACTAGGGACCCAATGGGTGAAAGGAACCCACTAGTGAAATCCCACATGCCTGGTGATGAATCCACGCAAAAATATTTAGATTTCAGAGTTGGAAGAGATGGAACCTTGATGCGTTCTTGAAGTAGGGTTCTTGGCCATTTTCTCCTTTCTTGCTTCTAATATTCTATGTTTTTTTATTAAAGATTTGACATAAATGAGTTTTAGTTATATTTCTAGGCTTAAACTTACTAAAATCTAATGATTTAGAGTCAAAACGACGTATCTTAGGGTCTAAAAAAAGGGGGAAAAGAACATAAGACCCCTAATTAATTGTTGTCGGAACAAATAACAACCTCGACTAAGGGGCCGTCGTTCAATCGATGGTCTGTCGTTTGGGTCCGTAGGTTGGGTATGTTCGATGGGTCTTTACAAATATAGGTATAACATTTTACTCGGAGGTCTAATTTTTTGAAACTTAGTGGCTATGGAAAGCTAATTCAATTATCTATCAGTTTATTGTTCATGGGACAGCTAATGAATTTTATTCTAAGAGTTATGATCGATTAAATTTGACCCAACTGTATTTTCCCCCCTTAACAATTTGCTAATTTTCACCTATGGTCATACCTAAGATACGTAGGTCCTCTACGGACCATACTGGTTAATCGTGTTACTTTTCAGAGAATAGGTAACTGTGGTCTTGATCGACAGACACAGACTACTGGCCATTGTATGACTTATGGACCTTAGGTCCATCAGTTGATCAAGACTTAGTCAAATTTTTTGGTCTGAATTTTTGGGAGAGGTTCATTCACAAATGAAGGATTTTTAGTATGGGCCGTATGACAGGATACGGTCTGTCAATGGTAATTATTGATTGGACCTACAAATTTTTGAAAAGCTAATTTCTGGTCTATTTTAGATATGGGGTGTTACATGCATGAAATAGGATTACTTATCATTTCTTTAGAAAGCATGCTAAGTCGTATGAATGTCTTCAATGCACATACCATCAAACATATACAAATTAGGGATTTCATCAGCATAAACCATGATCATAGAAAAAGACATATTATCATAGATTCATGTTAACATTTCATATTCAAAAGATCTTATAAACATAACATACAAAACACTTACCAATGATTCCATCGCCAACATACAAGTGCAATGGTCATGTCAATCCCCATAACCCCACACAACCAAGTAGCTATGATAGGACGATACAAGCATATCTTTGCTTCATATAACCTGTAACATAAGTAGTCATCACCTCATAAAGCAACATAGATCAATAACACGTTCATCAATGTAACACACTTTGTATAAAAGTAATAACATGTATCATAAGCATCATACCTTTCACGTTATCATATTACATAAGAACAATCTCCTAGGATCTCCCTTAGAGTCAACTCGTGTAATGTCTAGGTAGTGTCCTATACCTCTACCTATACAAAGTAGATTCCCCAAGAGACTAGTCAACTTCCACTTACTTGTCTTTCATTTTAAATGAAGGAACATTTGCCTTACCGATATAGACCATGTGAGCTGAACATGGAATCCGGTGTCATAAAACACCATACCAAAAGAAGGTGGTCTACAAGGTAAAGTTGAACCAAACATGACATAACTTTCTAGGTGGATCCACTAGCTAGTATCCTATGGTGGAAATATAGATTAAGAACTAGGATATATATTAGATACGGATAGTTCAACATTACATTGAAGTCTCGATCTCATGAGAGTGATTGTGAACCTCCTTTCAAACTAGGGGAAAGGACACCTCTCATATCTAGTCCACCGGTGCTAATATTAACTCGCTTTTTGAATAATCTATAAATCATAATTTGTTCATAAATCGTATCATAAGTAATAGGAGATTAACTCCCTGTATAAACATTATCATGATCTCTTTAGTTTTAGATGAGAATTTCCTTTTATCGCAACCCTTCATTTGAGAGAATAACATATCATAATTATCTTGTGTATGGAATACAAGAGAACATCATAAACTTCCATTATGTTATTCTTATCATGATCTCACAAATTAAGATATTCATATCCCAACATATATGTAGAGAATAATCATACATACTTCATTAGCTTTGTAACATCATTTATAGGCTAACAGGAACTTCATATAGTAATCACGACATTAGAAGACTTACCTCTTGCTTTCAAGTACCTAATTCAAGAACTTACGTTCAACTTACAACAATCATAAAAACATCATTGTGATATACTCAATAGCATAATCAACACCAACTCTTCAACTCATAGACAAGATTAATTTGAAAAGCAGAATAAGTTAAAGGGTCATTGAAGAGTTCATTCAAGTCTTAGTTCCATTCCCAAAGTTTACATGTTATCAACTAGTAATTACAACCCAATGAAGACCATTATTTAGTGAGAGATCATGCATCACACGAGATTCAAACATTATTAATCAAATACTCAACAATTCATGTGAAATCAACCATAGGAAACCATTATTTTTCATCGATTGTCATAAATCTAGAGTTAGGAAGTACACCCCTTATGTAGAGTAAAAACCCTAGAATTGAATTTTTTGAAAAACCATCTTTGAAAGGACCACTTGGGGAAAGGAATCACAAGAGTGAAAAACCCATACCTTATAGACGAATAATTCACAAAATCTGATTGGAACCTTTGAGTCTTCATCATCTTCCTTAAGCTCTTCTTATTCTTCAATGGAGTTTTGAAAAGAGAGTGTTTCTTGAGAAAGATGAGAAAATCCGTTTAAATATGGTTAAGGGTATAAAAATGGTCTAAAATTGACCTATTTTCTATAAATTTTTGCCCGATAAAATATCCAAAAGACCCTCCACATAAATGGGTCTTTTTAAGAAGTTAAATTACCAAAAATACGACTTTAACGATTCTAGAAAAAGGCTACATAAAGGGGCCAATTTCTCATTATTTTTGTAAACATTAGGGTCGAGGAAGTGTGGTTTGTGTCAGCCTCGCGTCTCAAGGATACCTATCCATTCTTGAGGTAGAATACTTTGTGAAGGTTGTGCGTCGCGCACCCCCTTCTCCAATCTTGCTTGTGCAGGCTGCTTTAGCAACCTGCCTACCCATGTTGCGGTCCTCCACAAGGACCCTTCGGGTGGTCCTTGGGGTTACCGAACGTTTGGGCCCTTTGTACTACATACTACCTATCCAAAGTCTTTTTCATGTTTTGGGCTTTATTTGACACTTTGAAACCTTCACCAAACATACGGGCGCGAACCCATTCAAATTTTATAGTTTCCGGATGTCATGATCTTTCTTTGTCTTTTTGGATCTAACCTTTTCTAAATGAACTTATTACATTAATATAGGTCATTAAACATCATTTTAAACATTATTTAATAGATTAAGCTCTAGTCTAATTCATGTCATTTCCAGAGTGTTACATTATCTCCTTTAGGAACATTCATCCCCGAATGACACTAAAATCATTTTGGAGGGTAACAATAGACTCAATACTAGCAGGCCAACCAACACATAACATTACATCATAATGAGTTAGACCTCATAGGAGTACTTCAAAATTCTTTTCAACATATACCACAAAATTACACATAGCACTCAAGTCATGATGTAAAAACATATAAGAGGCCAATAGTTTATAACACATAGTGAGGAATATCCTTCTCGACCTTATCATGGGCTCAAAATGCATGAAAGAGTTACCATTCTATCATTCTTCTAAAGACAACATCAAAACAACAAAATCTCAAGAAGACACATGCATACATATTTCACAAATTGCAAGAATAGAGTATGAAGGCATTTTCTTAAAACTCTAGTTGGTGAAACTTTTACCAAAACATGCATGTATTTTGTAACAAGTAAATTTCATGATTATGCATTAGTTTCTTTATTAAGAGGAATGGATAACCTCAAGGAGTAAATAGATAAGGATAGTAGGACTTTATGTCATCTTCAGCCACCCATGTTGCACCCTCCACAAGATGGTTCCTCCATAGAAGTTTTACGGAGGTAACCTCCTTGTTTCTCAACTTCTTGACTTGGCGATCTAGGATATAAATCGGAACCTCTTCATAGGAGAGGTTCTCATCCACCCCTAAACCTTCAATAGGCAGAATAGACACCGGGTCGCCAATGCATTTCGTGAGCATAAAAACATGAAACACTGGATGAACTGAATCTAGTTCGCTAGCTAGTTTAAATTCATAGTCAACCTTTCCAACCCTTTGTAAAACGTCATAAGGAGTAACATACAGGGGAGCTAAATTCCCTTTTATACCAAATCTCATCACCCCTTTCATAGGTGAAATCTTCAAATAGACATATTTTAAACTTAGGGTCTCTTCTTCTATTGTTGGCATAAGACTTTTGCCGACTTTAGGCTGTGTTCAATATATCTCTTATGATTCGGACCTTCTCTATAGCCACATAGATAATATATGGACCACAGAGTGAGTACTCACCAACCTCAAACCATTCAACAGAAGATCTACACCTTCTACCATAAAGAGCTTCAAAATGTGCCATGGAGATGCTCGAATGATAGCTATTGTTGTAAGAGAACTCAATCAAAGGTAGATGATCATATAAATTTCCTTTTAAATCAATGAACACATGCTCTTAAATTGTCATAAAGGGTATGAATGGTACGTTCCACTTGACCATGTATATGAGGATGAAAAAAGGCACTAAGTTTCACTTATGTACCTAAACCCTTTTTGAATGATTTCCAAAAAAAGAAATGAATTGGGAACCTCTATCCAAAATGATGGACAAAGGAATCCCATGAAGACTCACAATCTCATTAATGTGGATTCTTGCATAATACTTGGCAGTATAAGTAGACTTAACGGAATAAAATGTGCAGATTTGGTAAACTGATCTTCAATTACCCATATAGAATCATTTTGCCTTTGGGTTGGAGGCAACCCAACAACAAAGTACATATTGATGGCTTACCACATCCAATTAGGAACATCCATGATTTAAGTTAAACAGCCTGGTTTAAGATGTTCAGCTTTAACCTGTTGGCAATTTGGGTACTTAGATACAAACTTTGCTATGTCCCTTTTTAAACCATCCCACCAACAGATCTCTCTATGATCATGATACATTTTGGTGGCACCCGGATGTATAGAATAGAGACAACCAAGAGCTTTTTCTAGAATTCAATTTCGCAAATCCTCAACATCGTGTATACAGAATTTCCCTTGGTACATAAGATCAACATCCCCCACCCTTGGGAGAATGACTCATTGAGCTTACCTAGTACCGATTCCTTCACCTCCATCAATATAGGATTAATATGTTGCTTAAATTTAACCTCAACCACTAATGATGTGTCGGAGTTATCATGGAGCATAAAACCACCATTTGGAGAATCTTCTAACAGCACACCTAATCGAGCCAACCTATGAACATATTTTACAAGTTCTTTTTTCTCTTGTTCCACATGAGACACACTACCTATAGTCATATGACTGAAAGCATCCGCAACCACATTGGCCTTGCTAGTTTTGTAAAGGAGACTCATGTCGTAATCCTTATCCAATTCTAACCATCTTCTCTGGCAGAGGTTCAAATTTTTTTGTGTAAACACATACTGAAGACTTTTATTGTTATTAAACACATCGACATGAACACCATACAAATAATGTCTCCATATTTTCAAGGAAAAAACTACAGTAGCTAACTCAAGATGATGAGTTGGATAATGTTTCTCATGAATTTTGAGTTGCCTAGAGACATAAGATATCACCTTACCATGTTGCATGAGGAAACATCTCAAACCTACTCAAGAAGTGTCGCAATTCATGAGACATTGGAGCGGAGGTAAGCTTATCTTTCAACTCTTGAAAACCTTTTTCACAAGCTTCTGACCTCTCAAACTTTACCTTCTTTTGGGTGATACAGCTCAAAAGAGAAGGAATGAAAAGAAGTCCATCAACAAAACTTCTATTATACCCGTCTAGACCCAAGAAACTTCTTATGTCTGTGGGAGTCAAAGGTCTAGGCCAATTTTTGATGGCATCCGTCTTCTTTGGATCAACCTCTACACCCTCACCAGATTTGGCATAAATTTGGTGTTCCCTGAGAACATGCAAGGCAAACCTCAAATGACTGTCATTCAAATTTTTATTCTTGAAGTGTATGAAAATACCATCAATGAACACAATCACATATGAGTCGAGGTAATCTCGAAAAACTCTATTCATTAGGTCAATAAACGCCGTTGGGGTATTTGTTAACCCAAAGACATAACTAGAAATTCTTAGTGACCATATCTAATTCGGAAAGCTGTTTTGGGAATAGCTTCACCTCTCACCCTTAGTTGGTAATTTCCTAACCTTAAGTAAATCTTGGAAAAGTAGCTAGCACCTTATAGTTGATCAAATATATCATCAATCCGAGGGAGAGGATACTTGTTCTTTATGGTGACCTTATTAAGTTCGCGATAATCAATGCACATTCTAAGGGACCTATCCTTCTTCTTAACAAACAAGACCGGAGAACCACATAGAGATATACTAGGTTGAATGAAAACCTGGTCTAGTAAATCTTTGAGTTGGAACTTCAACTCATTCAATTCAGCCGGAGCCATCATATGTGGAGGAATTGAAATAGGGTTCATATTAGGTAACAAGTCAATGCCAAAGTCAATTTCCCGTTCGGGAGGAACTCCTGGAAGGTCATTTGGAAAAACCTCTAGGAGTTCTATCACTATAGGGAACTATTCAATAGAAGGAGTTTCATATTCAATATCTGTAACTCTCACCAAATCATATAGACAACCCTTGGCTATTATCTTAGAAGCCTTCAAACACAAAATGATTTGACCCCTTGGCATAGAATTTCCCCTTTTTTACCCTAAAATGGGTTCATTTGGGAATTGCAACTTCACTACCTTTGTCCTACAATATATGGAAGCAAAAAAATAATGAAGTCAATCCATACCCAAGATGATATCAAAATAAAATATGTCAAGTTCTACCAAATCAACAGGAGTGACTTTATTGGGCAGCCTTAGGGGACATTTTCTATAGACTCTTTTTGCAACTACAGAGTCACCAATTGGGGTAAACATAAAAAGTTCCAATTAGAACCTTAGGAATTACTTCAAACTTCGTAGTTAAAAAGGTGTAACAAAAGAAAGGGTAGCAACGGGATCAAGAAAAGCATAAACATTAATAGAGAAGATTTGTAACGTACATGTCACAACGTAAGGAGATCTTTCTTGTTCGACCCTAGCCTTGAGTGCATTGAAACGGTTCCTTTTTGGATCTTCAGAACTAGGACTACTTGGTTGAGTTTTGACATTCCCCTTACATTGACTTCTCACATTGGCACAATCTTTCACCATATGGCCACCTTTGCCACAACCATAGATACCATTTGTTCCAAAAAGGAATTCACCCATATGTTACTTACCATACTTACTGCAAGTTGGTCTTTCTTTTGGTGGATCAACATTTCTCCTTTTTTCAGTCTTAGGATTAGAACCTCTATCATTCAGATTCTTGGAGAAATTTGAAGGGAATTGGTTTGAAAACCTCTTCTTGAATCTAGGTTAGTCTTGAACATCAAACCTGCTCTTAGAAGAAACACTTTTAAAAGACTTTGCCTTATTAGCTTCCCTATTCCTCTTCCTTAGACGACTCTCCTCAACCTGTTGTGCATGAACCATCAACCTAGAAAAATCCATATTTTCATGAAGCATGGGTGCAAAAAATTCTTCTTCAAGCTCTTCGAGCATGCCTAATACATAACATCTCATTTCATCCCAATCATTGGAAACCAAAGAAGAAGCATATTTCGACAGCTTAATGAACTTTAAAGAGTATTCCTTGACACTCATACCTTCTTGACAAAGGTTTATGAACTCCTTTACCTTAGCTTCCCTTTGTTCCCTTGAAAAGAATCTGTCAAGAAAGGGCTTTTTGAAGATGTCCCAAGTCACGGGACCACCTCTAATCCCTACTATCCTTCAACTGATTGTACCATGTGTGAGCTACGTCCTTGAGTTGATAGGCAACAAGCTCAGCTTTCTCAGTAGTACTTACCCCCATAGCAAAAAAGATCTTGTAGACCTCATCAAGAAAATCTTGGGGATCTTCAACAACTTTTCACCCAACAAAAATAGGAGGATTCATTAGCGTGAAATATCTCAGATGGCTATCCATAGTGCTAGCATGTTGGTTCCCTAGTGGTACAACCTACCTATTATATTGTTCCGTAATTGCTTGAGCTTGAGTGGTGAGGGCTTGGGACATTTGGAACAGGGCTTCCCTCAACTCACCATCCATCATAACTGGAGGATTCACCAGAACATGATCATTTGCAGCAGCTTGCACTTGAGGAGGAACTTGATTACCTTGGGGAGTAGCTCCCGCATTCGCAATCTCTTCTCCTACTTTTCTAGCGTCTGTCCTTCTTGTGTTTATCACCTATAACCACAAGAAATGGATTAAATGCAAAAAGACACATAGTGTCAATGCTTTAGAGTCACGACATAGGAGTACCAAGAAAAGAGACATTGATCCTAAGAATATTTAACCTCATAATCTGATACCAAGTTTATCACACCAAGAGAGCACCCCCCAGATGTGAATGACGTCGTCGTCTTCTCAAAGGACTCAAAAAAGACTTCAGCATTCGTTATAACATGTCATCAGTAAAAATTGTTGAAAAAATAAAAAATTTATATACTATGTGAAGTATACTTAGACTTTATACTTAATATTCATAATAACATAATAAGAGTATTCTTAAAATCTACTAAATGGAAATAGGAGTATTCTAAAAATCTATTAAAGTCTTCGTAAGCTAGAATAATGAAAAGATAACATCCCCAAACATGAGGACCTACCAACACTTGGAGAAACAGTTCCAAGCTTCTTCTATCGAACTTCTTAATCTTCAACGGCCGGACCCTACATTTGTATTAATAAAAAGAAATGGGGTTAGTAAGCCACTTGAACTAAGTATGGTTAAATGCACATAACATTTAAGGACATGCATGAAAAAGGATCATTTATCATTTCTTTAGAAATCATGCTAAGTCGTATGAATGTCTTGAATGCACATACCATAGAACATATACAAGTTAAGGATTTAATCAACATACAACATGAACATAATCAAAGACATATTATGAAAGAGTCATGTTTACATTTCAAATTAAGAAGTTCATATAAACATAACATACAAAACACTTACCAACAATCCCATCCCCAACCTACAAGTGCAATTATCATGTGAAGCCCCATAACCCCACACAACCAAGAACTTAAGACAGGAGACCATAAGCAAAACTTTGCTTCATATAACTTATAACATAAATAGTCACCACCTTATAAAGCAACATATGCCAATAACACTTTTATCAACGTAACTAACTTCATATAAAAGTAACAACATGTATCATAAGCATCACACCTTTCATTTTATCATATACATAAGAAAAAATCTACTAGGACTTCCCTTAGAGTCAACTTGTTCAATGTTTAGGTAAAGTCTCACACCCCTACCTGTACTAAGTAGACTCCTCAAGTCACCCTAGTCAACATCCATTTGCTTGTCTTTCATTTTACATGAGGTAACATCCGCCTTAACCGACATAGACTATGTGAGGTAAACATGGAATATAGTGTCATAAAACCCCACACCAAATGAAGTTGGTTTACCGGACAAAGTAGAACCAAACATGACATAACTTTCTAGGTGGATCCACTAGCTAGTATCCTATGGTGGCAACATAGTTCAAGATCTAGGTGATATATTAGAGATCCATAGTTCCACATTATATGTAGGCCTCTATCTCATTAGTGTCACTATGAACTTACCTTCCAACTAGGGAAGGGATACCTCTGATATTAGTACATCGATGCTAAACTTAAGTACCTTTTTGAATAATCTTTAAATCATCATTCATTCATAATTCTTATCATATGTAATAAGAGAATAACTAGTTGTATTAAAATGATCATGAGCCCTTTAGGTTTAGATGAGAATTTCCTTTTATCGCACCCTTCATTCATGAGATTAACATATAATAATTATCTTGTGTAAGCCATAGAAGAGAACATAATAAACTTGAATTATCGTATTTTTATCACAATCTCACAAATTAACATATTCATAGCCCAACATATATGCATAGCATCATCATAGATACTTCATTAACATTGTAACATCATTTATAGGATAACATGATCTTCATTGAGTTATCACAACTTTAGAAGACTTACCTCTTGCTTTAAAGTACCTTATTCAAGAACTTACATTCAACTTACAATAATCATAACAACAATATAGTGAAATGCTCAATAGCATAATCAATACATACTCTTTAAATCATCGACAAGACTAATTAGTAAAGTAGATAACAGAAAGGGTCATTAAAGAGTTCACTCAATTCTTAGTTCCGATCCCAACATTTACATGTTATCAAGTAGTAAGTACAACCCAATGAAGACCATTATTTTGACAATCACACGAGATTGAAAAATTATTAATCAAATAATCAAAAATTCGTGTGAAATCAACTATAGACAACCTTTATTTTTCATTAATTGTCATAAATCTAAAGCTAGGAAGAAAACTCATTTTGTAGAGTAAAACCCTAGAATTGAATTTCTTGAAAAATTATCTTTGAAAGGACCTCTAGGGGAAAGGAATCCCAAGAGTTAAAAACCCATACCTATAGATGAATATTCACGGAATTTGGTTTGAAACCATGGAGTCTTCATTTTCTTCCTTAAGGTTTTCTTGTTCTTCAATGGAGTTTGGAAAAGAGAGCGTTTCTTGAGAGAGATGAGAATATTTGTTTGAATCTTGTTTCGGGTGTAAAAATTTGTCCAAAACTGACCTAATTTCCATATATAGTCTCCCTATAAAATACCCAAAAGACCCTCTACTAAAATGGTCCTTTATAAGAAGTTAAATAACCAAAAACACGACTTTAACAACTCAGGGAAGTGTAGTGCGTTGCGGTTCCAATTCTCGTTATTTTTCTAAATTTTTGGGTTGAGGCAGTGTGGTTCGTGTCAGCCTTGCGTCACTAGAATTCCTCTCCATTATTGAGGAAAATGACTCGTGAAGGCTGTGTGTCGCTCACCACCTTCTCCAGTTTTGCTCGCGCAGGCTGCCTCTACCCATGTTGGGGTCCTTCCCAAGGATCCTTCGGGTTGTCCTTAGGGTGTATTTATAGGATTTTTTAACCCTTTATACTAAATACTACCTATAAAAAGTATTTTTACAAGTTTTGGGCTGCTTTTGCTACTTCAAAGCCTTCACCCAAAATTGGGTCGTCAACTAGTTCAAATTTGCAACATCAAGATCTTTCTTTGTTGTTTTGTCTCTAACCTTTTCCAAGTTAACTTAATATAGTTCTGGAAACAACATTTTAAACACTATTTGATATACTAAGCTCTGGTATAAGTCATGACATTTCCGGAGTGTTACAAGGGGTGGTTAAGTCAATGGTGGAAGGTTGTAGAACTGTAGTGGTGGTCGAGTTGTTTGGGAAACATTTGGACGCTGGATCTGAAGTAGGGAATAGAGTGGATCCTCTCGTTGTCTAGAGTAGCATTGTTAGCAATGATAGCCAAATTCATAAAATCTTGGGTCTTATCCATCTCCGCCCTCATCTTTTCAATTTATTGGAACAATTGTGCAATCAACTTGTTCTGTTCAGCAATGGTAGGCTCATTTACAGTAATTTCATTCCAATCAGTATTCTCAACAGTTTCAACCATTTTCTCTTTTCCTTTTGAGAAACATTGGTTGAAGATGGAATCTTTGGGGTCTTTGGAACTGGTGAAGTATGGATGTTCAGCCATTTTCTCCACACATATCAGTTTTTGAGTACCTAAATAAAAACAACTTAAAGGGAAATGTGTTAGTCTCTGTCAATGTTAGTCTCTGTCAATGATAATCAATACAAAATATCATATACCTTATTGTAAACACATAAGAGTTTCTTCATTTGAAGATAAATTAGCCCATGCATATAGAAAGATTAATAAATAGACTGAAATTTGTCAATTTGTTTTTAGGACTAATGGATTAGAAATGTCGACTTGAGTCGGGACAAGATAAATTGTTGTACTTTTGATTTTTTGATTGAGATGTAACTCTAATTTCTTTGTAAGAGTTGGAAAAGATAGAATTTCTAAAAAAATGGGGGTCGAACCTTGATAGACTGCCTACGTATCTCACAAAAGATAATTCAGGTCCTACATAGTTCGACCCACTTGAATCTTTTTTTACGTGAAATGGTAAATATTTTTCTGATATGTGAGAGAGTAATTTTTGATGAAGTATGAATTTTATTTGGAAACTAAAGACTCGAAGAGTATTTGGACGTACTTTCGATAGTGACTTGATATTTGTGCTTAAGGAGTTATAGAAAATATTTTTCTAAAATAAGTAGGGTAGAACATCTCCAAATGAAGCAACATAATCACTCAAACAGTTATAACACATAAACAGTTATTGCACGTTCTAAATAGATATGTGACCCTTTTGTGCAAAGGGTAGTCCTAGAGGTCTAAGAGATGAATATGTCATTTGAAACATTTCATTTCCCCAAACCTCAAATTCATACAACTTTTATGGATAAAACTAAATGGGAATGCATAATTAGATAAAACGGGATACAAAATAATTAGTCCCACGTAGGGGTACAATTCTACACTATGCTTCCATGGCAGGTCCTTTCCTCTTCCTTTCTTTTCATCTTCGAGTGCCCACATCTAAGGATGGACTAAAAACTTGTGAGCTCTTCATTTTTCCTAATGCATTCTATTTGCCCTTTAGAGGAGTCGATGCTATGAAATATAATAGTTTAATGATACGATAAAATAAAACAAGTAAACTTGTATTTAGACATAGCTAAACATGTTAGTCTTTAAGGTTACAATCCTTCAACTCAACTAGCAGAATCGTCATTCTATTTTATTTCAGAAAAAAATATTTATATTTGTTATCGGACTTGGTTTTAGAGTCGCCACTTAATTTTTAAGAAAAAATGAAGAAAACTTGGTTTTCAAAAGATTTAAACAAGAAACCTAGTGAAAACTTTAAAGGGAGTTCGAGATTTATTATTAACGTCCTAGAGATATTTTGAAAGCACCTAAGACGTCCGTTTACCTACGGTTATCTGACAACTTGTTTGTTTAGCAAAAAATTTAGCTAAATTTTATTTCAATTTTTTAAAAGAAGTGAAATATCATCTTAATTATCTAAGTGACATTGTGACTTGTGAAATTTATTATTTCTTTAAGTTTGTTATGGTCGGTCAATTCAGTTTAAAATAGTTAAAACATAACAACATTGTAACATCGTGGGAGCACCTCCTAGAAGTAACAAGACGTACTTGACCTCTTGGAGGTTTTGTACAAGGCCATAGCTATCATTCATTGCATTGTCATAAGTAAACTAACGAAAAATTTAAAACTTTCTTAGCACATCATAATCTAGAACTTTACTTCCAATCTATACAAAATATCTTGATATATAGTTAATGATTCTAAGTCTCTTTTCCATCTTAGACTCAACATAATTAGAGTAGGTTAGAGAAATGACCCTTATAATATAATACATAAGTACAATAATAAATTGACTGTACATAAAAGACATGACTAAGAATTCCTTGGACATAAGGATTCCTTCTTTGAACTTGGGAATCACATATAACGCCCTTCACCTTAGATACTTTCTTCAAGCATCCATAACCTACACTTTTTTGTAAAAAAAATAGAGAAGAATTGTGTTAATACAAGAATTCACTAAGTATGACAACAATGCAAAACATGCATTAAAAAGGTACATTTTACTTGAAATCATTTATTATGTATTTTTGTGAAATCTTCATAAAAACTTGATACAATAGTATTTATATCATTCACATACTTCATATAGTCATATTCAAAGGACAAACATTATATAAACTAACATATAGAATTTAAGCCACATTTGAGGTCACTTTACAGTGAGCTATTTTCCTTTTACAATGAACTATTCCACCTTTACAGTGAACATCTTTCGTTTAGCTCATTAACATCCCAAGTAACCCTTTAGTGATACTTGGTGCAATCAATCACTTTAAGGACACAAGGAAATCATACAAACAACACACATAAGCTGACACATGCCATCATAAAATATAGCACACCAGATGACATCTTCAAATTAATACCATAAGGCTTAACAATAAACTTTACTTATTGTGCACATATACCAACCTTCCTTCACATAAAACATTATCAGACCTTACTTGCAACCCCAATGTAAATCAACTAGTGCAATGTACCTGTCAAGCCCCATAACCTCACACATACGCTGTAAACCTATCATGAGACCACAAGACTTAACAATTAATACATCCACATAGATAGTAAGGAAAACTTCATCCAAAATAGGCAAGACCTTTATCACATAGCCAATAACACAGACATTATGTGTATCATCACATCATATAGACACTAACACAATGTCATGCAAGAGAACCATAACATAAGCGTATAGATTAGACCACCTTCCTAGGACTCCCTTAGAGAGCTACTTGTGCATTGTCTAGGTGGGTTAATTACTTCCACCTATCCTAAGTACCTTCCCTTAGGTTATCCTAGTTAGGGTCCCTTTTTCCTTACTTTAATTCCATTGTCCATTTTACTTTAGAGAAACTAAGCCTTTACCGACACTAAGACCATGGGTTCTAAACATGGAATTTGATGTTGTAGAGCCTTACACCAAAGGAAGGTGTTCTCACCTAGCCAAGCTAGAACATTAACATATATCCTAGCATACTAAGTGAATTCACTTGCTAGATACGATGTAGAAAGCAAACTTTATGGAACTAAGAGATATACATAGCCCTCGACATGGTCATTGTCATTGAAGCCTATTCTCATGATAAAACATGGGTGAAACTTCTTCAAAGGGAAGCAATTACCTCATGTGGAACCTGTTGGGTTTTATTTGCCCTGATTTCTTACCATAAATAGATTTTACTTTTAGGAAAAGGTTTTGGATTGACTAATTCTTTTTCCGGTAGGAAAAGGTTTAGGACTCTATAAATAGAGGCATATTCCTTCTAACTTAATCAGCATTCATAATGTAGTCTTAAGAGCTTTGAGAGTTTTGCTTAGGGGGAGAATTTATGGGTCACAAGCTTGATACGTTATCACTTGTGTGAACCTCCCATGTATTCCAAGTGAATTAGTTGAGGTTGTTTCCCCCTGTATTTTGTACTCTCATATTTATAGTGGATTGCTCATCTCCTTTGTGGACGTAGGTCGATTTTCCGAACCACGTTAAACCTTTGTGTCTTTTGGTATATTTCTCATTGTCTTCTTACTCATGGTCTTTTGAGGTTTGTTTTGCTAGCTTCCGCATTTACAGCTGCTTATTTCGGTCCTAACAAGTGGTATCAGAGCCAGATTCAATGATGGAGTCAGGTTCAGTGGTTCAATAATCGATGATTGAACAATGTTAGAAAGAGGTGTTCATCTTGACGGGTGTAGTTCTAGTTTGACAGTAATGAAGATTTTGTTGGATAAATTGTTTCAGAGAGGTTCTCTGTGTTGAGACACAAATTTTGCAAAGGAGATTATGGAGAGGAGAAGCAAGTTGTCAAAGATTAAGTAAAGAAGGTGGACAAATTTATTTTATCAGAAATTCAGGCCAAGGGGGAGATTTGTTGGGTTTTATTTTCCCTGATTTCTTACCATAAATAGGTTTTCCTCTTAGGAAAAGGTTTTGAATTGACTAATCCTTTTTCTGGTAGGAAAAGGTTTAGGAGTCTATAAATAGAGGCATGTTCCTTCTAACTTAATCAGCATTCATAGTGTAGTCTTAAGGGCTTTGAGAGTTTTGGTTAGGGGGAGAATTTATGGGTCACAAGCTTGATACGTTATCACTTGTGTGAACCTCCCATGTATTCCGAGTGAATTGGTTAAGGTTGTTTCCCTCTGTCTTTTGTACTCTCATATTTATAGTGGATTGCTCATATCCTTTGTGGGCGTAGGTCGATTGACCGAACAACGTTAAATCTCTGTGTCTTTTGGTATAATTCTTGTTGTCTTCTTACTCGTGGTATTTTGAGGTTTGCTTTGCTAGCTTCCGCATTTACACCTGCTTATTTCGGTCCTAACAGAACCATTGTTGAGGAAAATGACTCATGAAGGCTGTGTGTCGCGCTCCACCTTCTCTAGTTTTGCTCGCGCAGGCTGCCTCTAGTGATGTTGGGGTCCTCCCCAAGGATCCTTAGGGTTTATTTATCAGATTTTTTAACCCTTTATACTAAATACTACCTATACAAAGTATTTTTACAAGTTTTGTGCTGCATTAGCTACTTCGAAACCTTCACCCAAAATTGGGTCGTCAACTAGTTCAAATTTGCTACATCAAGATCTTTCATTGTTGTTTTGTCTCTAACCTTTTACAAATGAACTTAATATAGGTGTAGAAACATCATTTTAAACAATATTTGATATACTAAGCTCTAGTATAAGTCATGACATTTCCGGAGTGTTACAAGGGGTGGTTAAGTCAATGGTGGAAGGTTGTAGAACTGTAGAGGTGGTCAAGTTTTTTGGGAAACGTTTAGACGCTGGATATAAAGTAGGGAATGGAGTGGAGCCTCTCTTTTTCTAGAGTAGGATTTTTATCAATGATATCCATATTCGTAAAATCTTGGATCTTATCCATCTCCGCTCTCATCTTTTCAATTTATTGGAACAATTGTGCAATCAACTAGTTCTTTTCAGCAATGGTAGGCTCATTTACAGTAATTTCATTCAAATCAGTATTCTCAACAGTTCAAACCATTTTCTCTTTTCCTTTAACATTGGTTGAAGAAGGAATCTTTGGGGTCGTTGGACGTGGTGAAGTATGGATGTTCAGCCATTTTCTCCACACATATAAGTTTTTCACAACCTAACAAAGAAAAACAACTCAAAGGGAAATGTGTTAGTCTCTGTCAATGATAATCAATACACAATATCATATACATTGTTGTAAACACACAAGAGTTTCTGAATTTGAAGATAAATTAGCCCATGTATATACAAAGATTATTAAATAGACTGAAATTTGTCAATTTGTTTTTAGGACTAATGAGTTAGAAATGTCGACTTGAGTCGGGACAAAATAAATTGTTGTAATTTTGATTTTTTGATTGAGATGTAACTCTAATTTCTTTGTAAGAGTTGGAAAAGATAGAATTTCTCAAAAAATGGGGGTCGAACCTTGATAGGCTGCCTACGTATCTCACAAAAGATAGTTCAGATCCTACGTAGTTTGACCCACTTGAATCTATTTTCTTAATTGTAATGGTGAATATTTTTCTGATATGTGAGAGAGTAATATTTTATGAAGTTTGAATTTTATTGGGAAACTATAGACTCGAAGAATATTTGGACGTACTTTCGATAGTGACTTGATATTTATGCTTAAGCAGTTCTAGAAAATATTTTACTAGAATAAGTAGGGTAGAACATCTCCAAATTAAGCAACATAATCACTCAAATAGTTATAACACATAAACAGTTATTGCACGTTCTAAATAGATATGTGACCCTTTTGTGCCAAGGGTAGGCCTAGAGGTCTTAGAGATGAATATGTCATTTGAAACATTTCATTTCCCCCAAACCTCAAATTTATACAACTTTTATGAATAAAACTAAATGGGAAGACATAACTAGAGAAAAAGGGATACAAAATAATTAGTCCCACGTAGGGGTACAATTCTAAACTATGCTTCCATGGCAGGTCCTTTCTTCTTCATTTCTTTTTATTTTCGGGTGCCCACGTCTTAGGATGGACTAAAAACATGTGAGCTCTTTTTTTACTATAATAAGCTATTATCCACTCCTAACCTCGACGACAATGACTTTTCAGATGACATATATATCCTTCAAGTTTAAACAAATAAATATGATCCCCCGTTCAGGCCGTGGGCCCTTTTGAACTTAAGGTGGTCTCTCTAATGGTCTCAACACACCTTGGGTGTTGGGTCATCTTAGGCTAATTCTAATATTTGAATTTAGTTTTTCTCTATATTAGGTTTACTAGAATTGTTTTAGAAGTGACGGTTACCCGAGTCGGATAAACAATGGGGTGATACTAATAAACGATGTTGGATGACAGCAAGTCAACTATTCATTCATTACTTCAAAAAATTAGACTAGTGTGTTTTCTGAAGGATGTAGTGGTAAGCCACGTAACCGCATTTGTCCTAATACATTCTATTTGCCATTTAGTGGAGTCGATGCAATGAAATACAATAGTTTAATGATACGATAAAATAAAACAAGTAAACTTGTATTTACACATAGTTAAACATGTCAGTTTTTAAGGTTACAATCCTTCAACTCAACTAGCAGAATCGCCGTTCTATTTTATTTCTAGAAAAAAATATCATATTTGTTACTTGGTTTTAGAGTCGCCACTTAATTTTTAAGAAAAAATGAAGAAAACTTGGTTTTCAAAGTATTTAAACAAGAAACCTAGTGAAAACTTCAAAGGGGGTTCGGGAGTTCTTATTAATGTTCTAGAGATATTTTGAAAGCACCTAAGACGTCCGCTTACCTGCAGTTATCTGACACCTAGTTCGTTTGGCTAAAAATTAAACTAAATTTTATTTAATTTTTTTTTAAAGAAGTGAAATATCATGTTAATTATCTAAGTGACATTTTGACTTGTGAAATTTATAATTTCTTTAAGTTTGTTATAGTCGGTCAATTCAATTTTAAATAGTTAATACATAACAACATTGTAACATCCTGGGACCACGTCCTATAAGTAACAAGATGTATTGGACCTCTTGCAGGTTTTGTACAAAGCCATGGCTATCATTCATTACATTGTCATAAGTAAATTAACGAAAAATTTAAAACTTTCTTAGCACATCATATTCTAGAACTTCACTTCCAATATATACAAAATATCTTCATATATAGTTAATGATTCTAAGTCTCTTTTCCATCTTAGACTCAACATAATTAGAGTACATTAGAGAAATGACCCTTATAATATAATACATAAGTACACTAATAAATTGACTATACATTAAAGACATGACTTAGAAATCCTTGGACTTAAGAATTCCTTCTTTGAACTTGGGAATAACATATAACGCCCTTCACCTTGGATACTTTCTTCAAGCATCCATAACCTACACTTTTTTGTAAAAAATTAGAGAAGAATTGTGTTAATACAAGAATTCACTAAGTATGACAACAATGCAAAAACATGCATTAAAAAGGTACATTTTACTTGAAATCATGCATTATGTATTTTTGTGAAATCTTCATAAAAACTTGATACAATAGTATATATATCATTCACATACTTCATATAGACCTATTCAAATGCCAAACATTATATAAACTCACATATAGAATTTAAGCCACATTTGAGGTCACTTTACAGTGAGCTATTTTCCTTTTACAGTGAACATCTTTCGTTTAGCTCATTAACATCCCAAGTAACCCTCTATTGATACTTGGTGAAATGAATCACTTTAAGGACACAAGGAAATCATACAAACAACATACATAAGCCGACACGTGCCATCATAAAATACAGCACACCAGACGACATCTTCAAATTAATACCATAAGGCATCACAATTAACTTTACTTATTGTGCACACATACCAACCTTCCTTCACATACAACATTATCAGACCTTACTCGCAACCCCAATCTAAATCCACTAGTGCAATGTACTTGTCAAGCCACATAACCTCACAAATACTCAGTAAACCTATCATGAGACCACAAGACTTAACAATTCATACATCCGCGTAGCAAGTAAGGACAACTTCATCCAAAATAGGCAAGACCTTTATCACATAGTCAATAAGACAACCATTATGTGTATCATCACATCATATAGACACTAACACAATGTCATGCAAGAGAACCATAACATATGCATGTACATTAGACCAACTTCCTAGGACTCCCTTAGAGATATACTTGTGCATTGTCTAGGTGGGTTAATTACTTCCACCTATCCTAAGTACCTTTGTACATTTTACTTTAGAGAAACTAAGCGTTAACCTACACTAAGACCATGGGTTCTAAATATGGAATTTGGTGTTGTAGAGCCTTACACCAAAGAAAGGTGTTCTCACCTAGACAAGGTAGAACATTAACATATATCCTAGCATACTAATTGAATTCACATGCTAGATACTACGTAGAAAGCAAAGTTTATGAAACTAAGAGATATACATAACCCTCAACATGCTCATTGTCATTGAAGCCTCATCTCATGAGAAAACATAGGTGAAACTTCCTCAAAGGGAATCTACATCATGTGGAACCATAGGTGAATATTACTCTAAGGGAAGTTAACACTCTACGAGAACACATTGGTGAATCTTCCTCCAAGGGAAGCCAACACCTCGCATTGTCAAGTTCACTCAGTTCTAAGCTAAGTTCCTTTTATTAAAAGCTTTTATTGACATTACTTTATAAATTTCGGCTTTAGGAGATTGACTCCCTATATGCTTCGATAATTGGTCATAGATGAGATTTCATCAACCTAAATCATGTGAGAAACCCTTTCACCTGCACATAACATATATCATAAGCACTATCTAGTTTAGGGTACTCTTGAGAAACACCATTAAAGTGCACTTCTATCAACTAGATATTTATTCATTTGTGTATATATATGAGAGTAACCCTTTCACATAACATGTTTTGACAACACATGTTCATAACATACTCATGCAATCATATTCATGTACATAGAAGCCAAAACCTAGGAACTATCCCATTAAGGCACAAATTTGCAATGTATACACAAGTTCGCATACCCTTGCCCATGCTAGAACACTTATCAAGTTATCCTACTTAATGGAATACATAACATGCTTCACATGCATATAACCTACTTGCTTAGTAGTAAACATTTAGTAAATACGAGCTCAACAATTAATGACACACTAGGCCTTTATTACATTGTGAGCATGAATAATGTGTGAGTATGTGTGTACATTGGTCAACATGATCACATAATCGCTATCAACAACACATAGAGGCATCCAACCTCTTAATAAAACAATGCACAACCAAGCATACACCGCACAACACAATTTAGCATAGGAGTCAATCTAACTTCATATTACACTTTAAGACTCCTAACCTTAGCTATTCACACATTCAAATAGGGATACATAGGTAAGGAATTATTAACCATTATAGATCATCAATGGCAGCACCTACCGTTTACCCTAACATAGATATACACATGCTTATACAAGCCATAAAACCTAGATCACAACTAGAATAGGAAGGTAGGCATAAGATTCACATAGTGTGAAAATTATAACCCCACACTCATATATTAATCAATTTTGCATCAAGGCCACAGTCAACAAATTTATAATGACAATAAATTAAACCCCACCACCATATGTGGACCATACCACACAATGACATACAAGGCTTTATCAACTACCATAATATAGAAAAGTAGAGGGAAAGTCAATTATACAAATTCATCAATCTTTGATCACCAATGATCAAGACAATCCTTTCATCAACAATTCACGTATAAGGAAGTAGCTAAACATACATTAACATAAACGAACCATACTCAAAATCCCTACAAGATCATGATACCAGCAGAGGAATTAAACTAGCAATTCAATAGAGAGTAGAGAAAGCAGACAAGTACCAATTTCCCAAAGCCTTGATCATCAATCATATTTTATCAATAATGTACATGATAGGCAATAGCTAATGTAACAATTAAAAAATCCAAGACGTGTTCTAGAGCCTAACATAAGTTTAATAAGTCTTAGACATTTTTTAAGGTCCATTTTGATGAATATAAGTCATTTGGGAAGTCTAGAAACCAAAACATCCAGGAAAGTTCCGAAACTAGTTCAAGGAGGTACTAGAGTACCTTACCCTATTTGTCTAGCTTTTAGGAGTTGGAAATTCATGAAATTTGGTGGAAGAGTATCTAACATGTGTTTAAGTTGATTCATGATCGAAAGGTCCGGGCATGACTCCCCAAGGACACCCCAAGGGGCTTTGAGAAGGACCCTTGCACGTTTGAGTCAAACACTGCCTGGGCAGTGTGCACCCATGATGGGAGGCAATGAAACATGTGAGGATCAACACGACGTCGATGCCATCTATCGACCAACACTTAGTTAAATCCCTGAAGAAATTGTATAGTCAGGTCTCAAAACTCATTGACAGATGAGCGGCACGGAAGGATTCAAGGGTCATCGACTCACAGACGGACTGTTGGTGGAGGTATCAGTTGTGAGGGCCTGATTTTTTGCTCGTTTTTAGTTGGTTCTAATCAATAAATTAAGGGGTTAGTTCGTTATTTGGGCAAATAGGGAAGCCTAATTAAGTTAATTAACACCCCATATAAAGACCTCAACACCATTAGACTAATGATAACTCACAAAACATAACTCTCTTCCTTCTCTCTTTTTTCTCTCTCTAGTGAAGAACAACATTGAAAACCAAGATAGGGGAGGGTTTTAGGGTTGAAAAGGGTCAATTTCCTCCATAAATCTCCATCAATTAGTAAGCTGTGAGATATAATTTACCTTTGAGACGTCTTTCCTCAAAGTCTTTCATGAAATTGATTTCTCAGGTTGAGTTTTCAAGTGGGTCTTCATCCAATACGAATTTGATGTCATGAATTAATGTTTGAATGATTTATTATGGATATTATGAATATATTAACATGTATTTCTAACTTAATTATGATATATCATGATGGTTTGGTCTATTTTGTAAAAAATGACCTTTAACCCTTAACCCTAGGTTGTGATCTTGATATGAATTATATTGTAATAGTTCAATTGACTTGGTTATTGGTTGAATTACCACTAGAAGATGTTTTTATACTAATAATGATCGAATTAGGGTGATTTATAGTCCTCTCATTCTAGTTCTTGAGAAGTTGATCTAGGTTATGAAGTATATTGTGAATTAACCTATGTATCTTGTCTTAAGCTATGATCTAGTATTTATTTTCATGTAGTGATTCTTTTAGCCTTGTTTTCCTGTTGGTTATTGAACTATGATGATATTATACCCTAATTAGGTTTAATTAAATGTTGATGGTAAGACCTTGATGATGTATTTTGAAGGACACCTGGTAAGTCTTATGATCCCTATCTTTTACTTCAAATTATTGTTAGTTGTGATTAAGTCATGGTAATGTGTTGGAGTATGCCTTGTATTACGATTTATAGGATGGTATGATGTTGAATTGAAATGTCTTGACTATAATTTTTGAGGTGTTGGCTTTATATGTAAATGTTTAAGGATGGGAATGATTTACCAATGTGCCTTATCTTGATATGAAAATGTTAATGTGCTAAGCTCACCTATATGAATTTTAATGAAAGGTATAAACTCATGAAATTCTTATTGATATATGATGATGATGCATATACACGGGTTAGACCCTATGACCTACAATAAGCTATTATAATTAATAAAGAAATTAAAGACATTTCAAAAGGGACTCTAGCTTAGCACCGACTGAACAATAGTGAGGAGTGTCCCTTCCCACATAGGGAAGGTAGGATCACTAATGTACTCTTGAGATTGTAGACTACAATTCATGTATCATAAAGATGGTCCCAATTATATCTCCATGTTCTTGAAATATATTTCCCCATAGGAATACTGGCTGGTTGATCCACGTAGTTGCTATGTTCATGTTTTGGTACTATCTTGGCGAGTTGTTCCCCTTCTTTCGGTGTAGGTTTCCATGATAGAGGGTTCCACATTAGCTCATGTGGTCTATGTCGGTTATGGCAAGATCTTCCCAAAAGGTAAAATGAATTTAAGTATGGACTCTAACTTATATGGCGTAAGGGGTTTAGACTTGAAGGTAGTATTAGGAGGATGTTTTTATATATGAATATGTTAATAATGCTACATGATATGGATATTGTGAACTTGCACATTGTTGATACTATATGTTGATTGGTGTAATTTATGAATATGTGTTGGTCTATATTGCTAAAGTATGATACTATGTACTCTTAAATGTTATGATATGTGATGTAGGATGTAAGTTATGATTCTAGTGTGTTCACTTGATTGAGTAAGGTTATGGGGATTTTCTTGGTTATCGCACTTGTTGACTTGCTAGGGGTCATGGGTAATTGTCTTGATTTGGTTGTGTTCAAAGATGCTCTTATTAATGCTTTTTGTTAATATGACTTTAAGATAGAGTTACTTGGCTATGTATTCAACTATATGTTATGCATGTTGAGTTTACTAGACTTACTGTTGTTGTTCTTGGGATGTACATGCATATGACTTAATGAATATGCCTAAGTGATTTGGCATAGTCTTTTTTAAATGTGCATAAAGGTTTTTACTAAAAAGTACATACATTATGACATTTCCCCTTTCTTAGCTTGTTTTCAAAGTATGTGTGCATATAGTCTGATATTTAGTACAAGTGGTGTACTAACCCATTTCTTCCTTTTCCCCAATATTTTAGGTTTCGGTCAATGAAGGGCTTTTGGAGACGACATTAAAGAAGACTTGGATTTCTTAATCAATAATATAGGGTAGTTTCTCATTTTCCGAGAGCAATGCCACTATGAAGCCATGATGTTGTTTTTAGTATTAAGACTACTCTGATGTTTCTTTCCTTTCATTGAGTAATAAACATTTGTATGACCAATATGTGGTCTTGTTATTGATGTATGGACTAAATTTGATACAA
Source organism: Solanum chilense (assembly GCA_032847665.1). Taxonomy (NCBI): domain Eukaryota; kingdom Viridiplantae; phylum Streptophyta; class Magnoliopsida; order Solanales; family Solanaceae; genus Solanum; species Solanum chilense. The sequence continues at coordinate 1,322,409 of JAPDHL010001909.1, read as the reverse complement.
TCTTCTTAAATGGTTATGAGATGAGACGATTATTATGACTATTTTATGTTCTATATATATATTTATGTGCAATAAAAGTAGAAGACTAAGTAATCTTCCTATACAAAGGGTCTATGTATACTTCATATACATATACATATACATATACATATACATATACATATACATATACATATACATATACATATATATATATATATATATATCTGTGTGTGTGTGTGTGTGTGTGTGTGTCTGTGTGTGTGTATGTCGAGGTCAATGTAAACCTCCGAGTCGAAGTAACGAAAAGTTAAATTTTCTGCTAAATTTGACATATGAATGAAATGAGGTATGCTAAGAGGCTAGTCTTAGTCCTCAAAGATGACGACGATGTCGGTTACGTCTAAAGATAATTACCAGATGTGACAGCTAAAGAGATCATTACACAAAAGGAATCATGCTTCGTCTATCCTAAAATTGAGATCATATCACATGCAAAGCATTTATAAATAAATATACTAGAAGAACCTACATCAATTCATATTAAGCCTTCTTTACTTTGATCACACAAGATTCATACCCACAATTCAACAATGATATTAACCCAAGGCAGTAGCTACAATAATATTGACCAAATTGAATCCCACATTTATGCATTATAAACTTAATGTTACAGTGAACACATAGAGACATAGCTTAGTCTTGTTCAAATCTTCATATATTGATCCACATGGATCTTTCATCAACAATCCATCATTAATATACATATTTAATAGACATAAGCAATTCAATGTAATAGAATCAGAAATCCACCAATAAGAAGACACGATCACTATTGCAATGCATAGACTAAATAAAGTTTGGGAAGTGATGTACCGTGATTTCACGGTACTTTCATTGCTTTTTCCTTAACTTTAGTGTGTGTCTAGGGCCTTTTTGTAGTAATTTTAATATGTTTTATCTGTTTTTTGTAAGAAAGTTGTCCAAAATGGAAATGCAGAAGGATGTGCAAAAATTATTGCAGAAGTGACTCACAAAGCCATCGACGGCCCGTCATCCCATCGACGGCGCGTTGTCCCATCGACGCCATGTAGGTGGTGATCATCGACTAGAGGTCCAAGTATCTGGAAGCAACTCAGGGATTTATGACCAAATGTGGGGATACGGAAGGATCGATGGACAGTTGACTGATCGATGGACTGTCCTGTCAAAGCATCGATAAGATTAGAGATATTTCCTAATACCCGGTGTTGAAGAAAAGTTAAGTATGGAGCGATGAGAAAAATTGGTCCATCATTTGGATCACAGAAGATGCAAAAATGAAGGTTGAAGAAAAAGCTAAGAGTGGATCGACAGAGGCAGTCGAGGGTCCATTGTTCCATCAATGAACCACCTGTGGGGTCATCGATTGAAGCTGCATTTTCTGGACAAACTTTCCTTTTCTGTTTTCTTTTTATTTTAGGACAATGTCCTTACAAGTAGGGTGTAAAAATTCGTCTTTGGTGTTATATTCTTTGTTATTTTTCATACTTTAGTTCTTAAAGATTTGACATTGCAACTTGGCAATTAATTTAAGCTTCCAATTTTAATTTTCAAATGAATTTTGTTGTTTCAATTAGAATATTTGAATTTTCTTCAAACTTGAGAAAGTAAGTTCACAATTTATTATTCAACAAATATGAATTTTGTTCTTCTAAGCATGGGTAACTAAATACACAACTAGGATTGTGGAAACCATGGGTGATTAACATAATAAGCCTAACTAATTAACAATTCTCAACTAGGTTATTGCATGCATCTAGATAATTCTTTCATCTAGAATTCTTTTTAACGAGTGCACGCGTTAGAACACACCTTCTTGGTATTTGTCGGACCAAGGGGATACTTAATTTGAAAATAATTATCGACATAAATTTAGTGGATTCTATCTATTAGGCTAGTTTCAATTTGTGTGACGTTGTAGCTAACACAAACATCGAATATGATGCTTAATATGAAGTTAAAGGTAGGAGTTAGTAATTTAGACACACGTAGATGGACCAAGGTACGGGATGAAATTCTCTAAATGCTGGACCAAGGATTTATAGATATATAACTTATCATTTTGCATGCAAAACCTTAGGAACGAATTTTTATAGGTTAGGATTATGGCGTTATGAACCTAAGGGGAACACTTACACCCTAGTTTTTTCCGACTACTTGATAAACACCAACAATTTATTCTTGCTACTTGTTAGATTTTACAGTAAAACCCCTCTTTAATTACTAGCTTTTGGAAAGGACTTGACTAAATAGAGGTAATCGTATATTAAAGTTAAGTCTAAACCATTTTCCTCGTGGGATCGACCCAAACCTAATAATTGGGTTTTCTACTTGATACGACTGCTTATACTTCTTGAGGGAAGTATAATTTGAGCGTATCAAATTTTGGCACCGCTTCCGGAGAAAGTGGCTTTTAGATTAAGTTTAAGACCAATTACTAAATTATCATCAACAATTTCCTAATTTTACTTTTTTCTTTGTTTTTGTATATTTTAGGTCTACCTCTAGTGTATACAAATTACACAGCGTCGAGGAGAACCAATACTCCCATTTGATCTACAATTGAACCACACACTCCGCAGAATAAATGATCCACACACTCATGCTAATATTGGTGATGGCATCGACCGTCAACCTTCTCCACTGGTTGATGCTCACAACCAAGTGATTGTGGAGAACCCCGGGGCAATTTTAATATTACAAATTCATATGGGCCTCTTCTCCTACCTCCTCTACCACAAGGTCATTCATTTGTTGTAACAAGTATCTTGATGCAGATGTTTACCGCTAGAGGTTTGTTTACTAGTCTACCATCTGAGGATCCACATCCTTACAACGCCAAACTAAGGTCGGTGTGAAAGAGTTGTGTAGGGAGGCCGGACTTGGACATGGACGTCATCGAATTAAGGGTGTACCCTCTTTCACTAATGGGAGAGGCCAAAATTTGTGTTACTGATTTGACACATAATTCGATCTATACTTGGGAGAAGTTGTGAAATGTGTTCCTAGCACGGTATTACCCAGTGTCTAAAAATTTCAACCACAAAGATAGAGTGAACAACTTTGTGGCATTGCCTGGAGAGTCGGTAACTAGTTCTTGGGATAGATCCACTTCATTTGTGAGAAGTGTCCCAAACCACCGCATTGATGATGAATCATTGAAATAGTACTTCTATCGGGGACAAAGATGATAACAATAAGGTAGTACTTGATAATATTGTGGGTGGTTCTTATGGTGAGTGCACATATGCAAAGATTGCGGAAAAGTTGGATAAAATTTCCCGAAACAATAAGGCTTGGATCACTAGGAAGTCGGACACTTGGAGAAACACCTTGGCAGTGCAAGCTTCACACAACCCAACCGTAGATGAGATTCATGAAGAGATGTATCAAATGAGGACTGAGCTTGGGTTGGTATTGAAAGATGCCTCTAGGTGCAAAGAAAGTTAATGCGGTTAATTATTTGACTAAACCCACCACCACCAGTAGATGAATTTTGCTATGAAAGAAAATCTTATGCAGTGAATGAGTAGACGGGGGGTTTCAGACCGAACGCCCAAGGCTTCAATCAGGAGATTATCAAGGTCAGAACTATGAGAATTACAACCGAGAGGGTCATTATGTTTGAGATAGAAAATACAATCGTGACAATAACTTCAACCGGGGTAACTATGGTAACAGAAACAATCGGAGTGGGCCCTATGTTCCACCTCAGCATTGGGCAGTTTCTCCTAGGGATGGTGGAGGTAGTATGGCGCGAGTTGAGAACATGTTGCAAAATATGATGAGGATGTTTGATGCTAGTGATGAGTACACGGAAGAGTAGAGAGGTGATTTAGCTAATATTTGGAAAAAGGTTGATGCACATGCAATCTCAATCAAGTATCTTGAGTTGCAAATGGCCCAATTGTCATCTACTATGAACCAACGTCAACCGGGTACTCCTCCTATCAACACTATCCAAAATATAAAAATTGATGGACATTGTATTGCAGTCACTACTCGAGGAGGGAAGCAAACCATTGATACATCTATGTCGTCCAGCGTAGAAGATGAGTTGAGAAGAGATGATGAGGTAGTGGAAGTTAGTGGTGAGTTGGTAGAAAAATTTGGGAAAGACGCAGAGATACCCCAAAAGGTGACTCCCGTTCCTAGACCACCAACACCATTCGTGCAAAGATTTGTTAAAAAGACCAAGAATGTAAATACCAGCATTTTATTACTATGTTGAAATAGTTTTCCATCAATGTCTCTTTGATAGAAGCTCTTGACCAAATGCCTAGTTATTCCAAAGTCATGAAAGATATGGTCACTAAGAAGAGATCGGTTAGTTTTGAGGATGATGATCGGATATAACATTGTAGTGCTACTGTAACAAAGTCTTTTGTGCAAAATAAAGAAGATCTGTGTGCTTTCATTATTACATGTACAATCGGGTTGTTACACATTGCTAAAACATTATGTGATCTTGGGGCAAGCATAAATATCATGCCTCTCTCTATTTACAAGAAGTTAGGTTTGGGTGTCGCAATGGCCACGTCGATGCGCTTACTGATGGGCGATCAAACGGTGAAGAGGCCTATTGGCATACTCCATAATGTGTTACTGTAGGTGGACTCATTTATATTTCAAATCGATTTTGTGATTCTTGACTGTGAGGTGCCTACTATTCTTGGGAGGCCTTTTTTTGCTACCGGTCACGCCTTGGTTGACATGGATAAAAGGCAAATGAAGTTTTGGCTAAATAATGAAGAAACGACCTTCAATATTCATAAGTCCATGAGGCGGAGCGGTGAGGTCCAAACGGTATACGCGATATCTTACAGGGTTGAGAGTTAGTTTGAGGTACAAATATAAGAGCGCCATGGTGTTGAGGAATTAGTGGCGATGATCATGAATTTTGAGAGTAATGGTATCTTTATCAATTGTTACGGCACTTGATTGAGGTGACTTTCGGTTCAAACCAAAGAAATTGGAGTTAGATATGAAGCATCTCTCCTCCCACAAAACCATCTACAAATGAGGCCCCAAAATTAGATATTAATGCTCTACCACCTCATCTTAGGTATGTATTCTTGAGAAAAGATGACACTTTGACAGTAATCATTGCATCGGATTTGAATATGGTGCAAAATGAGTGTCTGATAGAGGTATTTAAGAGGTTCAAACGAGCCATCGGTTGGACTATCGTTGACATTATTAGGATTCCACCTAATATTTGTTCACACAACGTCCAACTCATTCTCGATCATAATCCAAGTATTGAGCATCAAAGACGGTTAAATCTACCTATGCAAGAGGTAGTGAAGAAGGACATTATTAAGTGGTCGGATGCCAAAGTCATATATACGATTGTCGATAGTAGTTGGGTTTGCCCTGCTCACTGTGTGCCTAAAAAGGGAGGAATGAATATGGTCCCTAATGAGAAGAATGAACTTGTTCCAATGAGTCCGGTGAACGAATGGAGAGTTAGTATGGATTATCTGAAGTTGAATGCATGGATTGAGAAGGACATTTTCCGATGCCCTTCATGGATTAGATGTTAGATAGGCTTGCAGGAAATGGGTGGTATTGTTTTCTTGATGGTTATTTAGGTTATAATCAAATCTCTATTGCACCGGAGGATCAACAGAAAACCACATTTACGTGTCCTTATGGAACTTTTGCATTCAAGAGGATGCCTTTTGGGTTGTGTAATGCACCAACTAATTTTCATAGATGTATGATGTCGATATTCTCCGATATGGTGGAGGACATTATTGAGGTGCTTATGGATGATTTTTTAGTTGTTGGCGAGTCATTTGATTGTTGCTTGAATCACTTGGCCGAAGTTCTCAAAAGGTATGAAGAATGCAACCTTGTGCTAAACTGGGAGAAATGTCACTTCATTGTGATAGAGGGTATTGTATTGGGTCATCGCATCTCAAAGAAGGGCATAGAGGTTGATCAAGAAAATTATAGGTTATTCAGAGACTTCCACCACCCATCTCTGTAAAAGGTGTGAGAAGTTTTCTTGCGTATGTGGGCTTCTACTGGAGGTTTATTAAGGATTTTTCAAAAATTGCACACCCTATGTGCAAGTTCCTTGGGAAAGAATGGAAATTTATTTTGATGAATCCTCTCTGAAGGCATTTGGAAAGCTGAAGGAGAAGTTGGTATCTGCACCCATTATTATTTCCCCGAATTGAAGTAAGCCATTTGAGGTGATGTGTGATGCTAGTGGGGTTGCGCTTAGTGTAGTCTTGGGACAAAGAAGGGATAAAATCCTTCCCCCATTTATTATGATAGTAAGGACCTAAATGAAGCACAAAAGAATTACACTGTGAGTGAAAAAGAGCTCCTTCCGGTGCTATTTGCATTTGAAAAGTTTTGCTCCTATTTGCTTGGCATAAGAGTTATATTGCATACTGACCACTCTGCCTAGAGGTATTTGATGGCAAAGAAATATGCGAAACCAAGGTTGATTATATGGGTGCTGCTATTTCAAGAGTTTGATTTTGACGTGGAGGATAAAAAAGGGACCGAAATTCAAGGTTTCAATCACTTGTCCAGATTTGAGGATGAAGCTATGTTAAAATTAGGTGAAAAATCTAAAATTGATTACACCTTCCCATATGATTATGTATTGACCACTTCTCATGATTTGATACAATGGTTTGTCAATTTTGCGAATTATCTGGCTAGTGATATCGTCCCATCGAACTTGTCCTTTCATCGGAGAAAACATTTCATGCATGATGTGAAAAATTTCTTTTGGGATGAGCCTTACTTATATCGGTGTTGTTCGAATGGGCTTATTCGTTATTGTGTGTCGGAGTTGAGATGCCTACTGTTTTGGAGGCATGCCATTCCTCACCTGCAGGTGGGCATCATAGTGGTATCCGAACTGCCCATAAAATTTTACAATGTTGATACTATTGACCAACCATCCACCAAGATGCTCATGAGTTTGCCAACGCATGTGATAGGTGCCAAAGAGATGAATGTATTTTGAGAAGTCAATAGATCCCTTTGAATCCCATTCTTGTAATTGAGATGTTTGGTGTATGGGGCATTGACTTTATGGGGCCTTTTGTGAGTTCTCATGGGATGAAATATAATCTTGTGGCGGTTGATTATGTGTCAAAATGGGTAGAATCCATAGCATTGTCCAACAATGAAGGGAAGAGTGTCACCGAATTCTTGAAAAAGAACATATTTTCCAGATTTGGCACACCTAGGGCTATTATCAGTGATGGGGGTCCCATTTCAGCAATAAGATCTTCACAGGGCTTCTGTAGAAGTATGGGGTTTGAGACAATGTATCCACCCCGTTCCATCTATAAACTAGTGGGGAAGTTGAGGTGTACAACAGGGAAATCAAGAAAATCCTATCGAAAACGGTGAATGCTAATAGAACAGTTTGGTCAAGAAGGCTTGATGATACTCTTTGTGCTTACCGGACAACATATAAGACTCCAGTATGTCTGTCTCCATACCAACTTGTGTATGGGAAGGCTTGTCACTTCTCGGTTGAGTTAGAGCACAAGGCTATCTGTGCAATGAAGAAATTGAAGATGGATTGGAATGAAGCAGTGGAATAGAGACTTAATGGGTTGAATGATCTTGATGAGTATTGGATCAAAGCATATGAAAGTTCAACCCTCTAAAAGTAGAAGATGAAGAAATACCTTGACCAAAAGATTAAGAAGCACGAATTTGTAGTTGGAGATTTGGTACTTCTGTTTAACTCTAGGCTTCGCTTGTTTCGGGCAAAGTCAAGTCCAAATGGACTGGTCCATTCTTGATCACTAAAGTGTTCCCACATGGAGCGGTTGAGTTGGAAAACAAGGAGGGCACAAGGTTCACGGTAAATGGGCAAAGAATCAAAATCTACCTCGGGCATGAAGAGAGTGCCAAGGAAGTGGATGAGGCATATCACCTTAATGAAGTCTAAGTAATCAAGGGTCTGGCTTTGTGCCGCGACGTTAACTCAAGTGCTTATTGGGAGGCAAACCAATGTGTATCGTCTACCCAACAATAGGTTTTTCATTTCTCTATAAAAATAGTTGCATTTTATTGTTTCGTTTTGTTTTACTTAAATGTCATGTGTAATTTTATTTTATAACTTTTAGTCTGTTCGCTAGAGAGTAGTTTAGGGTCTGTGTCTTAAACATGTCAAGAAAAAACACAAAAAGGGGATTATGGGGTGCTCAATGTGCAGGGACCAAACCACAAGAAATCTGCCAAAATTGGTTTGTGCATAGATCTACAGAACAACCGATGGGTCATCGTCCCATCGACGGGCCGTTGTCCCATCGACGGACCGTCAATGGTGTCCGTAGTTTCCAGGTATGTTTTCCAATGGTGTCTAATTTAGGGGACAATTTACATATTATTCAATGGACCATCAACTGAATTACGGTTCGTCCACAGGGAATCATTTGTTCCCGAAACTCATGACCCGACCCGACCCGACCAACAATATAACAAAACACATTTCAGTTACCCTCCCACACCTTTTCAAATTCTCTCCCCAATTGTTTCCCTCCCGTTATTTCCTTATTCCCCCATTCACTCCCACATTTAATTACAACAAAATTCTTATATTTTCTAGTTCTCTCCACTTCACAATTCTCCCAAACCCTAGTCCCCCAAATTCCCCATCCATTTCTAGAATTTTCTGTTCATGTTTGAAGGCATGCGCGTCGATTGTTGTTGCAAGTTCACCCACACATTCACTCCACTACAGCGTACATGTATGTCATTCTCATCCTCTCAATGAATTCTCATTCATTTGGTTGAGAAAACTAATAGATTGTATGTGGATCTTAACATAGGGACAACTTTACATGAGTAACTTGTCAAAATTGAGTTCCATATCCCTTAGAATGATAGAAAACGCATGGGTTTGGGGTTCAAACTATCTAAATTAACTCGGTGTTGTTTGGTTTGTTGTTTTTTTAACTTAGGGTTTGATAGTCTCTTAAAATCTAGGATCGAAATTTGCATAATCGAAGCCCTAGGAATGACGATTTTGTTTGCAGATTGTTATTGTAAGTGTTGTGTCTTGGTATATGTTTGAAATTATCCATTTGTGAGGTGCAAAGAATGAATACAAAACTTGTCTCTGACCGATAGTATGAGACCCCATCTACGGACCATCGGTCGATCGACGTACCATCGATGGGGTCGTCGATAGATGCACCTTGTACTGCACGTTCATCATTCCTAAATGAAACCCTGATCTTGAATCATTCTGAATTTTTCTAATTGTCCAACGACAAAAGTGGACTATGGTCCGTTGATTAATCGACTGGCCGTTCTGCACGTCCGTTGTTTCTAACTGCTGTAACTTCTGAAATTTACTAAGTGTCCACCGACAGACCCTATCGACGGATCGTCGATAGTGCCTACCACCCAGTTCTGCAGTTCTGCACTACACACTGTATTTTATTTCAATATTTTATTTTGCTTCTTTTTGTGTGTGTAGTCTGATTATAATGCAACTAATGACTCTTTTCAGGTACTAGTGGCCCCTAAACAAGATATTATCTATTCCAGGGGACTGTCCAAGTCTCTCGCACCATACCGTCGTTTCATTGGCTCGTCCAATGATGAGCAAGATCCTGAGTATATACCCTGAAGAACCCAGACCCCAACACGTACTGCCCGAGCAACTCGGGGCACGCCCAAGAAGGTGGCTCCCATCATAGTCACTGCCTCCTAGTCAGATAAGGCACGCACACTGACCGCCATACCATCTAGGTCTGCCTCGGATTCTGAAGGAACGTCTAGCTTCAAAGTAGCCTCTGGTTCTAAGTCGGCCCACTCTACAGGGTCGAATTAGGCCACTGCTTTCAATATCGGATCCAAGGGAGCCAATCTCCCAACTGGGACTGCCAGAGATACCTCGTTTGATGAGGCCCAGAGTTTGTAGTCTACTCCGGCATGCCAGCTTGAGGTCCCTGCATCGGTTGCTGATCATCCCGATTGATAGTGCGTAGATGGCCAATACCAGGTTTAAAGGGATGCTAAGTTGCTGAATGAGAAAGGGTTGATGACTCAAACTTTAGCAGTGGAGCGGCGGGTTCTGACAGGTAGTCTACACACACTCCCTCCGTACATACCATATTCACTCGTCACGAGCTCGAGTTAATGGCTAGGAGCATGGGCTTTTACAGCGAGGAGATGGTTCGAGAGTTCTATGCCTCATACATAGCGGCTCTCCGAGAGCCTTTAGATAGGCAGTCTAACCCCACCAAACAAGCACCACTTACATATGTCTGAGTTCAAGCCCGCCGGATATATACTTCGTCTCCTGCCATTCATCAATTCCTACAAGGTGAGTACACTTATGCAGGGATGCCCCTCTCACTACTAAGTTTGACTACAGGTGAAACGTGGTCTAGAGTGGAAATTTCCAGCGAGACAGAGATTTGAGAGAGTCCACTAAGAGGTGGATTGCGCAGCAAATATCCATAGACGGTGAGGAAGCGGATTGGGTCACTGACCCCAGAAGCCTTATCAAGAAGGCCAACCTCACGTTTTCAGCCAAGTTCATCTGGATTTTTGTCCTCCATTGCCTATCCCCCACAGCGGCAGCTAATATACTTACCTAGGATAGAGCGGTCTTGGTAGCAGCGATGGTCGCAGGTTTGAGATTGACTTTGCGAAATTGTTGATCTTTGTTATTCATGAGAGGTCTTTCAAAGCCTTTACCACTTACCCATTTGTCTACATGATCTTTCAGTTATGCAGGATTACTACAGTGCCCATCTGGCTCATAGATTTCCTCCGTACTCCTACCAGGTCAGTGGATATTGGACTCATTAGGGATAAGGTTAATGAGGAGGAACCACAGAGGGGGCTTAGAGTAGAGGTGTAACCACTAGGTGAGAACTTGGCAGATACGGTAGAGCAATCCCAAGGGGATGATAATGCTACATCAGAGCATACCGATACCACCCGGTCGATTCTCTTCCGGGCACTAGTAGGGAACCGAGTTCCTCCCGGTCTATGTCTCCATCAGCAACTTGGTACCGCTTGGTAGGGTCCAAAAGTTGGAGGCCCATATGGATACCTCGAATCACCATATCCATCCTTGGATGCAGAGATTCATTGGTGAGGTTGAGGACCGGATTGAGAAGAAGGTAGCTCAGTAGACAGATGATTTCGGGGGTCCACCAGCACCTCAATTCTTTTGAGTTGATAGTCCTCGCACGCCTAGATCACACTATTGATTTGACGACTCTTCAAGCGGATGTGGTGATTCTGAGGGTTTATGTTGATGCCAACTTATACATGAGGGTACCCGAGCCTTAGGCTGCACCTGCGGAGGTTGTTGAGGATACAATGTTTGTTGCACTGGTCACTTTCACTACTGCACCGCCGCCACCGCCACGTGAGCGTGCCAAGAGGCACTGGTCCAGAGAAAGTGAGGAGACTCGGGATAGGAAGAAGGATCATACTGATTTGGAGGCTGCGAGGAAAGCTTCTTTGCTTGATAAGGAGGCCCGACAGATGAGGGCTTGTGAGTTAGATGTTGGGGCGTCTAGCTCCAGGTTTGCAGATGTTGAGAGGACCACCACTGAGGGTGCAGATATTGTTGTAGGCACCACTGATGGTGCCCCTACTGCTGCGAGAGTGGGTTCTGGGAAATCAGACCCACCAGCTTATTGATCTTCAGCGCTATGCGCCTCAGGTTTGCTTCACCTACCACCTTTGCTTTATATTTTTATGCATTAGGGACAATGGCATGTATTTTTTGTTTGGGGTGGGGTAAAAGGAAAGTGAGTGCTAGGGTGAATTCTGATTAGTCCAAATCACGATCCACTCTTGGTGGTTTTCTTGCCTATGTTCTTTTGCCTCAAGAGACTGGTTATTTTCATGTTGAACCGACATTTTTAGTATCTGGTACAAAGTATGAATGTGAAATGTGAAGCATGATAGCTAAATATGAATGATATCCCATTCTAAAGAGAATGCTTGCATTATTAGGCATAGTGAATGTTTAATGTGTTGGATCTAAGCATGACATAAAGTTGCACCATTGCATGACCCTGATCTAACACTCGAACTAGGTGTCCAATAATCTAGTAGGGTAATGAGGTGTTAGAGAGTATGAGGAAATTTGATTGTTCCACTGCTGGTACCTAGCTAGAACTTGACCAGTTAGTCCTGCAAAAAGAAATTTATGTTAGACAATTAGGAAAGGTTCATAGGCCCTTGTTCAAATTAGTCAATCTTTAGCATAAATAAAATAAAACCAAATTAAATTTATCCCTTTTTTATCCAAATATTTTGAGCTTACAATGGACCTTTCTTTTCTACCCCAACTCATCTTCCCTTGGTATTATGTCTTGGCCCTGGTCCCTCCTTGGAAATGTGCACATCAACATAGGCCAAAAGTATAAGTTGAGGGTTGCTAATGGTGAAACCGATCTCGTCTTGGACCTGACCCAACCTTGGGTATTATGTACCTCGACTCATGGTAAAGCCATAAGTTGAGGGTGTCTATTATGAGTAATATCCCAAAAAGTGGGGTTGAAAGGAATAATTTGGAAAAAAATAGTGATGAGGAGAAGTGACTCATTTAAAGTAGAAATCAAGTGAAAAATTTTAAAAATAAAAATAAAAGAAGTGTTTATGTAAGAGTCATTTCCACAAAAGGAGAAAGAAAGGAGAAAACAAGAAAAGGAAGAGAACGACATTATAGACAATAAAAGAGGTAGGACTCTTAGTCATAATGTCAAGGAGGGCAAAAAGTCACTAAATGGACCCATATTTATCAACCCTCACCCAGATACCACTTTACAAGCCAAGAAAGTCCTATCGTGATCCTAAAAGTCTAATATGGTGAACTGAAGCAGTAAAAATAAAGGCAAGCCTATAGCCACAAGTACCAACTAGGTGTGAAGTTATTTTGAGCGTGAGTGTTGAATGATGATCCTATTACCGAAATTTGAAATCACTGTGCGAAAAAGGGGGTGAGATACATTACCCATAGTAATACGACTTAGAGCATCCGCAACCACATTGGCCTTGCCGGGGTGATAGAGGACGCTAATTTTGTATTCTTTCTACAATTCTAACCACCTTGTTTGTCAGAAATTCAACTACTTTTGGGTAAACACATATTGGAGACTCTTATGGTCGGCATAGACATCAATATGGACACCATACAAGTAATACCTCCATATTATGAAGGAAAAAACATGGCCGCTAACTCAAGGTCATGAGTTAATTAGTTTCTCTCATGCACCTTAAGTTGCCTAGAAGTGTAGGCTATCACCTTCCCATGATTCATAAGCACACACTCTAAAACCACTCGGGATGTATCACAATAGACAACCAAACCCTTTGGACCCTCAGGTAAGGTCAACACCAGAGCGGAAGTAAGCCTATCTTTCAACATTTGAAAACTTCTATCACATGCCTCTGAACACTCAAATTTCATACACTTTTAGGTCAAAGTAGTCAAGGGAGATGCAATGGACACAAAACCATCCACACACCTGCGATAATAACTCGCTAAACCCAATAAACTTCTTATATCGGTTGGGGTCAATGGTCTAGGCCAATTTTTCACCACCTCCGGTTTTGTTGGATCAACATCAACTCCATCACTAGAGGATATGACCAAGAAATGTCACCGACCTCAACCAAACCTCACATTTTCTATACTTCGTAAGCAATTGATATTCTTTAAGAACTTGCAACACCACCCTCATATGGTTCATGTGATCGTCCTTATTCGAACATAACAGGATGTCGTTAATGAAGACAATGACAAATGAATCTAGGTAACAACGAAAAACCCTATTCATTAGGTCCATAAACTCCACCAGAGCATCAGTGAGACAAAAGGACATTAATAAGAACTCTTAATGACTATATCTAGTCAGAAATGTCGTATTTGGTATATCCTTACCTCTCACCCTAAGTTGGTGATACAGCGACCTCAAGTCAATCTTAGAAGAGTAGCTCTCCCCTTGGAGTTGATCAAACAAGTCGTCAAACCAGGGTAGAGGATACTTGTTCTTGATTGTGACTTTATTGAGTTGGCGGTAATTAAAACACGTTCTTAAGGACCCATGCTTCTTCTTCACAAACAAAACCATAGCACCCCATTGAGAAATATTAGGTCTTGTGAAGCCTTTGTCTAGTAAATCTTTGAGTTGTTCCTTCAACTCTTTCAATTCGGCCGGTTTATTCCTATAAAGAGGAATCGAAATGAGATTTGTATTCGGTAGCAAACTAATACCAAAATAAATTTACAGTTCGGGAGCAATACCGGAAATATCATTACAAAAGACCTTCGAAAATTCACTCACTATGGGGACTGACTCAATGGGAGGAATTTTAGAGTCTAGATCTTGGACTCTTACAATATGGTATAAACAACCTTTTGAGATCATTTTTCATGCTTTTAGACAAGATATGATACGACCTCTAGTAATAGAGTTTCCCCCCATTCCACTCTACAATGTGTTCATTTGGAAAGTTAAACTTCACCACCCTTCTACAATCAATAGAGGCAAAACAAGCATGCAACCAATCCATTCCAAAAATAATACCAAAATCAAGCATATCAAGTTCCTATATTTCAACATAATAAACTATATTAGGCAACATTATAGGAAAATTTCTATACATTCTTTTTGCAAAAACTCACCCACCGCGAGTTGACACTATAAAAGGTTCATGCAAAATATCGAGCAAAATGTCAAACTTTTTGGCTACTAGATGGGTAACAAATGATAAATTAGCATCAGGATCAAGTAAGTCATATTCATTTATAGAGAAGACTTTCAACTTACCGGTCACCACGTCGGAAGAAGTCTCATTCTCACCCCAAGAGTGGAGAGGTAGAAGTGGTTATTCTTTGAAGCCTCATTTAAAACACTTGCTTGATCTTGACCACTACTCTTGTCTTGACCCCTTACATTAGGGAAATTCCTAACCTTGTGCCCACTTTTACCACAACCAAAACAATTGTCCTCCCCTTAAGGCAATCACTGTAGTACTTCTAGCAACACTTTCCATAAATTGGCTTCTCGGTTGGTGAACTAGTACCTTTTCCCTTCTTAGGACTAGGTTTAGACACAGTATCACCAATAGCCTTAGGGAACTTCAAAGGAACTTGATTAGAAACCCACTTCTTAAATTTAGGCTAGTTTTGTATCTCAATCCTATTCTTTAAAGAACCTCTATCAAAAGATCTTGCCCTCTTAGTATCTGATCTCTTCCTATTAGCCCTTGCCTCTTCCACATGCTTGGCTCACCATAAGACGAGAAATGTTCATTTTGTCATGTAGCATAATTGAATGACACTTCTCTTGCAAATCATTCGACACCCCCATCACAAAGCAGCTCATTTTATCTCTTGGATCAGAAACCAAAAAAGGAGAATATTTTGACAATTTAGTGACTTTCAAGGAGTATTCATGAACACTCATACCTACCCTACTTGGATGATAAAAGTATCCAAGTTTTCTTCAAGTAACCTTCCAAAAAAGTTCAACGACCGAAACCCAAAATGTTGGGGAAAAGAAAGAAACGGGTTTAGTACGCCACTTCTACTAAGTATGAGACCATATGCACACAACTTTGAAAAACATGCTAAGAAAAACAGACATTTGATAAAGTATGCATTTTTTATTTAAAACCTTTATGCACATCAAAGAAGACCATACCGATTATTATTGCATATTCAACAAGACCATACCAATCCATAGGGCATGTTTAATTAAATCATAAGCATGTGCATTACCAAACCAACATCATTAAGTCTTGTCAAGTCAACATACATAGCTTATAAATAGGTACATATTCAAGTAACTTTATCATCAAGTCATATTAACAATAAGCATGAATAAAAGTACATTTCGTTATAAACAAAGCAAGACAATTAGCCATGAACCCCTACAAAGTCAACAAGTTCAATTATCAAGCGAAGCCCCATAACCTTACTCAATCAACTAACCCAACAAGAATCATGACAAATACCCTACTTTACATAACATAACATTTAGATAAACGTTTCATCTTACTTTAACAATATAAACCAACACATATTCATAAGTGAAATAATCAACTTATAGTATCAACAATATGAAAGTTCATCATATATATATCATATATCATTATAAGAAAAATCATACATAAGAACGCCCTCCTAAGACTCCCCTCAATGAAAACTATAATAATCTAGACCGCTTAGGTTATCCTAGTTAGAGTATCATTATTTAATTCATTTTATCTTTTGGGAAAATCTTGCCCAAACTGACATAGACCACATGATCTAGTGTGGAATTCGGTGTCATAAAACCCTACACAAAAGGCAGACTATTTGCCAAGGCAGTACAAAAATATAAAACATAATAACTACATGGATCCACTAGCTAGTATTCCTATGGGGGAAAGATAGATCAAGAACTAGGCGATATAGTTGGGACCCTCTTTATGATACATGCATTGTAGTCTCCAATCTCAAGAGTACTTTAGTTATCCTGCCTTCCCTATGTGGGAAGGGACACTCCTCACTCTAGTTCACAAGGTGCTAAGCTAGAGTTCCTACTTCAAAATGTCTTTAAGCCTTTAATTATCAATCATAGTTTAGTTTATGTCATAAGGTCTAACCCTTGTATAACATCATCATCATCATAGCTCAATAATAATTGCATGAGTATAATTCCTTTAATTACAATTCATATAGGTGAGGTTAGAACATTAAAATTTAGATCATGATAAGACACATTAGTAAATTATTCACCCTCCTTATAACATTTACATCTTAAGCCAACACCACAGAATCATAATCAATACATTTCAATTCAACATCATACCACCTTATCAATCCTAATGCAAGGCATACTCCAATATTAAATCATGACTTAATCATAATTGACCATAATTTGAAGTAAATAATAGAGATCACAAGACTTACCAAGTCTTCTTCATATTCCATAATCAAGGTCATACCATAACCCCTAATTCAAACCAATTTGGGTATATGATATACTGTGGTTTCACGGTATTATTAATACTTTTTCCTTAAGTTTAGTGTGTCCAAAATCCTTTTTGTGCTAATTTTTATATAAGTTTCTCTTTATTTGCAGCAAATCTGTCCAAAGATGATGCAGAGATTTTGAGCGATGAAATGCAGAAGAGACCACCTACGGAGCTTGTGATGGTCTGTCGTGCTTGTGACGGTCCGTGATGGCAGGGTAGTGTAGCTGCTGAAGGAAGATGGGGAAGTCTGAACAAGTGTGGGGTTACGGAGTACATGACGATCTGGGTGTCTATGACGGTCAGTCCTGCAGGTTCATCATGAAGTTCAGAGAAGTAGTCCGAGTATCCATATTCCAAGAGTTTAAGTGTTTTGAAACGAAGACCCTCGACGGACTGTTGTGCCTATGACGGTCCTTCATACTTGCCGTCGAGGGTAATGAAGAGAGAAGAAGAAGAAATTGCACAAGTATGGGACGACGGAGTCCATGACGATCCGTCGTGACCACGACGATCCGTCACGAGGTCCGTCGTGACCACGATGATCCGTCGCGAGGTCCGTCGACCCAACCGCATTTTTACAGATTTCCAGCAAATAGAGTCCTTGTTTAATTAAGTTTTAAATTTTCTATAAATAGTTCGAAAAACCTCGTTTTTGAGGTTAGACTCCGTATTGTTAGACACCTTATTACTAGACACTGTATTGTTAGACTTTCGATTATCATTAGACTTCTTGTGAGATTCTTGATTATTTTTAGATTCTTGCAAGTGATTATTGGTGATTTTTGGTGATTAACCAAGCAAACTTTCGGATTTTACTCTTTCTCATTGAAGTAAGTACATGAATTCTGATATAATATATTTGAATATTGTGATTATGACTATGGGTAACTAAACTCCATAACTAGGGTTGTGGGAACCATAGGCAAATAATGAGGTAAAACCTAACTAAAATAACAATTCTAGAATAGTGTCTTGCTTGTATTAATAATTCTTTCGCTTAGAAGTCTTTTTAACGGATGGCCAACGTTAGAACTCGCCTTAATGCTACTTGCCGGACCAAGGAGATAGATTATAGGAAAAGAATTATCAACATAGATTTAGTGTATACTATATAATAGGCTAGTATTGATTGGTACGAGGTAATAACTTAGTCAAATATCGAATACGATGCTTAATATGAGGTAAAGATAAGGGTTAGAATAGCAACACACGTAGCCGGACCAAGGTACGGAGTGCAATTTTCTAGACGCCGGACCAAGAATTTAGAAATACATAACTTATCACTTTGCATGCAAGATACTAGGAAAGAATTGTTATATTTAAAATTATCAAGTTATGAACCTGTGGGGAACACGTAAACCCTAGTTACTTTGATTAATTGATTAAACTCCAACATTCAAAGCTGTTAATTGTCTCTTTCAATTTCGTTAGTTATTTTCATTCATTTAGAAATAGAAACCCCCCTTTTATTGTTTTTGCTTTCCAAGGAAGTAATTGACCGAACAATAGTAATAAAAGGTTAAAGTTAAGTCTAAACTATTTTCCTCGTGGGAACGATCCCAACCTCACTAGTTGGGTTATTTATTTGAGAAGTAAGTTTGAGCATATCAAATTTTGGCGCCGCTGCCGGGGAATATAGCTTTTAGATTAACTTAAACTTATTACTATAGTTTAGTTAATGTTTTATTGATTTTACTTTGTTTTATTGTTTTTTATTTGTGCAGAACCAACCTCCTTGTATGCCAAATAGACGGAGAGGAAGAGAACCCTTGTTTCCTTACGATCACGAATTAGAGCGTAAACTACGCAACATGAATCGAAACTTGGGAATCAATGATGATGATCCAAACCAGAACATCCCAGCTCCGGATGATGTTGATGGTCAGTTGTTACCCGATGCTCCGGGTGAACACTAACAGAGGGGACAAAATCCCGTTCCACGGCCCCAAGCATACTACAGAGGCTATGATAACATAGCAGACTCTGATGGGCCACTTGTCTTGCCTCTTCTACCCACAGTCCACACCTTTGTGGTAACTAGTAGCCTGATGCAAATGCTCAATGCCAGAGGTTTGTTTTCAGGGCTACCTTCTGAGGATCCACATGCCCATATAGCTAAGGTAAGTGCAGTGTGTAAAAGTTGTGTAGGGAGGCCTGACTTGGACTTAGATGTAATAGGGCTCAGAGTGTTTCCTCTCTCACTGACGGGAGAGGCTTCTATATGGTTCACTGAGCTCCCTTATAACTCAATTTTCACATGGAACCAACTAAGGGATGTCTTCTTAGCACGCTACTATCCGGTCTCCAAGAAACTAAACCACAAAGACAGAGTGAACAACTTTGTGGCACTACGAGGAGAGTCAGTTAGTAGTTCTTGGGATAGATTCACCTCGTTCTTGAGAAGTGTCCCAAATCACCGTATAGATGATGAGTCACTGAAGGAATACTTCTATCGGGGACAAGATGATAATAATAAAGCGGTGTTGGACAGAATAGCAGGTGGATCTTATGAGGAGTGTCCTTATGCTGAGATTGCTGAAAGTTAGAGAAAATCTACCTGAACAATAAAGCTTGGAGTACTAGGAAGTCCGATACCGGGAGAAACACCTTTGCAGTGCATTCCACTCACAACCCAGACACAGATGAGATTCGTTAAGAAATGGCTCAGATGAGAACTGAGCTTGGGTTGATACTAAAACATGTCACTGGGGGTGCAGAAAAGATAAATGCAGTCAACTACTTGTCGAAACCACCGCCACAAAATGATGAGTGTTATTATAAGGAGGATTCCTATGCGGTAAATGAGCAGATTGGGGGTTTCCGACCAAGTGCCCAAGGCTCTGATCAGGAGAATTGGCGCCAAGGTCAAGGGAACCAAGGTCAGAACTATGGTAACTACAACTGTGAGGGTCATTATATCCGAGATGGAAACTATAACCGCGACAACAACTTCAACAGGGGTAACTATGGTAATATAAATGACAGGAATGGGCCCTATGTTCCTCCTCAAAATTGTGAAGTTACTCCTAGGGATGGTGGAGGTAGTATGGCGTGAGTTGAGGATATGTTTCACAAAATGATGAGGAGGTTCGATGATAGTGATGAGCACAATAAAGAGTTGAGGAATGATTTAGCGGGTATTGGGCAAAAAGTCGATAGACATGCAATATCGATTAAGCAACTTGAGTTATAATTGGCCCAATTATCTGCGACTCTGAACACACGGCAACCGGGCACTCTTCCTAGCAACACTGTCCAAAATCCAAAAAATGATGGACATTGTATGGAAATTACTACTCGTGGTGGCAAGCAAACCATTGACCCACCTATGTCGTCTAATGAGAAAATGGTGACAAAAGATACTGACAAAGTGGTAGATGTTGATGGTGAAGTAGAGGATAACAGTGTAAAACATGCTGAAGTGCCAAAAAAGGTAACGCCCATGCCTAGGCCACCACCCCCATTTCCTCAAAGATTATTGAAAAAGACCGGCGATGGTAAATATCGGCGTTTTATAACAATGTTGAAGCAATTTTCTATCAATGTCCCTTTGGTAGAAGCTTTAGAACAAATGCCCGGTTACGCCAAGTTTATGAAAGATCTGGTTAAAAAGAAAAGATCGGTCACTTTTGAGGATGATGATAGAATGCAGCATTGTAGTGCTATTGCTACAAGATCTCTAGTACAAAAGAAAGAAGATCCGGGTGCGTTCACTATTCCTTGTACAATCGGGCTATTACATTTTGCGAAAGCATTATGTGATCTGGGGGCAAGCATAAATCTCATGCCCCTCTTGATTTACAAGAAGTTGGGTTTGGGTGATCCAAAGCCCACTGCGATGCGGCTACTGATGGCTGTTCGAACAGTAAAAAGGCCTATAGGGATACTCCACGATGTGCTAGTAAAAGTGGAGTCGTTCATATTTCCGACAGATTTTGTTATTCTTGATTGTGAAGTCCATTTTGAAGTTCCCATTATTCTTGGAAGGCCATTCCTTGCTAAAGGAAGAGCCTTAGTAGACATGGAAAAGGGGCAGATGAAATTTCGATTGAACAATGAGGAAGTGACCTTTAACATTTGTAGGCCCATGAGGCAGAGTGGTGAGCTCCAATCGGTATCTGCTATATCCTACAACATGGTTGAGACATCCGAGACCCAAATAGAAGAACGTCTAGGTGTAGAAGCATTAGCGGCAGTGATAATGAATTTTGATAGCGATTGCATTGAAGAGTATGAGTCATTAGTCGCGGCTCTTGACCGAGATGATGTTCGGTTTAAACCGAAGAAATATGAGCTAGATATGACGAATCGCGAATCCCCACCCGCAAAACCATCTATAGAGGAGGCTCCAAAATTAGAACTAAAAGCTCTCCCACCTCATCTTAGGTATGAATTCTTACGAAATGGTGACACTTTGTCGGTAATCATTGCATCAGACCGGAATGAACAACAAGTTGAGAGTTTAGTGAAGGTGCTCAAAAGGTTAAAAAGAGCTAATGGGTGGACTATTGCGGATATTATTGGGATCCTTCCTGGCATTTGTTCTCATAAAATCCAACTCATGCCTTATCATAAGCCAAGTATTGAGCACCAGAGACGCTTAAATCCTCCTATGCAAGAGGTCGTGAAGAAGGAAATCATTAAGTGGTTGGACGCCAGAGTAATCTATCCAATCGCCGATAGTAGTTGGTTATGCCTTGTTCAGTGTGTACCTAAGAAAGGGGGAATGACTGTGGTCCCAACGAAAAAAATGAACTTGTTCCAATGAGACCGGTTACTGGATGGAGGGTGTGTATGGATTACCGCAAATTAAATTCATGGACTGAAAAAGACCACTTTCTTATGCCCTTCATGGATCAGATGTTGGATAGACTTGTCGAAAAAGGGTGGTACTATTTTCTTGATGGATATTCGGGGTATAATCAGATTTTTATTGCACCAGAAGATCAAGAGAAAAACCAGTTTTACATGTCCATATGGGACCTTTGCGTTCAAAAGAATGTCGTTTGGGTTGTGCAATGCACCCGCCACATTTCTGAGATGTATGATTTTAATATTTTCTAACATGGTGGAGGATACTATAGAAGTTTTAAAGGATGATTTTTCTGTGGTTGGTGATTCATTTGAGCGGTGTTTGACCAATTTATCTAAGGTCCTTAAAAGATGTGAAGACTGCAATTTAGTACTAAATTGGGGAAAATGTCATTTCATGGTGAAAGAGGGTATTGTTTTGGGTCATCGCATTTTAGAAAAGGGCATAGAGGTTTATCGAGCTAAAGTCGAGGTAATAGAGAGACTTCCCCCACCGATCTCTATGAAAGGTGTGAGAAGCTTTCTTGGGCATGCAGGTTTTTACCGTAGATTCATCAAAGACTTTTCAAAGATTGCACATCCATTGTGCAAACTGCTGGAGAAAGATTGTAAATTTTTTTTTGATGAATCCTGTCTTAAAGCATTCAGTGAGCTAAAATAAAAATTGGTGTCTGCGCCTATCATTATTTCTCCTGATTGGAACAGTCCATTTGAGGTGATGTGCGATGCTAGTGGGGTTGCTCTGTGTGTAGTATTGGGACAGAGAAAGAACAAAATCCTTCACCCCATTTATTATGCTAGTAAAGCCCTAAATGAAGCTCAGAAGAACTACACAGTGATTGAGCAATAACTCCTTGCAGTAGTCTTTGCTTTTGAGAATTTTCGCTCCTATTTGCTAGGTACTAGAGTTATAGTGCATACTGACCACTCATCATTGAGATATTTGATGGCAAAGAAGGATGCGAAACCTAGGCAGATTCGTTGGGTATTACTGCTACAAGAATTTGACTTTGAAGTGATGGATGGAAAAGGAACTGAAAATTAAGTTGCTGATCACTTGTCCCGTCTAGAGGATGAAGCTATGAGAGATTTAGGGGATAAGACTGACATTGATGATACTTTCCCAATGAGCATGTATTGGCTGCTTCACAAGACTTGATCCCATGGTTCACAGATTTTGCGAACTATCTGGCTAGTGATATTGTTCCATCAGACTTGTCTTTTCATCAAAGAAAAAAGTTCATGTACGATGTGAAGAAGTTCTTTTGGAATGAACCAAATTTATTTAGGAGTTGTGCCGACGGGCTTATTCGGTGTTGTGTGCCAAAATGTGAAATGTTGAGTGTGTTGGAGGAATTCCATTCCTCACCCGTTGGTGGACATCATAGCGGTATCCGAACCACTCATAAGATATTAAGATATGGTTACTATTGTCCAACTCTTCATCAAGATGCTCATGAGTTTGCTAAAGCATGTGACAGATGCCAACGACATGGAAGCATTTCAAGAAACCAAGAACTCCCTCTAAACCCCATTCTTGTGATTGAGTTATTTGATGTTTGGGGTATTGACTTTATGGGCCCTTTTATGAGTTCTCATGGAATGAAGTTCATTCTAGTAGCAGTTGATTATGTATCTAAATGGGTCGAAGCCATCTCCCTCGAAAACAATGAAGGGAAGAGTGTCACTACATTCTTAAAAAAAAATATATTCTCTCGTTTTGGCACCCCAAGGGCAATTATTAGTGATAGGGGCTCCCACTTCTGCAACAGATTGTTCAAGGGGTAATTGGAGAAATATGGGATTCTCCATAATGTGGCAACTCCTTACCACCCTCAAACTAGTGGGCAAGACAAATATTGTCAAAAACAGTGAACGCTAGTAGAACGGATTGGTCAAGGAGGCTTGATGATGCTATTTAGGCCTACCGGACAGCGTATAAGACTACCATAGGTATGTCTCCATACCAACTTGTATATGGGAAAGCTTGTCATCTTCCAGTTGAGTTAGAGCATAAAACCATGTGGGCTATGAAAAAGTTGAAAATGGATTGGAGCGAAGCTGCAGAACAACGGTTAAATGGGTTGAATGAACTCAATGAATTTCTCTTGAAAGCTTATGAAAGCTCAGCCCTATAAAAATAAAAGATGAAGAAGTACCATGACAAAAAAATTGAAAAACGAGAGTTTATGGTCGGGGATTTGGTGCTTTTATTCAATTCTAGGTTGCGCTTGTTTCTGGGCAAGCTCAAGTCCAAATGGACTGGTCCTTACTTGGTTACCCAATATTCCCTCATGGAACAGTTGAGTTGGAAACTAAGGAGGGTGTGCGGTTCAAGGTGAATGGACAACGCATAAAAATCTATTTCAGGCATGCTGAATCGGCGAATGAAGTGATTGAGGCATACCATCTTGATGAAGTCTGAGTAATCAGGTGTCCCCAGTCGTGCCGCGACATTAAATCAGGGTCTTGTTGGGAGGCAACCCAATACTTATAGTCTTTTTAGTAATGGTAGCATTTTTCTACTAATGGGTTTTTAAATTTGCAAGAACATCACCAGGAAATTCTACAGAAAATTACTCTGCAGCAGTCACTGACGGATACAGCGGCGGACCGTTACGCCTGCGACGGACCGTCGTTTGAATCTGTCGTGCCAGGTACGTCTTTCTATTATTTTCAAACTAGGGCACGCATGACGGAACCAACAACGGATCGTCACAACTGAGATGGACCGTCGTTGGGGAATCGTCGCGTCATTAATGAGGCGTACCAGACCCGACCCGAATAAAATGTCACCATTTAAACTCCCCAACCCCTCATTTCACCCCCATTCCTTCACTATTCCTCCTATTTCCCTCCCTTTTCAACTTCCAAAATCTCTCCCTCTACCAACAGATCATTGTTCCCCCAAAATCCTCCAAAGCCCTAAAAGTTATCATCTACTAGTCGGAGTTGCTGATATGGGTGTCTTCTCGGTCACCAATTACTTTTTCATCTTGTTTTTCTCCAATTCTCAGGCATGTGTCTCTAATTTCTACTCATTTACCTTGCATTTTTGTTTATCAATTAGTTTTAGCCTAGTTCTTATTGATATGTTCATTTCTTTTATATACATTCTTTCTAACCTAGGTTAAAAATCTTCGAAATTGACGTGTTTACAACCTTAGACATAGGTGCTTTTGCATTACTAGTTTACTAGGTATTTGGGTTAGACAAATGTAGGTCCAAAACACTACAAATTAGATTTGGGTCATGGGGGATGAAATGGGTACCCCAGTTCTGTCACTGATCTACAGAACGAGACCCCAATGATGGACCGTCGTACCTACAATGGACCGTCGTAGGGTCCGTTCCAAAATCCCTAACACCCCACTGCCCAATTTTAGTCAAGTGTCCTCCAAGGGACATATGTGACGGACCGTCATACGCACGACCGTCCGTCCTGCACAACCGTTCTGGTTGTCAGACACCCTGTTCCTGAGGGTCTCTCACTTTTTCTAAGTGTCCTTCAACGGACACATGTGACGGACTGTCGTCTTACGATGGTCCGTCCTGCACAACCATTTTGGTTGTCAAAGACCCTGTTCTTGAGGGTCTCTCACTTTTTCTAAGTGTCCTTCAACGGACATATTACGACGGTCCGTCCTGCACAACTGTTCTGGTTGTCAGAGACCATGTTTCTAAAGGTCTCTCTCCATTTTTCTAAGTGTCCCCAAACGGACGAGTATGATGGATCGTCATACCCATGACAGTCCATCCTGCATGACCGTTCTGACGGTCAGAGACCCCTCTCCTAAGGGCCTCCATATTTTTTTTAAGTGTCCTCTGACGGACACCTACGACGGACCATCATACCAGTGACGATCCGTCCTGCACATACCGTCATACTTTTCAGAGACTCTCCTTCAGGTTTCTCCATATATACATAGTCTAAGTAAGACACGACGGACCCCATGACGGTCCGCCATAGTCACGACGAGCCGTCACCAGTCCCGTCGTGTGTCACTGTTACTATAGAAGTCATTTCATTTTAATTTTTTTGTGTGGTTTTGCTTGTCTTGTTTGCCACTAGTCGTACTAATATTGATCCTTTATAGGTACTATCTACTATGGCACCCAAAAAAGATCAAATCTAAGCATGCGGGCGATTGAAGTTTGTTACCCCGTCTTCCCGCATGGTCATTGGCTCTGATGATGAGCGTGAACCCGTGTACGTGCCCCGAGACACTTCCACCCATTCCCGTGCTTCACGTGCCACCAGAGCCACACCCAAAAAGGTGGCGTCTGGCGTAGTCACTGTCTCCTAGTCTGATGAGGAGCGCACACTGACCGGCACACCTTCTGGGTCAGCCACACATAAGAAGGAGTGTCTAGCTCCTTAGGAGTTTTGTGGTCTGAGGAAGCCTCCGGCACTACTGAGGTTCCCGCACCCACCACCGCTGCAGCATCGGCCTAGTCTGATGAGGCTGACAATTCGGAATCCACATCAGGTTCACCAGCTCAGGCCCTCACCCCGGCAACTGACCAGCCCAACCGGTGGTGTGTCGACGGGCAATTTCAAGTCTACTCCAACGCCAAGTTCCTGACTGACAAAGCAGTTATGACTCGAACACTCACATTGGAGCGGCGGGTCCTTATAGGGAGTCTCCCGATGATGCCTGACATCCACAATCTCTTCACCAGACATCGCCTGGAGTGGACACCACGTCCGTTGGGACGTTATAGTGAAGAAATGGTTCGAGAGTTCGATGCGTCCTACGTAGCGACTCTCCAATCACAGATTGATAGGCGGGCTGCCCCCGCCAAACAGGCTCCACTGGAGCAGGTCCGAGTACGGGGCGTTCAGGTCGATATTTCCCTGCCTGCCATCCGCCGGTTTCTATACGGCGAAGGTGTTGATGCTACTCGGACCCCTCTCACTGCCGAGTTTGACTACCGATGGCAGCTTGTTAAAGATGGTCAGTTCTTGCGCAAGCCATCGCTGAGAGAGACCACCAAGAGGTGGATGGCCCTGCACCTGTCAGTTGATGGAGAGGGTGCCGACTGGGTGACCGAGCCAGTGGGGGCCATCAAGAAGGTCAACCTAACTTACACGGCGAAGTTCTTGTGGTTGATTGTCCGCCACAGCCTTTCCCCCACTGCCACTGATAATATCGTTACATGGGATCGAGCAGTATCGATGGCGGCGATGATAGCCGAGTTCGAGGTGGATTTTGCGTGGCTTCTACAGGCAGTCATGCACGGGAGGGCTTTTAAGGTCACAACTACTTACCCTTTCCTGTGCATGATCTTTTCTCTCGGCAAGTCGCAGGTGTGCCTATATGGCACATTTATCAGCTCAAGACCCCTATGGGCACTGTTGATGTCGGCCTCATCAAAGATGATGCCAATGAGTTGGCTCCATGCAGAGGGCCCCGTCCAGAGCTACCCCAACTTGCTGACGATCTTTCTGATACGGTAGCCCAGGCCCGCACGGCTATGCAGGCGGTGCCCACGGACACTACCCCGGTCGAGTCTATCCCGGGTAGTAGCACTACCCCGAGCTCCTCTTGCACAGCCCCTCTACCCGCGCTGGTCCCGCTTGCTAGGGTCCAAAAGTTAGAGGCGCAAATGGCTACACTTCTG
The DNA here is from genome assembly GCA_032847665.1 of Solanum chilense. Lineage (NCBI taxonomy): Eukaryota > Viridiplantae > Streptophyta > Magnoliopsida > Solanales > Solanaceae > Solanum > Solanum chilense. The sequence goes on along the minus strand of JAPDHL010001909.1, from coordinate 1,294,956 downwards.
CATCATATCTAGTCGTGGATGCAGAGGTCTATTACCGAGGCAGAAGAGCGCTTGGAGTGGAAAATGGTCCAGTATACAGAGCGGAAGATCGCTGAGGTTCACCAGTGCTTGGACGCTTTTGAGTTGCAGGTGCTAGCCCGGCCAGCCCCTCCGGTGGATGTGTCGACTCTTCAGGCTGCGGTCGACAGTCTTTGCGCAGATACTGACACGATCTTAGAGGCTAGGGTGCCTGAGTCTGAGGCCCCTTCTATCGAGCCTGCTGAAGACAAAGTGTCGGCGTCCCTATTCGCCACCTCAGAGATTCCACTACCTCCCCCTCGAGAGCATGTCAAGAGGCGTAGTGGTCGAGAAAAGGACGAGGCACCAGCACGGAAGAATGAGCGTCGTGAGATGGAGGCTGCGATGAGAGTCTCACTTGCTGAGGAAAAGGTGCACCAGATGAGAGCAGGAGAGTTAGAGGCCGGGGCGTCTAGCTCCCGAACTGTGGAGATAGTGGGAGCCATTGTTGATAGTGCGGTTGTTGCTAAGGACACCAATGAGGTTGTCCAGATTGCAAAGGGCGTGGGTTCCGGGGAACCGAACCCACCATCTTGCTGATCGACGGCGCTTTGCGCCACAGGTTTGCTTCACCTACCACTCTAGTATTTAAATTTTTTATGCATTGGGTACAATTGCATGTCTTTTTGTTGGGGGTGGGGTAAATGGAAAGTGAGTGTTAGGGTGAAGTCTGAGTAGCCCAATTCACTATCCTCTTTTGGGGTTTTCTTGCCTGTGTTCTTTTTCCCCAAAAGACTGATTACTTTTTCTGTTGAACCGGCATATCTATATCTTTTGTACATATTTTAATTCTGGAGCATGATGGCTAAAATGATATCCTGATAAATTGGAAAATAATGCACGACTAGGCATAGTAACTGATAAATGTGTGGCTCTAAGCATGACATAGAGGTACACCATTGCATTGCCCTAAGTCTAAAATTCGAACAAGGTGTCTGATAATCTGGTATAGTGATGAGATATCAAATGAGTGTGAGGAAGATTTGAATAGTCCACTATTTGTACTGAGCTAGAACTTGCCTGGTTAGTCCTCCTAAAAGTAAGTTGTAATAGATAATTAGGAAAGGATCATAGGCCCTTATTAAATATAGCCCATTTTTAGCCTAAATAAAAGAAAACCAAATGAAATTTACCCTTCTTTGATCCAAATGATCTGAGCTTAAATTAGACCTTTCTTTTCACCCCAACTAATTTTTTCTGGAAATAATGTGTTGGCCCTGGTCCCTCCTTGGACATGTGCACCTCAGCTTATGCTAAAAGCATAAGTTGAGGGTGGCTAATGCAGTAAACAACCTTCGTTATGGCCCTGACCCAACTTTGGGTATTGTGTACCTTGACTCATGGCAAAGCCATGAGTTGAGGGTGGTTATTATGAGGAATGCTCTGGAAAGTGGGGTTGAAAGAACAAAGAGAGAGAAAGAACAAAAGTAAAGTGACTCAAGAATTATTTGAAAGAAAAGTAAAGAAAAAGAAAAATACACAAGAAATACAAGTAAGAAAAGAAGAGAGTCACTTACACAAATGAAGAAAGAAGAGAAAATAGCAGGGTGAAAGAATATGAGAAACTGGGCGAGATAAAATGATAGAAAGTGGTAGGTTTAGCCGATATGTCAAGGAGGGAAAAAATTCACTAAAGTATACCTAAATATACCCTACCTGACCCTGAGCCTATGTTACAATCTAAGAAAGTCCTATCGTGATCCTAAGGGTTGTATAGGGAACTTAAGCCAGTGAAAATAAGGGCAAGCTTATGGCAATAGGTATGAATGAGTGTGACTTTGTTCTGAGAGCGAGTAATGAAAAGTAATCCTTATACTCAAAGTGAAATCATTGTGTGAAAAATGAGGATTTTGTTTCAAAGTGAGGACACTAGTTGCAATACCATAAATATTAGCATCTCGGTGAGAAATTGAAGATGATAGGTGTTAGTGCATGGTGAGTCTGTGTCATGTTCTGATCCCACATAATTCAAGCCTAATAGTTATAGCGTGCATAGATATGATGAGATTAATCGGGATTGATAGCCAAATGATTGCAAATGATAAAACATGGATACTATTGTACAAAGATTTTGTATTGAGTCATAGTGCATCGCTTGAGGACAAACAACGAATTTTAGTTGAGGGTGTTGATATAGCGTGGTTTCACGGTATTATTAATACTTTTTCCTTAAGTTTAGTGTGTCCAAAAGCCTTTTTGTGCTAATTTTTATATAAGTTTCTCTTTATTTGCAGGAAATTTGTCCAAAGATGAATGCGGAGATTTTGAGCGAAGAAATGCAGAAGAGACCACCTACGGAGCTTGTGACGGTCCGTCGTGCTTGTGACGGTCCGTAGGTGGCAGCGTAGTGCAGCTGCTGAAGGAAGATGGGGAAGTCTAACCAAGTGTGGGGTTACGGAGTCCATGACGATCCGTTGTGTCTATGACGATCCGTCCTGCAGGTTCGTCATGAATTTCAGAGAAGTAGTCCCAGTACCCATATTCCAAGAGTTTTAGTCTTTTGAAACGAAGACCATCGACGGACTGTTGTGCCTATGACGGTCCTTCATACTTGCCGTCGAGGGTAATGAAGAGCGCAGCAAAAGAAATTACATAAGTATGGGATGACGGAGTCCATGACGGTCCGTCGTGACCACGACGATCCGTCGCGAGGTCCGTCAACCCAGCCGCGTTTTGATAGATTTCCAGCAAATAAAGTCCTTGTTTAATTAGGTTTTTATTTTCTATAAATATTTCAAAAAACCTCGTTTTTGAGGTTAGACTCCGTATTGTTAGACACCTTAACTGTATTGTTAGACTTTTGATTATCATTAGACTTTTTGTGAGATTCTTGATTACTTTGAGATTCTTGCAAGTGATTATTGGTGATTTTTGGTAATTAATCAAGCAAACTTTCGGATTTTACTCTTTCTCCTTGAAGTAAGTACATGAATTTTTATATAATATATTTGAATATTGTGATTATGACTATGGGTACCTAAACTCCATAACTAGGGTGGTGGGAACCATAGGCAAATAATGAGGTAAAACCTAACTAAAATAACAATTCTAGAATAGTGTCTTGCATGTATTAATAATTCTTTCGCTTAGAAGTCTTTTTAACGGATGGACAACGTTAGAACTCGCCTTAATGCTACTTGCCGGGCCAAGGAGGTAGATAATAGGAAAAGAATTATCAACATAGATTTAGTGTATACTATCTAATAGGCTAGTATTGATTGGTACGAGGTAATCACTTAGTCAAATATCGAATACGATGCTTAATATGAGGTAAAGATAAGGGTTAGGATAGCAACACACGTAGCCGGACCAAGGTACGGAGTGAAATTTTCTAGATGCCGGACCAAGGATTTAGAAATACATAACTTATCACTTTTCATGCAAGATACTAGGAAAGAATTGTTATAGTTAGAATTATCAAGTTATGAACCTGTGGGGAACACGTAAACCCTATTTACTTTGAGTAATTGATTAAACTCCAACATTCAAAGATGTTAAGTGTCTATTTCAATTTCGTTAGTTATTTTCATTCATTTAGAAATATAACCCCCCCCCCCCTCTTTTATTGTTTTTGCTTTCCGAGGAAGTAATTGACCGAACAATAGTAATAATAGGTTAAAGTTAAGTCTAAACTATTTTCCTCGTGGGAACGATCCCAACCTCACTAGTTGGGTTATTTACTTGACACGGCCGCTTTACTACTTATTTGAGAAGTAAGTTTGAGCGTATCAGTATACATCATGATAGATCAATAAATAACATTATAACATGGCTAGGAGAATCACTACATCACAATTCAATACTAGATCATAGCTTAAGATAAGATACTTAGGTCAATTCACTTCCTAACCTAGATCATCTTCTCAAGAACTAGAATGAAATACTACAAATCACTAATATGTTCATGATTAGTGTAAAAACATCATTAAATATCAATTCAACCAATAACAAAGTAAATTGAACCAATTATAACCTAATTCATGTGAATATCCATATCAGGGTTAAGGGCTAAGGGTAATCATCTACAAACTAGACAAAACCATCAATATATAGCATAATTAAGTTAAAATACATGTTAATATATTCATTATCCAATATAAAACATAAACCAACCAATTCATAATATAGTTTTTGAGATTGAGAAGAACCCACATGAAAACCCAACTCTTGAAAATACTTTGAAGGAACCCTTTGAGGAAACATGTCTCATTTAATTAGATCTAATACCTCAACATTTGATGAAGATTTGATTGTGAAATAATCCCTTACCAGCCCCCAAATACCTCCCCTAGCCAGTCTTCAATGGTATCTTCCAATAGAGGGACAAAGAAGAAAGAAGGAAGAGATTTTGTTTTGAGAGTTTTAATTAGTCTAACGGGGTTGGGTTACTTATATGGGGGTTAATTAACTTAATTAGGATTCCCAAATATAATAACTAACCACAAAACCACTTAAATAATTTTTTAGGACTTAACGTGCAGGAAATTGCAATACCATCAACGAAACCATGATGGATGGATTGTGGGTCAGTCGACGGCCCAGGCCCCTCTGTACTACACATCCATCATCCTTGTCAGATATTGTTCAGGTGAGGGACTCAAACAAAATGGTTTAAGTGTTGGTCAATGGTTGGCATCGATTGCCCTTTTGTGGGTGCATAGTGCCCAGGCAGTGTTGTCACCAACGTGCAAGGGTCCTCCTCAAGGGCCCTTGGTTTGTCCTTGGAGAGTTGTACATGGATGTTTTGACCATGAATTAACTTCAACACATGTTAGCTACCCTTCCACAAATTTTCATGTATTTCTGACATCTAAAAACTAGTCAAATAGGATTAGGCACGCTAGTACCTCCTAGAACTAGTTTCCCGACGTCATGGATGTTCATAGACGTTTTTGTGCCTAGACATCCTAAATGACTTAGAAACATAAGAATAGGCCTTAAAAAGTCTCTAGAACTTATGACACTTGTGTTAGGCTTAAAGACACGCCTTCAATATTCAAATTGTTACATATCCCATAAAGCCATGCATGTGCAATGCATAGTCAAGGTCACATAGCCTTGCCCATGCTAGTACACCTACCAAGTAATACTAGTTAATGGCATACATAACATGCTTCACATACATATAAATTACATGCATTGTACACTACACCATTTTAGGCCTACACTTACACTAAATCTGAGCAACGCTTGAAAAGTGTTGCCTAAAATACTTTTGGTAGCACTTTTTAAATGTAGCCTATTTTTTAACTTTTGGCAACGATAATATTGGAAACACTTATAAAGTGTACCCTTTAATAATATAGACTATACTTTATAAGCGTTGTCATAGTATGAAATAAATGGCAACAATTATGTATATATATGGCCACACTTTTAAAGGGTCCTATTTTTATAATTGTAAAAACAACACTTTAGAAGTGTGGCCTAAAATTTTTCGCTAAAAAATTACGTTCCCTCCAACATTTTCAACTCTACCTCACATTATTTTTGGCCAAAAAAAATTAATAAAACATTATTAAGATCTTTTCTATATTGGAATTGGAAACAAATTGGGGTTTAGAACACAACGCTGAAGAGTAAAACACAACGTAGGTTCTTTCCTATATGAAAAAGCACACAATTTCTCTTCTCCAAAACTTCAAATCGAAAAGTAGAAGCTGAATATCGAAGAGAGGAAGCTGAAGACTAAAGAGAAGAGCTAAAAATTGAAAGAGATGAGTTGATTCTCTACTCCAAAATTGGAATAGCTTAGTTGAGCTGATCTGATGCTGACGAACTAGGGATCGATCGAGGAACTAAAGCTGAAAACAAATTTCGCAAGCGTAAGTACCAATTTCGTACAGCTAAAATTCCTTTTCACTCTCCTCTAATGATCTAGTACTAAAAATAGTCAATTAATTGAATTTTTGTTTTCTGTTTAGAAGTAATTGATTAGTTTGGGGTTGTTATTTCTGAAATTTCAAATTAGTGGAAGAGATTGAAAAAAATCGAAACGTCAAAATTAGCCCTAGGAATATTGAGTTGAACAGATATGTTTTTCTTTAGAGATACAAGTAAATGAAGACATTATTATAAACATGGGTAAACCTTTAGAAGATTAAAGAGAAAATCTGAACATATCTTTCTTTGCTAATGTGTTACAGTCCGTGATTATTTTTAAAAAATTATTTAGATATTTGTAGTCTTGTTAATCGATTATCAGTCCTTTTCTGCTTAATTTTGACTTGTTGCTGCTAGTTTACAGAGATGGAGAAAGTATAAGCCTCAAAGAGATAAAAAATGAGATTGTTGATCTGGAGAAAATCCCAATCGAAGAAGTATTTGAACAACTGAAATGTTCGCGAGAGGATCTAACTTCAGACGAAGGAGCAACAGATTTCAAATCTTCAGACCGAACAAGTTGGAAGAGAAAAAAGAAAGAAAAATACTGAAGTTACTTGGGTTTATGTAGAATCATCTTTCATAGATTATGGAGATGGCGGCTATCATGGCCATTGCACTGGCTACTAGAGATGGAAAGCCCGCAGATTGGAAAGATTTTGTTAGTATTGTTTTCTAGCTGGTGATCAATTTAACTATCATATTTATTGAAGAAAACAATGTTGGAAGTGCCGTCGCAACTCTTATGGCTGGACTTGCTCCCAAAATGAAGGTTCTTAGAGATAGGCACTGGAGTGAACAACAAGTTGCTATTCTAGTGCCTAGTGATATTATAGGTGTCAAGTTGGGAGACATTGTTCCTGCTGATGATCGCCTTCTTGAAGGTGATCCTTTAAAGATTGATCAATCTGCCTTACAGGAGAATCTCTTACCTTGACAAAGAATCCTGGAGATGATGTTTTCTCTGGATCAACCTCCAAACAAGTTAAAGTTTAAGTTGTAGTCATTGCCATAGGAGTTCACTTTTTCATTGGCATGACAGCACACCTTGTTGACAGTACAAACAATGTTGGTCATTTCCAGAATGTGCTAACAGCCAAAGGAAACTTTTGCATCTGCTTTATTACTATAGGTATGCTGGTTGAGATTATTGTCATGTATCCAATCCAGCACAGGAAGTACATGGATGGAATTTACAATCTCTTGGTGCTCTTTATTGGTGGTATTCCCATTGCTATGACTAATGTGTTGTCATAAACTATGGCTGTTAAATCCCATAGGCTCTCCCAGCAGGGTGCCATCACCAAGATAATGAGTGTTATTAAAGAAATGGATATAATGGATGTGTTGTGTAGTGACAAGACTGGTACCTTGACTCTTACAAGTTGAGTGTCGATAGAAGCTTGGTCGAGGAGTTTTTTCAAGGAGTAGATAAAGAATATGTGCTCCTCCTCGTTAGTTTTTATGTTGTCTTGGTTTCTACTATCACTGCATGTTGCTTACAAGTATTTGTTGCTCGTATAATTCCTCCACAACGACTATTTAGGATAATGGTTGTTGCTGCATTATTACAGGTTTTCCTTGTAGGTTGAAGGGACTGGTGGCTATTCTTAACTTTTAGCGACGACTATACATATGAAAGAAGAATCCCATAAGAAATCTCTTTTGCAGTTTTAGATGGATCCAAGAGAATTTATAGGTAATAAAAATTCATTCATATCCCTTTACAAATAGGTATCTCATTTACTTATATCATAGTGCGATTTTTGGTTCAATGTTAATCTTTCATACCTTTGCATGTATGGAAATACAAAGACCAGTACTTCTTTTTAATTTGAAAGCAAAAATATGCTACAATATGTAAGTCTATGTTATAGTCATTAAGTTTCTAGCTATTGAAGTTGTCAAAGGGAAAAAAAGTAGTATTGAAGTGTTGTTGTTACACTACCCCTAAAATACTAAATGTTTCTATCGTAGCTTGTGGAACTCCATGCACATTTTAAAGTAGTTCTACCTGTAGTTATCTCCAACAATTCAAGATAATAGTCATTTAAAAGGGGTTGTGATTTCATAGTTCTATATATCTGATCTATGTAACGTACTTTTGATATTCTTCAGTTCAATCAGATATCTTCAGGTTTTACTTTTTTACTCTTTCATTCTATAGCCAAGTTTGTTTTTTCATGTGTATCTGTTATCTTTTTTGTTCTGTTGATACACTGTACTAACTCTTAATTATTTATGAGTGAAGGACTATAATATATCTGCAAGTTGTATGACTTTGACGTTAGATATTACATCTATGAGATTTAAAAGTGATAATATTATATTATTTTTTCCATTCACAAGCATATCAATTGATCAGTGTTTATGGAAATAAAGGGAGCACAGATCCACATGCATAAGTTTAAATTGTACTTTTCACTCGTCCCTAAAGAAAAAGTAAACAAGAAAATAAAAATATAGAGGTTGGTTCCATTGAAGCTCGTGTAAGTATATGTTGAAACTCTATTTTGAATAATCCCTTTTTGGGATAAGAGTTTGTTTGTTTTTACCATTGTTATTGTTGTGATAGATCAAATGACATGAGTATAGAAATTGAGCTGGACAAGATTCATCTATGTTGTATTCACTTCAATGTTAATCTCTTTGAAGCTCATTGTGAAACCATTTTTTGTGTGGGTGAGAATGTTAACTCTATTATGACAATTTATTATTGGGATGTGGGTTTTTTTCTTATGAAATTCTTTGTTGTTCTGTTAGTTTAGTCGCATAGGTATAGGATTTGAGCTAGAATGAGTTCATGTATCTAATATTCACTTCAGGGCTAATCTCTTCAATGTTTATTATGACAATTCCTTTTTCGGATTTGGTTTTCTCTATTCTTTTTTTGTCCATTTGTTAGTTTAAATTACATAGATTTAGAATTTGAGCATGAATAGGTCTTTTTTGCTTTTACCATTTTTGATGTTCTGATAACTTCAATGACATAATTATAGAATTTGAGCAGGAAAAGGTTTGTGTATTCAACATTACCTTTAATGTTAATCTCTTCAAAGTTCACTGTGAAAATACAGTTTTGGGATGTGGGTCTTCTGGATTTTACAATTCTTTTGCTTTTCTGTTAGCTTAAGTGGCACAGGTATAAAATTTGAGCTCGAATAAGCTCATGTTCTGATGTAGAAATTCAATTGGCAGTGGATGTCTTTAGTAGAGTATTGAACTTTGTCTCTTTAATATCTATGATTTGATTCCTTTTATTTGATTATTCATGTATTTTTTCAGTTTAAATCACATCAAACTTTACTATGAAAATCTCTTTAGGGATGTGGCCTTTTTCTTGCTTCTTTTTTTTGTTGTTCTATTAAGTTAAATGACATGTGTACAATTTAGTTCAAATAGGTTCATATATTCACTTTAGTGTTAATCTCTTCTTGCTTCACCGTGAAATTACCTTTAGGGATGTAGTTTTTAAATATTTTCCCCCATGTCTTTCCATTCCACAAACTTAAAAAACATAGTATAGAATTTTAGTTGGAATAGATTCATGTATTGGCATTCACTTCATTGTAAATACGTTTTAACTTCCTTGTGAAGATTCCTTTTTCGTATGTATTTTTATTGATCTTTGCTCTTTCTTGTTGTTTTGTTAGCTTAAACTACATGATATATTGTTCATGACTCATTAAAGTTTGCCTTTATAAACCTGCTGCGAGGCTTTCTCATTATGTTTTCTTTGCCTCTGTTTATGTGTGAATAAGTCAAAACAAGAATAAGTTTATTTCGAAACTAATCCTGTTTGGTTTAAGATCTCTTGGTTGTCTTTTTCTTGTCGTCTTAGCTTGAATCCTTAGTTTGTGATTAGTCACTGCTCTATTTAGTTCTTCTTGTTGAATATTTAGTCTCTACATGAATTCCTATAACTTTGTTTTCTTCCTCACTAATGATGACGTCAAAAAGAGAAGTTTCTTGATCCTAAATGTGATCCTCTTTCACACACTATGATGTGTCTACTAAGGTATTTGAGGCAGTGCTACCAGAGTCAATTGAGTCTAATTTGATTCAGATACAACATTCTTCTGAAAGTACACATTAAGACAATTTATTTTTCGAGTTCTTGAAATGCCCTTTTTATATTCCCATCTTCTGTTTTGTCTGCTTGCTGCTCTTTAGCTAATCAATAGAACTCTCATTTTTCTTTATTCTCTTGCTAGTTCGTTCTTATTTTTCTGTTCCCAGAAAGCTACCGCAATCCATTACTCTCGTACTAATGGGTTGTGGCTTATATTTGTCTAATGTTGGTTATCGTATTTTCTTTGGAATGTTGGTGTATATGCTTTTCTCTCTAGTGCTCTAATAGGTATAGCAAGGATCTGGATGCGTATGTCACCATGCTCTTGGCTAATTTCTGGTATGAACCTTCATCTTTTTAACCATTTTTCCTAATTTGCATGCGTCGTTGTCTTACTCGAGTTCTTTTTGCTTCACTCATGCTAATTTTACGTGATTATTAGTGTGTTTTATTTTTTAAAAACAAATAGAAGTGTATCATCATTGGTATTTGCTATTTTAAGCGGTTTTTGAACTGCGAACGACAAAATCAGAAAGATATAATAATGATTTAGTTTGTGATTAGTCACAGCTAACAATCATATTCGAAGGACAACTTTAAATGATCTCCTCTTTGATTCCATCAACATCACTATAATATTGTTATTCAAAGAGAGAATCCTGAAGACATCCCCTCCAGTTAAAATTTGTTATGTTCTTTGACGTTTAAACATGGGAGGAGGGAGACCTATGACATCATTAAAACGACAATCACAACTGTCTTCAAACCATAATCATAACAGTGCAACCTTGAACTCACACTCATCTCCCCAGTCAGTGACTTGCTTTCATTGATAAGTATGCTTCTTATTTGTCTTGATGTTTTGGCTTATAATTCCATTCCTAACTCTTCAAGTACAATCAAGCTACCATCACCTATGGAGAATCATAGTTTCATACATATGATAACATTGGCTAAGAATGCAACGTAGATGATGAGAAGCAGAGGAAATTTTTGTTAAGAAATTGTCACCTTCACAATTCATAGTTTTGTCTTGCTTGATTTTGATAATTGCTTTTCTTAGTACTCTGCTTCTGTCATCTACCATCCAGAGGATTAACTAGCTCAATCTTCACTCAGTTTTTCTAGCCTATTATTTGAGGCAGAGCTATCTTTCCCTAGATATCATGTGGGCAAGATAGCTATATAAAGTTTGACTCTTCTGAGAGATGTATAAGCTCATGAATTTAATTGTAGATGGATAACTACTCTGATATCTTGGAACTTATTTTGATAAACAAGGTTTTGAACACCTTATGGCTATTACTTCACAATTTTGACATATTTATTTAGCAATAAAATAGAAATATTGACGTTATGAATCCATTCTCTATTCAAGTAGTGTAAAAATTACATCTCAGTAGTTTGATTTTCTTTGAACAATACAGTATGTAGTTTTCCAAGTTCTTTAGTAGTAATTACACTTTGCAAATTGAGCAATATTATCTCTAAACATTAAATTGAGAGTAACAAGAGTAGTAACCTAGAGAAAGTAGTGAATAACAAATATTTAAAGCATGAATGATTATATAAACTACTGCAATCTAGACTTTTTGCCTCTTCAATAAATGTTGCAATATGGAACTTCTTGCCTATTCTATAACCATCGCAATATGATTTGTGTAGGGGAATGGAGGTGAACAAATTTGAAGTGGATGATGAAGAGTTTTTGAACTATTGTAAAAGATTGAATACATTATATTTGATTTTGTGAAATATATTTATTGGTGGAATATATTGAACTATTGTGTACACATTTAGAATATTGCTTTATAAGTATGTGTATGTACTCAACACATTTTATGTTTTGAACTTTATGGAAAATATATAAAATTGAATTACTTATTAGCTAATGCTTTAGATTATTTATTGCAAAACAATATTGGTGTATTTTAGTTAGAAATTATGGCATATTAATTGTGTATGCATATGGAAAAGACTACACTTCAAAGTGTTGTCATATATTATATATTAAAGGCAACACTTCATAATTGTGGGAAATATGGTAGCAAAGGCCACGCTCAAAAGCGTGGCCTTTTTGCCTTTTGGCAATGCTTTTAAGCGCATCTGCTAAACTCTATGGTTACAGGGCTTTCAGCCACCCCTGAAAAAGTGTGGCTTAAAGTCAGAAAGTGTGACCTTTTATCAAAGGCCACACTTTTTCATAGTTTAGTCCACATTTTTCTAGGGTGGTTGTAGACATAAAAGGTTCTAGTGGTAGTAAACATTTGGTGGATATGATCTCAACCATTCATTAGACACCATGAGCCTTTACTACATTGTAAGCATGCATAATGTGTGAGTGTGTGTGTACAATAGTCAACATGATCACACAATGCCTATCAACAACACATCGAGGCATCCACCCTCTTAAGACCACAATGCCCAATGAAGCATAGACCACACAACACAATTTATCATAGGAGGCAAGCTAACTTCATATTACACTTTAAGACTCCTAACCTTAGCTATTCACGTATTCAAATAGGGGTACATAGGTAAGGGATTATTAACCATTATAACTCATCAATAGCAGCACCTATTCTTTACCTAAAAATATATACATACACATGATTATACAATAGTCATACAACCTAAATCACAATTAGAATAGGAGAGTAGGCATAAGCTTAAAATAGTGTGATCATCATAACCACGCACTATATATTCATCAATTTTCTTTCAAGGCCATAGTCAACACATTTATAATGACATTAAAGTAAAAACCTCCACCATAATTTGACCATACCACACAATGCCATACAACCTTCATCAACTATTATAATATATAAAAGTAGAGGAAATAGTCATTCCTACCAATTCATCAATCTTTGATCACCATTGATTAATACAAGCCTTTCATCCAAAATTAACGTATAAGGATATATCTAAACATACATTAACTTAAACAAAACCATACTCAAATCCCTACAAGATCATGATACCAACATAGACACTAAACTAGAAATTCAATAAAGAGTAGAGGAAGTAGGCAATCTTAGCAGTTTCCCAAAGCCTTGATCATCAATCATATTTAATAAATAATGTTTATGTTATAGATAAAGAAATCATTACTCAAAAGGAATCATGCTTCATATAACCAAAAATCGAGATCACATCACATACATAGCATTTATCGATCAATAGCCTAGACGAACCTATATCAATTCATACCAATCCTTCTTTACTTTGGTCATACAAGATTTATAACCACAATTCAACCATGATATTAACCTAAGCAATAGCTACAATCATCTTTACCAAATTGAATCCCACATTTATGCATTATAAACTCAATGTTACAGTGAACAAATAGAGACATAGCCTAGTCTTGTTCAAATCTTCATATATTGATCCACATGTATAATTCATCAAAAATTCATCATTAATATACATAATAAACAGTATACAAAAGAAATTCAACATAATAAAATCAGAAATCCACCAATAACAAGCCACGATCACTATGCCCATGCATACACTAAATCGAGTATTGGAAGGGACATGGGTTCACAATGCCATTGGATTGAAATTCAAGTTACAAAAAATACATTATCATAAATTCATCATGATTAAGCTTTTGAAAACCTTTTTAGAAAGAACTCATGGCTATATTGAAGAAGAAGAAGTTTGGTCATTAAATCTCTTTTGAAAACATTGAGAAGAACTCTCTAGATGGAAGATTAACTAGAGATGAAGGATTATCATATCTTAATATAGAAGAAAACCTCTAAAACTTTATGAATAATCCATGGGAATCCAAGATCCAAGGTGTTCTTGAGCATCACCTTCAATGGAGGTTTCTAGAGAGAATATTTTTGGAGTGAAAGTCTAATATTTCTGAAGAATGGATTGGGAATGGGGTTTTAGACTTGGGAAAGGACCTTAAACTATTTAATTTACTGTATAAACCATTTAAGATCAATCCATATTAATAAATAATGGAATGGAATTTATTTTGAATACCAATCTTTACCAGCCCACCAAGGACCACGGCCACCTTCACAAATCGTGAAGGTAGTTCATGACCCTTATGATGGTCCGTGGTCCTTGTGGCACTGTCTCTGATACGCTCAAACTTAGTTGTCAAATAAGAAGTAAAGTGGTCGTATCAAGTAAAGAACCCAACTAATGAGGTTGTGGTCGATCCCATGAGGAAAATAGTTCAGACTTAACTTTATTCTATTATTACTATTATTTAGTCAACTATTTCCCTAGAAAGTAAAATAAAAAAAGGGGGGTTTTATTTATAAATTAATGAAAATAATTAACTAAATTAAAGTAAACAACTAACAGATTCAAATCTCGGAGATTAATCAATTAATAAATGTAACTAGGGCTTAAGTGTTCCCCACAGGTTCCTAACTTGATAATTCTAACTATAACAATTCTTTCCTAGTATCTTGCATGTAAAATGATAAGTTATGTATCTCTAAATCCTTGGTCCGGCATCTAGAAAATTTCACTCCGCACCTTGGTCTGGCTACGTGTGTTTCTATACTAACCCTTACATTTACCTCATATTAAGCATTGTATTAGATATTTGACTAAGTTATTACCTCATACCAACCGACACTAGCCTATTAGATAGTGTACACTAAATCTATGTTGATAATTCTTTTCCTATTATCTACCTCCTTGGTCCAACAAGTAGCATTAAGGAAAAAATATAACGTTGGTCATCCGTTAAAAAGACTTCTAAACCAAAGAATTAACAATACATGCAAGACACTATTCTAGAATTTCTATTTTAGTTAGATTTACCTCATTATTCACCCATGGTTCCCACAATCCTAGTTATGGAGTTTAGCTACTCATAGTAATAATCACACTATTCATATATTTAATATAAGAATTCATGCACTTATTTCAATGAGAAAGAATAAAATCCAAAAATTCACTTAATTAATCAACAAAAGCACCAACAATTAATTCCAGAAAAATTTTATCAATTACTAAAATTAATCCTTCAATTCTTGAACAAGAGAACTAAAGATTATCGAAAAGTCTAAACAAAAGTCTCCCCAAAAGTCTAACCCCAAAAACGAGATTTTTTGAACTATTTATAATAAAAACAAAAACATAATAAAAGAAGGATTCGAATTACTGAAAATCTGTCCAAAGACGTCTGAGTCGACGGACCTCGTGATGGACTGTAGTGGTCACGACGGGCCGTCATGGCCTCCGTCGTCCCATACTTCACAAACTCTTCTGCTGCTTTTTTCATTGCCCTCAACGAACAGGTATGACGGACCATTCCAATCACGATGGTCCGTCGAGGGTCTCCGTTCCATAATACTTTAAATTCTTGGAATTTGGGTACTGGACTACTCTCTGATCATTATGACGAACCAGATGGACAGACCATCGTGGCTATGAGGGTCCATCATGGACTTCTGTAATCTCACACTAGGTCAGACTTTCCCATCTTTCTTCAGCAGCTTCTCTCCTCAGTACGATGCCACATACGGACAGCACAGACTTGATGGACCGTCATAACCTCCATAGGTGGTCTCTTTTTCATTTCTCGCTCAAAAACTTCCGCATTCATCTTTGGACAGATTTCCTGCAAATAAGGAGAAACTTAGATAAAAATAAATATAAAAAGGCTTATTGACACACACTAAACTTAAGGAAAAGGCATTAAAAGTACCGTGAAACCACGGTACATCAAGCGACGCACTATGACACACTACAAAATCTTTGTACAAGAGTATCCATATTTTATCTTTCGCAATAATTTGGCTATCAATCCCGATCATTCTCATCATGTTTATGCATATTATCACTATTAGGGTTGAATTATGTTGAACCAGACCATGACACAGACTCACCACGCACTGACACCTATCCTCTTCAATTTCTCACCGGGGTGCTAATATTTCTGGTATTGCAACTAGTGTCCTCACTTCAAAACAACATCCTAATTTTTCACAAAATCATTTCAGTTTGAGAATAAAGATTACTTTTCAACACTCACTCTCATAACAAATTCACAACTCATTCATGCATATTGCCATAAGCTTGCCCTTATTTTCACTACTTTAAGTTCACCATACAACTCTTAGGATTACGATAGGACTTTCTTAGCTTGTAACATAGGCTCAGGGTCAGGTAGGGTAGATTTAGGTATACTTTAGTGACTTGTTACCCTCCTTGACATATCGGCTAAACGTACCACCTTTTTATCGTTTTATTTCACCAATTTCTCAACTTTCTTTTTATCTTGTTGTTTTCCCTTTCTTATCCGTATATGTAAGTGACTTTTTTTTAATCACTTCTGTTTTGTTCTTTCTTTCTCTTTATTCTTTCAACCCCACTTTCTGGATTATTCCTTATAACAGCCACCCTTAACTCATGACTTTGCCATGAGTCAAGGTTCACAATACCCATGGTTGGGTCAGGGCCACGACAAGGTTGTTTTCTGCATTAGCCACCCTCAACTTATTCTTTTGGCATAAACTGAGATGCACATGTCCAAGGAGGGACCATGGACAACACATTGTTCCCAGAGAAGATCAGTTAGGGTAAAAAAGAAAGATCTGTATTTAGGCTCAAATCATTTGGATCAATACGGGATCAAGATTGACTATTTCGAACAAAGGCCTATGATCCTTTTCTAATTGTTCATTTTGGCTTACTTTTAGCAAGACTAACCAGGCAAGTTCTAGCTCAGTCAAAATGGTGGATCCTTAGAATTTTCCTCACACTCACTTGACATTCATTACATTCCCATATTATTAGACACCTAGTTCGAGTCTTAGATCCAAGGTCATGCAATAGTGTATCTCTATGTCATGTTTAGAGACACACAATTATCAATTATTATGCCTAGTTATGCATCATTTTCATATCGGAATATATATTTTTTTTAGACATCATGCTTCAGAGTTATACTATGTACACAAGATATAACATGCCGGTTCAACAATAAAAGTGATCAGTCTTTTGGGGAAAAAAGAACACATTCAAGAAAACCCCAGAAGAGGATCGTGACTTGGGCTACTCAGACTTCACCCTAGCACTCACTTTCCATTTACCCCACCCCCAACAAAAAGATATGCAATTGCCCCCAATGCATAAAAAAATTGAAGTACGAGAGTGGAAGGTGAAGGGAACCTGAGGCGCAAAGTGCCAGCAATCAGCAAGTTGGTGGGTCCAGTTCCCTGGAACCCACTACCTTTGTAGTCTGGACACCCTCAGTAGTGTTGTCATCAGCAACAGCACTATAAGTCGTTCCTCCCATTGTGTCCACATCTCTGGAGTAGCAGTGAAACAGGACGGACCAGGTGATGGCTCGTCGTGAGTATGACGGACCGTCATGGGGTCCTTCATGTCTTACTTAAACAATGTTTATTTAGAGACCCTCAAAAGGATAGTCTCTGACAGGTATGACGGATAAGCAGGATGGACCGTCGTGATAATGACGGTCCGTTGTCGATGTCTGTCGTGGGGCACCTAGAAAAAGTATGGAGACCTTTAGAAGAGGGGTCTCTAACCATCATGATGGTTGTGCAGGATGGAACATCGAGTGTATGACGGTCCATCGTAGATGTCAGTTAGCTGACACTTAGGACAAAAAATGGAGACCCTTAGGACAAGGGTCTCTGACAACCATGACGGTTGTACAGCGGACCGTCGTGGGTATGATGGTCCGTCGTAGATGTCCGTCAAAGGGTACTTAGAAAATAAATGAAAAAACGTACCTGGCATGACGGATTCATGTGACGGCCCGTCGCAAGCATGACGGTTCGTCGAAGTATCCATCAGTGAATGTTGCTGAGTGATTTTCTGTAGAATTTCCTGGTGATGTGCTACCTGCAAATTTAAAACCCATTAGTAGAAAATGCCACCATTACTAGAAATAAAACTAAAGTTGGGTTAGAGGATACGTATTGGGTTGCCTCCCAACCAGCGCCTGATTTAACGTCGCAGTTCGATTGAAGACACTTGATTACTCAGACTTCATCAAGAAAACAGTACCATCCTTTTCCAGCAAGTCTATCCAACATCCGATCCATGAAGGTCATAGGAAAATGGTCTTTTTCGGCCCATGCATTTAATTTACGATAATCCATACACACCCTCCATCCAGTAACCGGTCTAATTGGAACAAGTTCATTTTTCTCATTGGGGACCACAGTCATTCCTGCTTTCTTAGGTACATATTGAACAGGGCATACCTAACTACTATCATCGATCGGATATATTACTCCGGCATCCAACCATTTAATGATTTCCTTCTTCACGACCTCTTGCATAGGTGGATTTAAGCATCTCTGGTGCTCAATACTTGGCTTATGATCAGGCATGAGTTGGATTTTATGAGAACAAATACCAGGAGGGATTCTAATAATGTCCGCAACAGTCCACCCAGTAGATATTTTGAACCTTTTTAGCATTTTCACCAAACTCTCAACTTGTTGTTCATTCAGCCTGATGCAATGATTACAGGCAAAGTGTAACCATTTCCTAAAAATTCATACCTGAGATGAGGTGGAAGAGCTTTTAGTTATAACTTTGGAGCCTCCTCTATAGATGGTTTCGTGGGTGGAGACCGCGATTCTTCATGTTTAACTCATACTTCTTTGGTTTAAACCGAACATCACCACGATCAAGAGCCGCTAATGCTTCTACACCTAGACGCTTTTCTATTTGTGTCTTGGATGACTTACCAACATTGTAGGATATAGGACATACCAATTGTAGCTCACCACTCTGCCTCATGGACCTACAAATGTTGAAGTTTACTTCTTCATTGTTCAATCAAAATTTCATCAACCCCTTTTCCATATCAAATAAGGCTCTACCCGTAGCAAGGAATGGCCTACCAAGAATGATAGGCACTTCAAAATCGACTTCACAATCAAGAATAACGAAATTTACCGGAAATATGAACGACTCCACTTTTACTAGCACATCGTGGAGTATCCCTATAGGCCTTTTTATTGTTCGATTGGCCATCAGTAGCCGCATCACAGTGGGCTTTGGATCACCCAAACCCAACTTTTTGTAAATAGAGAGGGGCATGAGATTTATGCTTGCCCCCAGATCACATAATGTTTTCGCAAAATGTAATGACCCGATTGTACAAGGAATAGAGAATGCACCCGGATCTTCATTCTTTTGTACTAGAGATCTTGCAGTAATAGCACTACAATGATGCATTCTATCATCATCCTCCAAAGTGACCGATCTTTTCTTTGTAACCAGATCTTTCATAAACTTGGCATAACCTGGCATTTGTTCTAGAGCTTCTACCAAATGGACATTGATAGAAAGTTGCTTCAACATGGTTATAAAATGTTGATATTTACCATCCTCGGTCTTTTTCACTAATCTTTGAGGAAAGGGGGGGTCTAGGCATGGGAGTTACCTTTTTAGGTACTTCAGCATCTTTTCCAGTGTTATCTTCTACTTCACCACTAACCTCTACCACTTTATCATTATCTTTTATCACCTTTTCCTCCTTAGACGGCATAGGTGGGTCAATGGTTTGCTTACCACCCTGAGTAGGGATTGTCATACAGTGTCCATCATTTTTTGGATTTTGGGGGACAGTGTTGCTAGGAAGAGTGCCCAGTTGCCGTGTGTTCACAGTTGCAGATAATTGGGCCATTTGCAACTAAGGCTACTTAATCGATATTACATGAGTATCGACTTTATACCCAATACCCACTAAATCACTCCTTAACTCTTTAATATGCTCATCACTAGCATCGAACCTCCTCATCATTTTGTTCAACATATCCTCATCTCGCGCCATACTACCTCCACCATCCCTAGGAGAAACTTCACGATTTTGAGAAGAACATAGGGCTCATTCCAATCATTTTTTGTTGCCATAGTTACCCCTGTTGAAGTTGTTGTCACGGTTGTAATTTCCATCTCGGACATAATTACCCTCAGGGTTATAGTTACCATAGTTCCGACCTTGGTTTCCTTGACCTTGGCGCCAATTCTCCTGATTTGAGCCTTGGGCATTCGGTCGGAAACCCCCTGTCTGCTTATTTACCGCATAGGAATCCTCCTCATAATAAAATTTATCATTTGGTGGTGGTGGTTTAGACAAGTATTTCACTGCATTTATCTTTTCTGTACTCTAGTGACATGTTTTAATACCAACCCAAGCTCAGTTCTCATCTGAGTCATCTCTTCACGAATATCATCTATGTCTGGGTTGTGTATGGATTGCACTGCGAAGGTATTTCTTCCAGTATCTGACTTCCTAGTACTCCAAGATTTTCTCTAACATTTCGCCAATCTCGGTATAAGGACACTCCCCATAAGAACCACCCGCTATAGTATCCAATACCGCTTTATTATTATCATCCCGTCCCCGATAAAAGTATTCCTTCAGTGACTCATCATCTATGCGGTGATTGGGGACATTTCTCAAAAATGAAGTGACTCTATCCCAAGAACTGCTAACTGACTCTCCTGGTAGTGCCACAAAGTTGTTCACTCTGTCTTTGTGATTTAGTTTCTTGGAGACCGGATAGTAACGTGCTAAGAAAATATCCCTTAGTTGGTTCCAAGTAAAAATTCAGTTATAAGGGAGATCAGTGAACCAAATAGCAGCCTCTCCTATTAGTGAGAGAGGAAATACTCTTATCCCTATTACATCCAAATCCAAATCAGGCCTCCCTACACAGCTTTTACACACTGCCCTTACCTTAGCTATATGGGAATGTGGGTCCTCAAAAGGTACCCCTGAAAACAAACCTCTAGCAGTGAGCATTTGCATCAGACTACTAGTTACCACAAAGGTGTGGCCTTGTGGTAGAAGGGGCAAGACAAGTGGCCCATCAGAGTCTACAATGTTATCATAACCTCTGTAGTATTCTTGAGGGCGTGGAGCGGAATTTTTTCCCCTTTGTTGATTTTCACAAAGATCATCAGGTAATAACTGACCATGAACATCAACTGGAGCTGGGATGTTCTGGTATGGATCATCATTGTTAATACCCAAGTTTCGATTCATATTGCGTAGTGTACGCTCAAATTCGTGGTCATAGGGAAACTAGAGTTCTCTTCCTCTCCGTGTATTTGGCATACAAGCAAGTTAGTTCTGCAAGAATCAAAAACAATAGAAAAGTAAAATTAAGAAAATATTGACTAAACTTTAGTAATAAGTTTAAGTTAATCTAAAAGATACTTTCCCCGGCAGCGGCGCCAAAATTTGATAGGCTCAAACTTACTTCTCAAATAAGAAGTAAAGCGGTCGTATCAAGTAAAGAACCCAACTAATGAGGTAGAGATCGTTTCAACGAGGAAAATAGTTCAGACTTAACTTTATTTAATTATTACTATTATTTAGTCAATTATTTTCCTAGAAAACAAAAGACAATAAAGGGGGGGTTTATTTCTAAATTAATGGAAATAATTAACTAAATTAAAGTAAACAACTAACAGATTAAAATCTTGGAGCTAAATCAATTAATAAAAGTAACTAGGGCTTAGGTGTTCCCCACAGGTTCCTAAATTGATAATTATAACTATAACAATTCTTTTCTAGTATCTTGCATGTAAAGTGATAAGTTATGTATCTCTAAATCCTTGGTCCGGCATCTAGAAAATTTCACTCCGCACCTTGGTCCGGCTACGTGTATTGTTATACTAACCCTTACATTTACCTCATATTAAGCATTGTATTCGATATTTGACTAAGTTATTACCTCGTACCAATCGACACTAGCCTATTAGATAGTGTACACTAAATCTACGTTGAAAATTATTTTCCTATTATCTACCTCCTTGATCCGTCAAGTAGCATTAAGGCGAGTTCAAACGTTGGTCATCCGTTAAAAAGACTTCTAAACGAAAGAATTATCAATACATGCTAGACACTATTCTAGAATTACTATTTTAGTTAGATTTTACCTCATTATTTACCCATGGTTCCCACAACCCTAGTTATGGAGTTTAGTTACCCATAGTCATAATCACACTATTCATATATTTAATATAAGAATTCATGCACTTACTTTAATGAGAAAGAATAAAATCCAAAAATTCACTTGATTAATCAACAAAAGAACTAACAATCAATTCCAAAAAAAGTGTATCAATTACTGAAATTAATCCTTCAATACTTGAACAAGAGAACTAAAGATTATCAAAAAGTCCCACTCTCCAAAAGTCTAACCTCAAAAACGAGGTTTTTTGAACTATTTATAATAAAAACAAAAACCTAATAAAAGAAGGATTCTAATTACTGAAAATCTATCAAAATGAGTCTGAGTCGACGGACCTCATGATGGACCGTCGTAGTCACGACGGGCCATCATGGCCTTCGTCGTCCTATACTTCACAAATTCTTCTGCTGCTTTCTTCACTACCCTCAACGAACAGGTATGACGAACCGTTCCAAGCACGACGGTCCGTCAAGGGTCTCCAATGCATAATACTTTAACTTCTTGGAATTTGGATACTGGGACTACTCTCTGATCATTACGACGAACCAGCAGGACGGACCGTCGTGGCTATGACGGTCCGTCATGGACTTCCGTAATCCCACACTAGGTCAGACTTCCCCATCTTCCTTCAGCATCTTCTCTCCTCACTATGATGTCACCTACGGACCGTCACAGGCTCGACAGACCGTCATAAGCTCCTTAGGTGGTCTCTTTTGCATTTCTCGCTCAAAAACTTCCGTGTTCATCTTTGGACAGATGTCCTGCAAATAAGGAGAAACTTACATAAAAATCAATAAGAAAAGGCTTTTGGACACACACTAAAGTTAAGGAAAAAGCATTAAAACTACCGTAAAACCACGGTACATCAATTTACCGTAGTGTTCATGACGGGCCGTCATGGCCTCCGTCGTTCTATACTTCACAAACTCTTTTGTTGCTTTCTTCATTACCCTCAACGAATAGGCATGACAGACCGCTCCAAGAACGACGGTCAGTCGAGGGTCTCTGCTCCATTATACTTTAACTTCTTGGAATTTGGATACTGGGACTACTCTCTGATCATTACGATTAACCAGCAGGACGGACCGTCGTGGCTATGACGGTCCGTCATGGACTTCCGTAATCCCACACTAGGTCAGACATCCCCATCTTCCTTCAGCATCTTCTCTTCTCACTACGATGCCACCTACGAACCGTCATATGCTCCATAGGTGGTCTCTTCTGCATTTCTCGCTCAAAAACTTTGGCGTTCATCTTTGGACACACACTAAACTTAAGGAAAAAGCATTAAATATATCGTGAAACCATGGTACATCAGTCTCCATTGCCTTTCCTTTCCTCCAAATGTCTAAGGGAGTTCCACGACCAACTTCACGGACCGTGGTCCACTCCACTGGCTGTGAAGTTGTCTGTGAACACCAAGGCAGTAAGGTGCCAACTTGGGGAAAACTTTTGCCTAAAAGTTGGGTCCTCCTCAAGGACCCTTTGGTTGGTCCTTGGTGAGTTTTGACCGGACTTTTCCAACACAAATACACTCATACACTATTTAAGGACATACCATCAGCTTCAAAAAACTCACGCAACACCTCGAAAAATGCAAGGCACTCACAAGTATGTCCAAGGGCTAACTTTTGAACGTCTTGGGCGTTCTTGGACGTTTAACCTCAAAAGTTCATGAAACTTAATATACTGTCTATAAAAAACATTATAACTCATATAAGGACCTCATAAGCTCCTATAGACACATAGGTGACTAGTCGTCGAACGTCTTAGTCCTCCCTTGACGTTTGACTTCCGATTCACCTAAATAATTAGTCACTGCCTCAATTACCACATATTAATCCATTTTAGGACCTTAGACTATTATGAAAATAATGTTAGTATCTAGACACTCTAGCTCATTTTTAAGGTCTTATAGGCATCTTATGGGGGTTTGAACTTTTTAACCCTAAAACAAGCGACAAATATAGAAAAATAAGGAAATAAATATGGTAAAGTAGAAGAAAGAGAGAGAGAGAGAGAGAGAGAGAGAGAGAGAGAGAGAGAGAGAGAGATAGATAGAGAGAGAGAGAGAGTTTGGTCCAAATGGGGTTTCTGTCCACGTGAACCGGTATTTGGACCCATTTCGTTTTCATCCTTCGGCCTATTTCCACCTGTCTTAAAATTCTAACAACATAATAACGATAAAGAAACAATGGCTTAGGTCCAAAAATATCAAAGAACAAAAAAACTTAGAACATAAATTTAGACTTCTCGTCCCAAAATCTTCAACTCATTGGTTTGTACATCGATCTTGACTCGATGAAGGAACTTTGAGACTTCATGGCTCTACCCAAATGCGAAGGGAAGATGAGAGTTCATAGCAAACTCAGATGGCACCACATGCAAACAAACTATGATAAGGAATTAGAGCCTTGAAATAACAAAAAATGAAAACACATACGGCAAGTTATCACACCGGCTATTATAGTAAGTAATATAGAAAAATAAACTCGATAAATTCAAATGCATGAAAGTCTAAACCAAGGGGAGCAAATGCACGAGAAAGACTGGTGGACTCGATTCATGCCAAGAAACAAAATTTTGTACTCAAGCTACTGCTCCAAATAGGTTTGACAAAAAATTGAAACTATAATGGTATAAGCAAATTGGTTACTCAATATACTATATAATAAGTGTCATGGACAATTTGCAATGTAAACCAAAAGGATCCCAACATCTCCGAATTCCAAAAAGGACAAACAGTGGAATATTATCTAATCCGAAACCAAACGATGTGCAAAAGAAAACTAAGGCATGCTGGAAAAATTACAATGCCCATGAGGTGATGCAACGAAATTGGTGAACTTTGAAATTACGAGAGACAAACAACAAAATGCAAAACCCGAAAATAACATGCTCAACCATTATAAAAATTATGATAAAATTACCCAAAAAAAAAAACTTAAAATGAATTTGAAGATAAAAGATTTACTATTACCGGTAGCAATAAACTGCAAAACAAGTGATTTGGGATTTTTGAACATGAACCGGAAGGGCGTTATTTAACAATCTAAGTCGAGAGATGGAAGGAACATTTGAATTTATCTTAGACTAAAAAATAGACAGGTCCTAAGGATAACATTTTGCCACCGAATCAACAAGTTTTAGCTTTTAAAAATATCAACTCACAACAAATAGCAATAAAATTGAACACTTACAGATAGAATGAAGCGGGTCAATACAAAAACCCATAACAAGTTCAACTAGATAAACTTAAAAATGATAACAAAACAACCGCTAGAATCTTTCAACAGAATGAACACCTAAAACTTAAACAAACCAAATATCCAACCTAAAATAAAACTCAAACTAACCCAAAATCTCCAAGTAACGACTTTGAGAGCATAAATTCTCGCGGATATATTCGAACAATTTTAAAAGAAAAGATAATAATAATATTAAGAATATCAGCATAATAGACATAAGAGAAAAATAAATTGGACCTTACTAACTATAACGTCCAACTAAAACAAAGGCAATCACAAATATTTGCAACCAATACACTTAAATAATTTCATTATATTTTGTCAACTGGAAAGAATACAAGAAAGATAACAACATGGACACACAAGACTTAAAAAATACAAAAATCCAGCCATATACAAGGCCTAGTGAAACAGGACAGTATAGCCACTAAATGGATATCCCACCGACTCGAACTAACTGATTTTTATCTATTTCTATGTAAAATACAGGGAATATGCTGCCGATGGAAGTAAAAATCACCTCTGGAAAAGGATTTCGAGCTTCACGACTGAACCACTACTTTTATAGTAGATTCTAACAGTGATAAAGAATGAATTTGAGACCAAATTGGAGGCATCAAAACGAAACGAATACAAACAGCAACAAAAACTAAAAGGCAGAATTAATCGCTAATTTGCAGCTAACAATGAATCGAAACCTTTTCAAAATACTAAGACATCATTATCTCACACATTTGAGATTTGAACAAGCAACATATTAGGAAAAAAATATGTCAAAAACGAAATGAGGGTTACCTTTTAGGGTACAGCAAACCGGACAGCAACGAAGCAGGGACGGGACTTCTCGAAGAGATTCCTATCCGGCAAGTTGGACTTGGGCAACAAACCAAGAAATTCGGATAAAAATACCGGACCCAAAACAACTAGTAACACAAGTTACTCCCCTGTCTTTCCTTGAAATATATTTACTGTTTTTCTGAAGCTTTTCCGCTCACAACTTGTCACGACCCAAATCGAGTCGCGAGTGGCACCCACACTTATCCTACTATGTGAGCGAACCAACCAATGTAAAACCCAACATTCCAATATAATAACAGAATAAAATGCGGAAGACTTAAACTCATTAATGAAAATCAGTTAAATAACTTCTAAAAACTCAACAACTATTATCATCCCCAAAATCAGGAAGTCATCATCACAAGAACATCTATCCTCAATTACTAAAACTAAGAGTATCTAAGAAAACTAAAATAAGTAAAAGCTAGTCCATGCCGGAATTTCGAGGCATCAAGACTTGAAGAAGAAGATCAGTCCAAGCTAGAAGCATTAGCTCACCCTGAAATCCGGTGTAATGAAGACTGGATAGAGTTGCGGTTGAGTTGAAGACGACGGTACGTTTGCTGCACTCCACAAATAACAAAGAAAGAAACATACAAGTAGGGGTCAGTACAAAACACAAGTACTGAGTAGGTATCATCGGCCAACTCAAAATAGAAAACAGTATATATCAGATAATATCATAAATCAACTACAATACTCAACATGTAGAAACAACAAGTTCCATAATCATTAATAAGCACCGCCAAGTTCACGCATGAGGACTCAAGCCTCAATACCATACTCATTTGGGAATTAGGTTCATTAGATTGAGTATATTAACATCTTTCAAGATTTATTATCTTTATTTCTCTCGTATAGGTACGTGACACTCTGCTCCATATACTATCCTGGTGTCGGAACGTGACACTCCAATCCTCATATACTATCCTGGTGTCGGAACGTGACACTCCGATCCTCATATACTATCCTGGTGTCGGAACGTGACACTCCGATCCCCTAATTCTATGTGTCGGTTCGTGACACCCGATCCCCTAATTCTACGTGTCGGTTCGTGACACCCGATCCCCTAATTCTACGTGTCGGTTCGTGACACCCGATCCCCTAATTCTACGTGTCGGTTCGTGACACCCGCTCCACTACTCTCATCACTTTAGTTCATCAAGCCTTCCTTTATACCAAGGCATCATCAATCTCATTTCTTTAGTTCATCAAGCCTTCTTTTATACCAAGGCATCATCAATCTCATTAACAAAGTAGATTAGGGTTTCTCAAGATTTAGGATTCAATAGCTTCATCATGCTTATTTTATCACAATTATATAATCACATTCATACAAGCATACAATTAAGCATATAGAAGGGTTTACAAGACTACCCAACACATATCATTCGCTATTAAGAGTTTACTATGAGATAGCATAAACCATAACCTACCTCCACCGAAGATTCGTGATCAAGCAAGCAAATTCCCCAAAGCTTTGCTATCCTCTTCGTTCCTCTCTCTCTCTTGATCGATTCTCCCTCTCTTTGTTCTTTCTATTTTTCTTATTCAAACTCTCTTTCTTGTACCCTAATTAGCATATAATTAAGTATAAAAGATGAGGAATTAACCCACTAATTAACTCAAGGTTATCTCTTTTAACCCCCAAGTAATTGAGTTATTAATATTAGACCACTAACTCTTTAATTATAAGCAGGAATAGTCCAAAACGACCCTTAAAATATTTACAGAAATCCGACCCAGCCTGGGATTACGCAACCTGTGACGGTCCGTCATGGCTGTGACGGTCCGTCCTGCAGGTCCGTCACAAAGTTCAGAGACTTAATTTCTGTGGAAGATGTGTGACGGTCCGTCGTGCCTACGACGGTCCGTCCTGCCATTCCGTCACGAAGTTCAGAGAGTCGATTTCAGTACCCAAATTTCAGAATTCTAAGTGTTTTGGAACGAGACCCCCTCGACGGTCCGTCGTGCCCATGACGGTCCGTCATGGGTTCCGTTGACTCAGACAGTTTTTCCCGAAATAAAATCTATTGGTCAAAACGACTAAACAGGTCGTTACAATAGATACCAATTTACCCATCGTTCGTCCTCGAACCATCACAAGAAGAAAAACAAGGGCGAAAAGGAGTACCTGAATCTGTAAACAGGTGTGGGTATCTTTCTTGCATATCAGCCTCCTTCTCCCAAGTGGCCTCTTCAACTGGTCGATTCTTCCATTGAACTTTGATGGATGCAATCTCCCTTGATCTCATGTTGCGAATTTCTCTATCTAGAATCGCAACAGGCTCCTCCTCATAAGACAAATTCTCATCAAGCAGAACCGAATCCCAACGAATGATGTAGTTTACATCCCCATGGTATCTTTTCAACATAGACACGTGAAATACCAGATGCACTCCTGACAGCCCTGGAGGCAACGCTAATTCATAAGCTACCTCCCCCACGCGCTTCAGAACTTCAAAGGGACCAATATACCTTGGACTAAGCTTGCCCCTTTTACCAAACCGCATCACCCCTTTCATGGGCGAAACCTTCAACAAGACTTGTTCACCCTCCATGAACTCCAAGTCTCTAACCTTTCGATCTGCATATTCCTTTTGCCAACTTTGCGCCACTAAAAGCTTTTCTTGAATAGATTTCACCTTCTCCAATGAATCCCTCAACAGATCACTACCCCAAGGTCTAACCTCAAATGCATCAAACCAACCAATGGGAGACCTACATCTCCTCTCATACAATGCTTCAAATGAGGCCATGTCAATACTGGAGTGGTAACTATTATTGTATGAAAACTCCGCTAAGGGTAAGAAGTTATCCCAATGACCACCAAATTCTATCACACATGCACGAAGCATATCCTCCAACACTTGAATCGTTCGCTCAGACTGACCATCGGTCTGAGGGTGAAATGCAGTACTAAGGTCCAACCTAGTACCTAATTCCGCATGCAATGTCCTCCAAAACTTTGAAGTAAACTGTGTACCTCTATCTGATATGATGGAGAGTGGAACTCCATGTAATCGAACAATTTCTGAGATATAGAGTTTGGCTAACTTCTCTGCATTGTAGGTCACCTTGACCGGAATGAAGTGAGCAGACTTAGTTAATCTGTCCACAATTACCCAAATAGAATCGAACTTTCTCAATGTCTTTGGAAGACCAACCACGAAGTCCATTGCGATTCTCTCCCACTTCCATTCAGGAATGGGCATTCTCTGAAGTGTTCCTCCGGGCCTCTGGTGTTCATACTTTACTTGCTGACAATTTGGACATTTGGCAACAAAATCCACAATGTCATGCTTCATTCTACTCCACCAAAAGTGTTGCTTTAGGTCACGGTACATCTTGGTTGCACCAGGATGTATAGAATATCCGGAACTATGAGCCTCTGTGAGGATGGTGTGGATCAAATCATCGACGCGGGGTACACATACCCTTCCCTTAATTCTCAAAACACCTTCCTCATCGATTTTTGCTTCTTTAGCCTCTCCTCGCAACACTTTATCTCGGATCCGAATCAGTTTCTCATCAGTAAACTGCTTTCCCTTAATCTTGTCAAGGAAGGAAGATCTTGCCTCCACACAAGCCAAAAATCCTCCCTTCTCATTTACTTCCAACCTCATAAGGTCATTAGCCAGAATCTGAACTTCTCTAGCCAATGGGCGTCTAGAAGCTTGCAAGTGAGCTAGACTTCCCATGCTTCCTGCCTTTCTACTTAAAGCATCTGCCACAACATTAGCTTTTCCCGGATGATATAGAATAGTGATATTGTAGTCCTTCAGTAGTTCCATCCATCTCCTCTGTCTCAAATTCATATCTTTCTGAGTAAAGACATACTGTAGGCTACGATGATCCGTATAGACTTCACACTTAACCCCATATAAATAGTGCCTCCATTGCTTTAATGCAAATACTACCGCGGCCAACTCCAAATCATGGGCCGGATAGTTACGTTCATGCACCTTTAATTGCCTCGAAGCATAAGCAATCACATTTTTCTCTTGCATTAGCACTGCACCCAAACCAGAATAGGATGCATCACAATAAACAATGAAATTCTTACCCTCTACTGGCAAGGTAAGGATAGGTGCAGTAGTCAGCAAGGTCTTGAGTTTCTGAAATCTTTCCTCACATTCATCCGACCATACAAATGGAACATTCTGCTTAGTCAAGTTCGTCAATTGGGAAGCAATAGAAGAGAATCCCTTGACAAATCGGCGGTAGTAGCTCGCTAAACCAACAAAGCTCCTTATTTCTGACACATTAGCAGGTCTTACCCAATTCCTCACTGTTTCAATCTTAGAAGGATCCACCATCACTCCATCCTTAGAAACCACGTGCCCCAAGAAGGACACTGAATCTAGCCAAAACTCACACTTGGAGAATTTGGCATAAAGCTTTTTCTTCCTCAACAACTCTAATACCATTCTCAAATGCTCCTCATGTTCCTTTTTACTCTTTGAGTATATCAGTATATCATCAATAAATACGATCACAAAGAGATCCAGATATGGCTTAAAAATCCCGTTCATCAAGCTCATGAAAGCAGCAGGGGCATTCGTAAGACCAAAAGACATCACTACAAATTCGTAATGCCCATACCTGGTTCGAAAAGCAGTCTTTGGCACATCCGTTGCCCGTATTTTCAATTGATGATAACCGGATCTCAAGTCAATCTTAGAGAAGACACAAGCACCTTGTAACTGATCGAACAAGTCATCAATGCGAGGAATGGGATACTTGTTCTTAATAGTTACCTTGTTCAATTGCCAGTAGTCTATGCACATTCGAAAACTCCCATCCTTCTTCTTCACAAATAACACCGGAGCACCCCAAGGGGATGCACTTGGTCTGATGAAACCTTTACTTAAAAACTCTTGAAGTTGGGCCTTTAACTCCCTTAACTCCGCTGGGCCCATCCTATAAGGGGGTATGGAAATGGGGCGAGTACCCGGTTCCAGATCAATGCAAAAATCAATATCTCTATCCTGTGG